>CM038467.1:61689947-62049921 GCA_021464415.1 Lonicera japonica
ATAAAAATCAATTCGTTTTCAAAATATTTTTTATACAATCTTTTGTTTGTTTTCTTGCAAAACAAATTGGCTACTCTAAAAACATATTTCTTCCAAAAATATTCAAAAACCGATAATCACATTGGCGAGAGATCGAATTTTCACAATGGCGACTCCGCTGGTGATATCAAGAACTAAGCTCTTACAAAATGGATCATATATTTAATTCTTGCTGTTTATTTGATGTACTTCTTGCAAGCCTTAGTCCTAGGATAACGTAGGCGTGGCTTAGGTGGATACTTTAATACGTTTATTTGCTAATTATGTGAGGAATCTGGGGAAAATACTTGAGCTACGAGGTTTTGAATGAGATCGAAACTTCGAGTGAAATTAAAACAAAAGGGGTATGGACCACTCTAAGTCTGTGGTGGAAGATCCCAATATGGATACTTCAATGGATTAGTTTTGAAACTCCGAGTGAGATTGAAACAAATGGGGCAAAGGCCACTCTAGATCTACAGTGCGAACATTTCGATGGATTGGTATCTCTAAAGACTTGTCTCACCAGGCCAATTAGCACGAGTAACAACAACTGATTAATCTAGGACTGAGGTAGCTAAAAGTACATTGAATGAAGCTGTGACTACGTAGAATAACTCATGTTGAAGTGGAACAAAGATCAGTTATGCAAAGATATCCTCTGGCATCATTATTTCTTATCAGCCCAGCAAAGTGAACGAGTCGTAATCGTTAAGAGACAAACTAATCTGATCAAACCATAATGCGTTGCATGGATGAAGACTCTCACCAAGGCTAAATGTACAACCTATAATTCAATGTCACATGCATCCTTCCGTCCTATAAAAATTGGGGGTGTTTTAAACTTGGGGTAATATTAAAATCTGAAAGTTTTACAAAGACATTATCTTCATAATCAAATTGCGCATGAGGCCACCAAACCCACCACATTGCATGCGTATTTCATGTTTTCTAGTATAAATAATAGATACTATAATCTTTTAAACAAAAAATTCGAATCAATGTGTACTTGTATACGTCGATGAATCTTGTGCGCCAATGGCTCCATTATCAGCCACAAATGGTGTTCCAATAAAGGCCAAAGTGATATCTAACGATATGTCAATCTCCATTATATTCATTCGACCCCAGGGGATCCTTCAAAATTCACACATACTTAGTCGTCATGAAGGTTGCATTATACAGAAACAGTCATGGGTGATCATCACGGAACACATGACCAATATAATTACCAAAAAATAAGTATGTGAGTAGGAAAGAGATTTGCTAAAAAAAGAAAGAGAAGTTTGAAAGTTCCAATGAAAAGAGATGATGCCTTTTATAGGTTGCCCAGATCACTTTGTCATTTGGACATTTGTTGTATGACAAGTTCCATGTCAAACAATAAGTGGGGGGTAATCCCAAACGACAAAGTCAACTAAAGTTTGTTTTGACAAAATTTGACAATTTTTTTGCAAAATGACTTATTAGATATCTATAAGACTTTTTGGTAAGTTTCTTGAGATAAACAGACTGAGATTCAAATAGACACACGACAAGGTTAAATATGAACCTAAAACTAGAACTCTAAGGCCTTGTTTGGTTTGCGGATTTGAGCACTCTAGAAAGGAAAGTATTTCCTTTCCTTTATTTGGTAAGCACAAATTTCGGAAACACTTTCTTGACAGAGAGGAAAGTAGGGGGTAAAGCCATTCCTCTCAAAACCCATAGGATTGATTTTCCCATGTTATTTCCCAACATTTATTACAAAAAATTTGGACAACAATACCCCTACCTAAATACTTTTCATACTTTACCAAACACAAGAAAGGAAACTTAACAGGAACTTTAGTTTCCCACCCCCATGGGAAAGACAAAAGAATTGATTTCCATTCCATGAAACAAACGAGGCCCAAGATCTTTGGTGGAGTTGAGCTTTAAAGAATGATTAGTCCCGAAAAAAGTTCGAATCTTGCAAAAGAAGAAGGTATAAAAAATAAATCAGGTACCAGAAAGAATTGAAAAAGTAAAAAAGATGATAACTCCTGCCGGTCCAAATAAGAAGTGTGAAAAACAGAAAATAAAGAAACAATAAGGAGAACCACTCCAAGAGTGACAGTGTAGACACCCCAATCCGTGACCCCCGCAAAAATCCTAAAAACCCTCAGTAAAAGGTTTTTTAGCCTAAAATCCACCAAAACACACTAGAAACTGCTCCGGGAAGTTTGTAACCCAACAAACCTATTCCCAGAGGGATTTGTCCTGCAATAAATCCATTTTTTAGGTGATTTGTCATGTGACAAACTATATTGTTGCACGATAAACATTCAAATGTCACACAACAAACCCCTCTGACCCATACCATCCCTTCCCTGACACATCAGTCTGTCAGTGACATCGCTTCAACTATTTGTTACGCGACACTGTCCCAAATGTCGTGCGACATATGACCTTTCTGGAGGAATGTTGCGCGACAATCTCTCCCGAGCAGTATAAATAGGCCAACACCCCAAGGGTTAAAAAGAAAAAATAAATAAAATAAAAAACCTTAAATCTGAAAAAAAAAAAAAAAAAAAAGGTTATTATTGCTAAAAAAATCTGGTTTTCAAAGAATCCGGCTTATCAAGTTTTCAAGGAATCTCCGAGTTTTCAATACTCGACATCTTGGATCTCAAAGTCGAATTCTTGATTGGACCTGGAGAAGAAAAATTTATATTCTCTGGATCATCTTCGGTCATATTATATTTTCTCTCTCTTATCTTATTTATATCGTTGGGAAGGTAACTAAAATCCCTTCTAGTAATTCAAATTAGATATTTGTATACTTGTTTTACTGTATTTTGTAGATTTCTTTAAATTCTTATTTATATATACGCACTTGTTATTTTCGGAAGTACTATAAGTGAGTAGGGAGTTGGCTTGCTTGGGCCAACAAGAACCGAAAGCATTTACTTCCACCATCCTCGTTTCAATTTTAATTAAGTTTATTATTTTTAAACTATTTTTATTCGTTGTTTTGTCCACTTTCTAGCTGGATAAACTTACTATCAAGTTACTGATATTCTATTATTTTCAAATAAAACAACTTGATAAAATCCTGATAAAAATCATTTATAAAATCAGAAGAAGTAAGACCATTTATCACCCGGCTAAAACTAAGTTTTCAAAACCCGAGATAATAAAGCTTAATTAGGAATTAAAATCAGATATATTTTGTCTTTCATATAAACTATAATATATCTGATACACTCTCCTCAAGAGTTCAATTCCATATCAAATCAATTCCGATAAAGATCGGTTCTTTTCTAAATTAACCTAACAAGATAATTGATATTGTTATCTGAGAAAACAATATCGAAACACTCTCATTTTAAAATATATAAAGATAAAATTTTGTCACTAGTAATCAAATTTCGACAAAACTAAAATATCGGATCACGGAATACAAGGTTTTCATCCATTTTTCCCTTTTTTCCAAAATCAGGTTTTTATTAGTTATTTTCCAAAAGCAGTAGAATATCAATAAAAGCATCCAAGTTTTTCAACATAAAATAAACATATAAGGCCACTAGAGACCGAAAAGGCAAAATGGGTGCCTAACACCTTTCCAAACCGTAACATAGTTCTTGAACCCTATAAGAATCTTAGTTTCGTAGACCAAACGTGTGGGGATAAAGCTTACTTTGGCCTTTACCCCTACGCGAACTTTTTGTATGTTTTCTCGTAAAACGTGCTAGGGACTCTGAACGAACCCTCTTGCATCTAAAAATAGGATAGATGGACACCTGATATGAATTTCAACACATAGAAGCAAATGGAACAACGAAATCCTTTTCGATAATTCAAACTCCCAAACTAGAGGTTGAGACCCAACGGTCGCATTTGCGGATTCTCACAGACAGCTATGGCAAAAGGTAGATGGCTACATTTTGGGTGAGTAAGGCTCTTGTTAAGAAAAAAATAATTTCAAAACCAAAGTAATGGTTAGGATGAACTCAAATGAGGGACAAATAAGGGCATCAAAAAATGAAAAACAATTTGGGACCAACACATTCCTCTGATGAGCCAGAAGGTAAATAAAAGAAGGGATTAAGATTTTAGGAAGAGTTTATCCCCATGATCAAAGAAGTAAAGTCAGAGGGTGGAGTTGAAAACTGAGTCCATCACTACGCACGAAGGTCTGAGATTTAAGGAGAACCAACTCAATTTCTTGTTGACAGAAAAATAGTCAAACCGAGGGTGATAAAGGATTTTCAAAAATACTCTTTAAGTTTTCATATTCTCTTTAGCATCCATTTTTCATCATAAGTGAAGGCAGACATATATGATCAACAGCCAGAACCAAAAGTGCCACAAGAATAAATGTGACAATACCAGATAAGTATGGTATCAAGCAGAGGTCATCAAGAATACGTCTTGAATTCTTATATGTGATATGAAGTTAATGGGATACTATGGTTATAAAGAAGACGCTATTGACAGAGTCAACACTAACTACAAATTGTGAGAGCCAGATGACATCCTATCACAAGGACCAACCACTCTTAACAGTCTTAACATTACCTTTTTGCGTGTGTCAGCAAGATGACATCCTATCATGATGACCAATCACTCTTGGTAGTTACTAACATGTCATACCTTCTGGGCCAGGAGAGCTATTTCTTGAAAACCGTTATAGGAGAATCTCTCTCGATATTAAGCCCTAGACTGTGTCAGCCAGATGGCATCCTATTATGAGGATCAATCATTCTTGGCAATCTTAACATCATTTTTCAGATTGTGCCAGCCAAACGAAGTCTTATCGTAAAGACCTCTAGCTCTTGGCAGTCGACTGTGCAAGCCAAATGAAGTCCTATCACGGGGACCAGTCACTATTGGCAGTCACTAACATACATCTTACATCTTCCTTCCCTTTAGGATGCATCCCTTAGGAATTGCAAATTAGCTTATATTGTGCCAGCCATATGGCGTCTTCTCATAAGGACTAACCACTCTTAGCAATCTTAATCCAACCTTTTGAGGCTGTGTCAGCCAGATAAAATCCTATCAAGTGGATCTCCCACTCTTGGTAGCCACTAACATAACTTTTAAGGGTGGACAGGGGTGCCATTTCTTGGAAACCCGTTGTAAAGGAATATCTCATAACAGAAAGTTTGATTATAGAAATAGGATTGTGTCCTATCGTGATGACCAACCACTCTTGGTAACCACTAACACACCTCCCAGGAGGTCAGGGAGTAATCCTTCCCCAGGAGGTTGGGAAGTTTTATTACATTAACGAAGTTAAGAATGTGTCTTTCAAAAGAATTTAAACTCTAAAAACATTTTCAAATACATCAAGAGAAAATGAAAAGTGTTCTTGGGGATATGTCATTCAGAGGGTAAATGGTAAGATTTGATACATCCCTGAAACCGAGGGTAAACACTAGTATTCTCAAAAAAACCCGAGGGTGGACTGAGTTGGATCCTCTAAGCATAGATGAAAGAATAGATTGATGTATCAAAGATTGCCTAGTCGAGAGAAAAGATAGCCATGGATCATATTGCCTAAGGTGTAACAAAATTCTCATACCAAGAGGGTATTTTCCGATTTGAAATTTTTTATAAATAAATCAATAAGTTTGGATTCATGCAAGACTTGTGAATTGTTGTTTTCTTGGATCATCTTAGGATCTTTGAAAGCAAAAATCTCGGGATGAGAGGGTCTGTGAACACCCCAATTCACGACTCTCGTAAGGATCCAATTTTATTAAAAAGTGAGCTTCCGCATTGAGTCTTAGACTTGATAGGACACTAGAAAGACCCAAAGGACTTATACATGCATAGATGAGTCCATTAGGAAAGCCCCAGAATTAATGAGTGACTACGCTCAGAAAGTGTGAAGTCAAGTTATAATATACTTGGGGAATTCCAAGGTCGAACCAAGGGGAAGGTAAGGAACCTATTTCTTCTAGTTATCTCTCTCAAAGGAATAAGGGAAAAGAAAAGATGATTGAAATGGGGAATAGGAAAGGAAAAATTAAACTAAATTAAACTACTAACTTAAAATAAAACTAAAAGTAAATCTAGTCCTAGGGTGCAAAATTAAAGGAAATTCACAAGCGCAATGTTTCTACCTAAAAAGTTTCCTAAATGCACTAGGGGAGCATGCAATTGAATTAAAAATAAATAAATAAAATAAAACAGAGTACTAAATAAATAAATCAAAATATTAAATGAACTTAAACTAACAAGAAATAAATATTAGGGGTATCTGTAGTTAGGGAGTACGAAACTAGTCCAATCGGGTAATCCAAATCTAAGTTTAAAAAGGATTTTTCACTAAAATCAAGCTCCTAGACCTTCCAATCATCCAATTATATTGCTTCTACAAGTATATCATAGCCCATGCGTGACAAAGACTATATAGACTAGCTTTGAGCAATAAAATTCGATAATGAAGCTTTTTGACTTTGAAAAAGTATAATTTAGAACCTAGTGTTGCTAGTGCGTGACAAAAATAATCCAAGTTGATTAAACTTCTCAAAAATTAAAATCTTAACACTCTTCTAAGGTTTGAATATGTTTGAACGTGATTCAAATCAAATTCATCTTAAAAGAACACCAAAAGTCAAAACTAGCACTTTTTTAGCACTTACGTGAATAAATACCAAAACAATGCCAAATCATCCAATTCACTTAAGAAACTAACCTAACTAATTAGAGGATAAATACCGTCCTCAAATCATCCACGTTAAGGTTTTGGTGAGAAAATTCGTGAATTGACATTTTACGATTCTTAATCAAATGGAATCTCTGAGCTAACTTATGGAAACATGCTTTTTAGGCATGCAAAGATATGAAAACACTCACATTCAATAGGTGATCTATAATTAATGGAAAAATCATATTCAAACATAAATTATATTACATTCAAAGATTAAGTTCGGATCTTTTACTACGGACCCCTAACAAGCGATTTAGTTAGACATATTCAAAGTAAACATGAAAATAAGCTTATAAATCATGAATAACAGTATAAAAATACCTAATAATGTATAAAATAAAATTTTAAAACTTTTGGCTTTGGAATTTCTCAATTCCGATTTAAAACGAAGATTTGAAAAAATTCGACTAAAATCCTAAAAATTCTGAAAAATCATATTACTTATGATAAACAATGAATCACATATGAACAGCATTGAAAAACAATAAACTATTTGAATATAGATCGAGAAACAAGCATAAATCGATGAAAAATCAAAAAATCGACAAAATAGATCTGTAAACCCTATAACCAACCCCTAAAACGTGGGTTTAGGATTAATTCCATAATATATATGGTCCCTAACAACTAATCTATGAATATTTAAGTAAAAAAATAATTAAAATCAATTAAATTAAAAAAAAATAGAAAACTAGGGTTTACTAGGATGAATAACAGTAATTGCAATTGAAACTGAAACTGAATTGATTGATAAATAATTGTAGCATACATTGATGTTATAGCCTTCAAATATGATAATTGAACTATCCTAATAATTATTTTGAAGAAAGAAAAGAAAAATCACTCAAGATTCAATCGACAAAGAAGCGGAAAAACTTCCAGAAAGTTACGGTGCTCTCTGCCTCTCTATTCTATTGATTTTAAAGTGTGGCATTACCTAAAATATGAGATATATGGTCTTTTATATGATCCACAAGTGTCTCTGGTCATGGGTTGGATGGTCCTTTAAGAAACAGGTTGAAAAGAGCCAAAAATCGAAAATGGGCCAAAAATTGAAGTGGGGATCAATCCTCACCATGTGGGGATCAATCCTAGTGTGAGGATCAATCCTCACATGGGGATCGATCCACGTGTTTTTTTTTCTTTTTCTTTTTGCTGTTTCTTTTTTTCTTATAACTTTTTGTTCCGAACTCCGATTGATGCACCATTTTCGCCTACGCGTTGGTAATTTAAAGTTCTATTTCTGGAAATTTCTTCGAATTTTTATTATAGAAAAACTTTTATCAGTTACAACTTCGAGCTTTTTACGGTAGTTCTCGGTTTTACTCAAAAACTTTCGGAATTAATTTGGTTGAGCCTCTTTCCTCTTGGAATCACTCTTAGACACTTGCATTCACTTTATTCATGCTTGGGGACTTGCTATTCTCTTCTTGCTAGCGTTTTAGGGGTAGTTTTAGGAGTTTTTCTTGCCTCAGGCCTTGGAATGGATTTTGACTTTTTCTTCGAACCTTCTTCTTGCACTTTTTTGCTTTTAACCTTCTTTCTTGCATACAACCTCAATTGCTTAACCAATTTAGACCTGTAAAATGGCTTAACAATACAGAAATACAATGCAGTGCCTTCTTTTTATGCTTAAATTGAATTTACATGCAATTCCAGTTTTAAATGGTAATTAGAAGCTAATTGAGCCTTGTTTAAGGGATTAGAAATGAAATTCCTTAGCTTAATCAAGGAGGCCAATATCTCACGCAAACATTCTATGATCTCACACGAGAAAATCATTTTATCGAGTTATTTGTCATTTTCTCGCGAGAAATTGAATTTATCAAAGTGCTACAACCCATGCCGCAGCCCCGTGCAGCATACCTAAATTTTTCTCTATAACTAGGGCTTTAGAGGTTCATTTTCAAGGTTGGAAGAGGGAACTTAATCATTTATTACTGGTTATTATTATCTTTTGTTTTATTACCAGTTATTACTCCTTATCTTAATCATTTTCATTTTCTATTTGTTAATCAATTTTATTAGGATGATTCTCTTTAAAGTATATTTGATTAACTTTTAATTAACCACAAAATATTTAAAAACCGAATAAAACCAAAAAAAATTAATTTGGATTTGAATTCAAAAAATTTTAAAATAAAAACCAAATCGAATTTGAATTAAGTGTAGGTCTTTACAATTTCGTGGCAACTCAAGCCGAAGAAAACTAGAATTAAAATTAAACTAAAAAGTTTAATTAAGGGTGGAGATATTGGCACCCCCAAAACAATTGGTAACAATCATACTTTTATTCGATCCTTCGTAATTGAGTAAAGTGTCTGTTACTTGGTTTTTGAGGGTCGAGTATAAGCCTATATATTCGGTCCTTGACAACTGAGTAAGACATTATTAAGTTTATGTTGTTTATACTCGGTCCTTCATAACCGAGTAACATATACCTTATTGCCTAATTTATTTCTTGTGTGTGCCAAGGGGCTCTCCTCTTTGCTCTCGGTCAAAGTCCGACAAGGCCTTGTCCATGGATGTTAGGTTATTAGTAATGCCCCTGGTATATCCCATTTGTTTTTTGCATATGACATTTTTCTATTCTTCAAGGCAACAGTTGGTGAAATCGCAGTGATTAAAAACTGTTTACATCTTTACGAGCAAGCTTCAGGTCAAATGGTGAATTTTACCAAATCATCAATCCTTTTTAGCTCTAATGTTAATGATGAGGTACATAGGCTTTTTGTGATTTACTTTAAGTTCCTTGTTGCACGAATCATGGAAAACATTTGGGGGCTCCCTCACTTATTGGTAGGAATAAATCTGAAGTATTTGCTTATATAAAAGAAAAGGTGTGGAAGAGACTTCATGGTTGGTGTTACAAATTGCTCTTTTAGGCTTGGAAGGAAATCCTACTCAAATTGGTTGTTTAAACAGTGCCGAGTTATGTAATGAGCACGTTCCTTCTACTAGTTCATTATGTGAAGAGATACAACGCATGATGAAGAACCTTTGGTGGGGCAGTGGGCAAAAAGAAGTAAAAAGAATTCGATGGCAAAGCTGGGACTGTTTATGTTTAAAGAAGAAAGATGGAGGAATAGGTTTTCGTAAGGTGAATTGTTTTAACAACAATATGGCGTGATGTGTGGATGGAAGCGGAATTCGAATTGAGTCAGGTTTGCAAACGAATGTATGGTGTGACCTTTGGCTAGAAGCTTATAAGATGATATGAACCCTTATATTGAAACCACTAAGGCAAAAGGTTTAGAGATGGAAACAGTAGCCTCTCTTTAGGGACCAGACACAAATGAATATGATTGTGATTTAATTACAGATTTATTATCGAGTCGAGATCAAGTGAGAATTCTATCCCTCCCATTGTCTACCAATCAAGCTAATGACGTGTAGATGTGGAAATAGAGTGAAAAGGGAACTTACAAGGTAAAAGGCAAGTATCATGTCTTATTGTCTTTGATCCAACCTCTTATGGCCCCAGCTATTATAAATTGGAAGTGTGTGTGGACATTACATAAAGATCCGTAATTTTCTACAGCAAAATTTGTCTAAGTGCCTTCTGACGAAGATAGTTATTGCCAAAAAAAGGTGGATGTTGATTTGATTGTCCTGTGTGCCAAAATGTGGAAGAGGATGACTTTCATTCACTTATTTCATGTGCTTTTTGTCTTTGGATCTAGACAAACTCTCTTTTCGATGATCAAGGGGCAGGTAATAGTAATATAGTCAATTGGTGGAACAATATTTATTGTACGCAAATGAAAGTTGAAGTCAAGGGCATTGCAGTGACGCTATGGGGATTTTGGTGCAACCATAATTCCAAGGTGTGGACAGGTAAATTTCAAGTCCTTGTTCGAGTTGTGACCTTGGCTGTGAATGAATTGAACCAGTGGTAGGCTGCCAATGTTAAAGATGCTTAGTATAATCTAGCTAATGTTTTAGTGCCTGCGAAATGGATAAAACTTTCCAGCAACTGGCTTAAGTGTAATGTAGACGCAAGTGTTAATTTAGTTTCTTTGAAATGTGGGTATGGCTGTATCCTACAGGATTCAAGTGGCAGATTCGTGGCTGGTTTGTGTGGTAGTAAAACAGGCATTATTTCTCCCCAGTTAGCTGAAACCCTCGAGATACGTGAAGCTCTTAGTTAGTTGATGCATCGCCATGCAAATAATGTTATTCTATAGACAGATTAATAGATTAAGGCCATTGATAGTTGTCAGGTGGTGTTCATCCGGAGATTAACGAATGTAGCAATTCACAGTCTTACTAGAGTGGCTCTTTCTATGTCTGGTAATTAATGCAAGAGTTCGTTTAAAAAAAATATATCGAAATGGAAGTGAATTGAATCAAAACCAAATATTTAAGCCTCATTTGGTTCACGAATTTGAGGATTCAGAAAATGGAAGTCTTTCATTTCCTTTATTTAGTAAGTACAAATTTCGGAAACACTTTCCTGACAGGGGGGAAAGTAAAGGGTAAAACCATTCCTATCAAAGCCCATGTGATTAATTTTTCCACGTGATTTCCAAGTATTTATTATAAAAATTTTAAACAACAATACCCTCGCATAAATACTTTTCATGCTTTACCAAACACAAAAAAATAATCTTGACAAGAAATTTAGTTTTCTACCTTCATAAGAAAGATAAGGGAATTGATTTCCCTTGCATGAACCAAACGAGTCTTTGAGGTAGAGTTGAGTTTGGTTCTCCATAATTTCAATCCAAGAGAAATTGAAAATACTCGCTTTCAAGTATGGCTCAAAGTATCAGCCGATACTGATACGACATGACCAATGCCGAATCAGAATGGAGGTAGCCGTGATGTGATATGTGTAAATACCAATATTTCATTTAATCAATGATATTTCACCGCAACTGCATTGAGTCGCCGATATTTCGTGATATTTTGCCATATTTCATCGAGCTGACTTAGTACTATTGAAAAAAATATATTTATTTGTTCTAAAATAATTTGTTAATCTTTACTTAATTAAATTGGTAACTATTGAAAAAAAATGTTGATTTATTCCAAAGTAATTTGTTAATCTTTACTTAAATAAATTGTCAACTATTGAAAAAAAATGTTGATTTGTTTCAAAGTAATTTGTTAATCTTTGCTTAGTTAAATTGGTTTAATCTTTGTTGACTTAATCTTTTGAGTCATCTAGCCATTCATCTCATCCTTACCCCACAAGTGTTACTTCTCATCCTCCTTTATATCCTCATTTCTCATCACTGGAATTCTGGAGTAATGATGTTGAGTATATTCCATATCATTATTTTAGGCTTAATTGACTTATATTTAAGATATTTGTACCTCATAAGATTGTATTGTTATCTATTTATTGACTTATGATTTTAAATTGTATTATTTAGTAAGACAAATGTTGATATTTCAATATAAACTAAGTAATTCATACTAGATAATGGTAATATAGTTATATAAGTTATTCATCTTATTAATCTCATACTTTAGAATTTTTTTATATTTTTTTGTTAACTTTTTAGGCTTTTTAAATAACAAATAAGTGCGTATTGCTAAAATTGATACCAATATCCTAGTTGAAAATTCAGAGGTTTCTTCCAAAATCGCGCTTTGAACCATGCCATGGTTCAAAGTCGCAGTTTCGAACACCAACTCGGCCACTCAATTTTCAATTCGGATATCGATACCAATTTCAGCAATACAGACCAATTCATTATTCAAAAGGCCTAAAAAATCACAAAAAAAATGAAAAAAATTCTAAAGTATGAGATTAATAAGATGAATCAATTAGATAAGTATAATAACATTGTTTAATACAAATTACATAGCCTACATCGAAATACCATCATCTGTTGCATTTGATAATATAATATTACATCATAATTCAATAAATATATAACACTACAATCTTATAAAAGCACAAATATCTTAAATTTAAATCCAATTAGGCCTCGAATAATGATATGGATTATAATTATCATCATTATTCAAGGACTCCGGTGATGAGGAATGATGATATAAAGAAGGTTGAGAATTGACACTTGTAGGGTAAGGATGAAAGGAATGACTAGATTATTTATAATCAGGAAAATTTGGTTGGTTATGGCGATGATAGTACCCAAATCTCTGATAATCGCTGCTACCTGAAGATCTATCATGATACGTTCCACAATCACTTTCATAATAACCACCACGAGCAGCAATACTATTATTTGATCCTCCACTACTAGCATAATCTTATGCAGAAGCTCCATAACCAGTGCCAAAACCATAACTACATATTCTACCTCCGGAAATGTTATATATATGACAAATCAACTTAATTAAGCAAAGATTAACAAATTACTTTGGAATAATCAAACAAATCAACATTTTTTTTTCAATAGTTGCTAATTTAATTAAGTAAAGATTAACAAATTAATTTGGAACAAATCAACATTTTTTTTTGTACTTTTATAACTTTAGGGGGGTGTATTCAATTGATATTTTAAAAGATTATTTATGGATAATTAAGTCTAGTGAATTTTAAAAGATTATTTAAGAATGTAATGATTTATAAGATTTTTTTTAAAGATTTTTTATACTTAGGATTTTTTATGTTTGGATTTTAAAGATTATATCATTAAAATTTATAAGATTTGAAAAGACCACATGGATTTAGTGATAACGTTTGTGAGAAATTGAACTTTAGTTAATAACGTAAGTAGGATTGAGAGATTATTCTTGCAGTGTTTTTTTCCTTGGATACTGTAAGCATTGGAAGGTCAGTTGTTATGGATTTGGGCTTTATTTGTTAATTGTTCAGCTTTTTGAAAACTTGGACTAAAGCTTGAAGATTCTTCATGATCAAATGACTCCTCTGCATATGCTGTGGGATACGCTGGGTAGTTAGGGAACTTGGTTTCAGATCTGCATTGTACACATACATACATATATGTATATATATAAATGATATATACGTGAAGTTGAGAAAGGAACTGGGTGAAAGGAAGAAAATAAAAGTCTCACATGAAAAGTTTGATGGGTTAGGGTGAGTTTCTTTATAAGGTTTGTTATTTATACCTTCAACTAAAAAGTCACACAAATTCTTAATTTTAAAAAAATTCATTGAAATTAGCAAGTTTTTAAATACCAAATGACTTTTTGTTACTTATTTAAAGTTCTGATTGAATATCACTAGATTGGGACACCCTCTTTAAAATATCCGAATATTCCTAATTGAATACCACAATACTTATTTAGATTATTTAAAAGTCTTAATTGAATACCACAATACTTATTTATCCCAAAATAGACTTTTAAAATATTAATTAAATACACTCCCTTAATCATTTTATTTAATTATGTCACTTTAATAACATTTTCTTTTATACAATATAAAGTAAAATATTGGTGTTATATTAAAAATATCAACAACTCAATATAATTTCGATAAAATATCAATAATATTTTAAAATATTACAAATTGTTAAAATAATAGAGAGAAAGAAAGAAGAGAATAAGGAAAATCTTATTACTCAACTGATATCTAATGTGTGTAGGGGCTAGCTCTATTTATATTAAGAGCTAACCTCCTTACTTCTCTACATAATCAATGTGGCACAAATAAATTATATATATTATTGGGTAATCCCTCATTCATACCACAATTCCAATGTGGGATAAATTGTATCTTACAATATTACTTATGGACATCCACATGTCAATATTTTTACAACACTCCCCCTTGGATGTCTATTATGCCACAATTCAATGACAGTTGCCTCATTAAAACCTTCCTAAGGAAAAACCAAGTGAAAAAAAAACTAAAGTGAAGGAAAAAGAGTACAACATTTTTCTGAATCATTGAATCGATATCAAATACACAATATGTTGCCTCGTTAAAACTATTACTAGGAAAACCCAATGGGACAAAACCTAGTTAAAGAAAAAAGAGTACAGCGTGCAAATATTAGGTAGCATACTTCAGGATGCTCCCCCTGATTATTTATTCCCCCTCATGATGACAATCATATTTAATTTGATGATGACATCAAATCATAACAATCTCCTAAACTCATTTTGGAATATCAGCTGTCACAATCACCTCATGAGCAAACTCTACCAAGTTGTCATCAAGTGGATTTACTCGACTTCAATCTTTGTGTTCTTCTAATGCTCATGTGAAACATGTCTCATACTTGTCACTTTGAAACTTTCTTGAAAATGTGCTATACACGCTGCATTGTCTTTATATATAATGCTCAAAACAGCTGTTATATAAGACAAGTAACAAGAATTACGAATTTACTGAAGCAAGGATTTCAATCATATATATATTTTTATTAGTTTCATGAAGAGCTAAATTTTTAAAGTAGTTTGATGAAATTACCACTAAGAAATAACAGCATTACTACTAATAAATACTGGATGTAATTAAAATCGTACCTTATGATAATCAGAAATATATCCTGGATTAGCATAACCTATCAACTTGGAACCATAAGAGTTATGTGCATAAAATAAAATTAGTGGTTCTTCGTGGATATCCAATGATATGTTTAATACATATCTTGTGTTGTTTAGTTGGTGTTAAGCTATATATATTGAACAAGTAAAGAAATAAGAAAATTTCTGATCTAGTACATTGTGAGTACCAATTGCACTTAAGTATGGTGCTTCGGGACCAATACTTCTTCATCTTTTTCTTTAAAACGGTATGGATTTTCATATAAAAACCAGATAATCATAGGAATGCTCGGCGATTTTACCTTATCCATCATTTTAAATTCCTTTATCAAATAGTTAACAGTTTTCTCGAACTCTTCAGGAGTCTCGATTAATGTATCCACATAAACTGCTACTATTGAAAATCATTTTTGATTATTCTTTTATAAAGACACATGGCAAATGTGATTGTTTCTATTTCATTCCTTAGATAAATCTTACTAAGACGATTGTATCACATTCTTCTGGAATGAATTTGTATCGCATTCTTCTGGAATGGATAAGTCCATACAATTAGCGTCCTAATTTTATTGAGTACGTACTCTTCGACTTTGCTTCAGGCAAAGTTAATCCTTCTGGGATTTTCACACAAATGTTAGAGTCTATGTCCCCGTATAAATTAGCAGTTTCATAGTATCTGAGTCTCATATATAATATTTCAACAACTGCTAAGCTAATTATAAGATATTTAAAATTTATATATTGGATCCATAATCAGGGAAATACAATACTCATAATCAATCCCAAGTTTCTGCAGGAAACTTTGTGCCACAAGTTGTGCTTTATTCCTTTTGATTTTATTATTATAATTTAATTTTCTTATGAACACCCATTTGTAACAAAAAAATGTTAATATATATATATTTGGGATTCGTACTATAGGTCCAAATATACCACATTCATTTAGAGACTCAAAATTTTCCTTAATGGCAATTTATCATTTGGCCAATTTTTTTTTCTTGTCAACATTTATTTATTGTACGTGGTTATATATCATTATTATCATTACCCTTTGATATTCCAGTAGCTACTGTATATACAAATAAGTCATTGATGACATTTTATTTATATTCCACATCTCTTTTATTAAATATTGAGATCTCTTTATTATTTGGTACCAATGCCTCTTCAGGGGCTTATGTAGTCTCTTTAGGGACTTGCGTCTTTTTCAAGATAGTGGCCACTTCAGGAGCCTTAAAGAGAGTGAATTTTCTCATAACCTCTTCTTGAGTGAAATGAGGAACTTCTTCAGGAGTGTTCTTAGGGCATGATTAATCAGACTTCCTCTTTTAGGAAGTTCAATCTTTAGAACCTATAAGTCTGCCACGCTTCTGGTGTGGTACAGATTCATTAATTGTCATATTTTAAAGTTGTCTTGCATGGATATTAATTATGGCAAGTGCATTTATAGTTAGTACATATAACTTTGTTGCATTTTACTGCATCATTTAATCAATTGGTAATGTTTTGCAATTTCTTGCAAAACATTATTCTTCGTACCTTATCACATTATGATGTACGTGGGTTTAGATGAGACATAATGCGATTATCCCACTATAATTCTCGTCGTTCTTCTGGAATGAGTAGTCCTGCAGGAACTTTCTTATCTCCCCCTAAAGGCGGGAATACTTTCTCATCAAAGTGATAATTTGCAAAACGTACAGTAGACAAAAATATCATAATGTTGGCTATTAAAAATAATATATAGTGGAATGAAAAAAATTTATATATCAATAGTTGTCTATAGTCTTGGAGGATCTACAAAGGCACAAATATCATCTTGCATTTTTTTTCAAAAAAATGTCAATCCATAAAAAAATTAAATAAAATAATTTAGTAACAAATTTACCTTTGAAAATACATGGTAGAAAAAAAAAATACACATTTAGTAAACTTGTACCCTTAAGAGTTTTTTATTATTTTTCTAAATATGGTACTTCTAAGATGGCTACATATCATGCAAAAAGTTGAGATTTTTGAGATAACTAAATTTTTTAGACTTTTAGCTCGGCTTGAGCTTCTAACTCATAGTGGAAAGTGATTAAACACTAAAAAGTATAGTATAATAGACACTCGATGAGAAAATACTTAATTTTTCTAGCGGGAGCTTCTGGCTATTAACACTAGTAATGATGCACAATGTTCTGCAATAGAGACCCAAAAAGAAAGTAATAATGATTATAGTGTGAGCTTTTGACTCCCAACACTAGTTAATAATGCATAGTAATTCATAGTAATAATAATCTTTAATGAATATATTGATACTATTTGGTAACATTATATAGCTAGGCTCTTCTCGGGCCTTCAATCTTTTGTATAACTCCAGCTATAGTGGATACTTTGTGTATATATATTAAGCACCAACTTATTGAAAAACTTCTGATTTTTCAATAATAGTGTATGATATGACACCATCTGAAAAATGTACTATGCAATCCATAATCCATACCTTTAAATAAAAGAATCATAAATAAATGATAATTTAGATCTTTTGAACCTAATTTGCTTTTTGCTCTCAACTTCTCATCAAAAGCCTCTTTATCAAAAGGAGTGCAATCAGCAACTTTATAAAAAAAAATTCATGCTCCCCCCATTTAGTTTGATTGTCTCACATCATTAATAGAGGTCTTGTATTTAACTACTCCATATTTTGATACATGGTTATGATTTATGGTTCTGCATTTCTTAATAAACCACTTCAAGTGGTTCTTGAATTTTATAATAATTTTGTATTTCTACCTCTGTTGCGGTAGTTATTATGTTTACCTCTAGTAAAGGAAAACAATTATCCACCTCTTCTGAGGGGAATTGTTGCACATATTTTCTTGACCTTTATTTTGATAAGAGATGTCACTTTCTTCAGGAATTGCCTTAAAACTAATTGTTCTAAAATTTTGATTTCATTAATATTTAGTTGTTATAATCTGATATACGAAGACAACCAACTTGCCTAAACCACTTGAAAAACAATAATCTTGATAATGCTACTTCTGGAGCATAATCAAGGTATAATATATGGGAAGTTTTTAACAGTGCTACTTCAGGAGCAAAGTATTGAAAATCATATATGGGAAGTCTTTAACATTTATTACGAGTGTTGGCATGATGACCATCTTGTAGTGGTCATATCCATCCTTCAGGGATTACCAAAGAACTAATAAGTCCTTTTTAAGTATGTATAAATTGATGACGCATAAAGTTGAGAGCTGATACTTTATCTTATGAGACTTTAGGCTCATAAGAAATAATGAACTGCAAGTTCTTGCTTAAATATGAAATTTCGGGTTCATAAGAAATAATAAAACTTTTGGTTTTATAAAAAAAAACTTCGGGCCTGAAAATTCTAACCTTATATATTGATCTATTATGTTTGTAATACTTTAAGCAATTATAAAGAAGGGGTAGAATAAGAGATTTATCAAAATTTTAGATTTGATTATTGAGACATATTGTTATTAGAACTTTAGGTCCAAATTTATGACTATGGAGTTTTAGGTCCAAATTTATGGTTATAGAACTTTAGATCTAAAATAATTATTATGAAACTTCATATCCAAATTTAGAGAATTTCAGATCTCTAAATAAAATAAAAGAATTTGACTTCAAATATAAATCATAGATCTTCGGGTCCAGAATAATGAATGGAGAACTTCAGGTCCCAAATATAAATTATGGATATTCAGATCTGTGATAATGAGTGAAAAACTTCAGGTCCCAAGTATAAATTATGAATATTCGGATCCATATTAATGAATAGGGAACTTTAGGTCCCAAATATAAATGATGGATATTCGGGTCTATAATAATGAATAGGGAACTTCAGGTCCCAACTATAAATTATGGATCTTTGAGTTTATAATAATAAATAGGAAACTTCAGGTTCCAAAAATAAATTATGGATCTTCGAGTTCATAATAATGAATAGGAAACTTTAGGTCCTAAATCTAAATTATGGATATTCGGATCCATAATAATGAATAGGGAACTTCAGGTTCCAAATATAAATTATGGATCTTCGAGTTCATAATAATAAATAGGAAACTTCAGCTTCCAAAAATAAATTATGAATCTTCGAGTTCATAATAATGAATAGGGAACTTCAGGTCCCAAATCTAAATTATGGATATTTGGGTCCATAATAATGAATAGGGAACTTCAGGTCCCAAATATAAATTATGAATCTTCGAGTTCATAATAATAAATAGGAAACTTCATCTTCCAAAAATAAATTATGGATCTTCGAGTTCATAATAATGAATAGGGAACTTCAGATCCCAAAAATATAAATCATGGAACTTCATATCCAAGATAATAATTATTATAAATTTCAAGTCCCAAAAGTATAAATCATGGAACTTTAGGTCCAGATTATTTATAAAATATAATATTTAATATCTGTAACAATAATAAAAGAAAAAGAATAGAAATCGTAATATTATGAAAGAAAAAAAATTATAGATCTGACCTGTATGAAGAAATTACGATGCTTGATATTGAGCTGACCTCCAAGAAGAAGAAATTTGCCTCCAAGAAGAAGAAATATAAATTTTAAATTATGGTGACATGCTTTCACATGACTGGTCTTCAAGAAGAAGGAAAAAAAATTATTTTAGGAAATTTTTTTAACTATAGTGGCCTGCTTTCACAATGGTATCCAATTGACTGTAGAGCAGTCGTTAGGGGTGCTAAAGTCAATTTGAAAACCGACCGACCGAACCGAACCGATCCGCAAAATCCTGAACTAAAAAAAAACCAAAAACGAAAACAAGAAAACCGAACCGAAACCGAAAAGTTTGGTTCGGGTTTGGGGTAAGCTAGTCTAAAACAGAACTAAACCGAACCGAACCGAATTATGTATAAGAAAAAAAATGTTAATATATACTTTAAGGGCACACGTTAATTATACTATAACAGAAAAAAGATGACATTTTTATAAGAATATATTTCTTATTAATTGCATATTATGATAATCTTAAAAAAATAATCATTAGCGCGTGCCTTTATTATTTAATTAACTACATAATGCTAAGATTTTTTATCACATACATGATAGAAAAATAATTCATCATTTTATTTAATGTGTTTCATTCTTATAAATGTACAAATAAAATTGTAATAAAATAGAAAATATGGTATTTATATGTTGCTCCTTGTTTCTAAAAAATAATCACTTTAATTTGAATATAAATAATTATTACATTACTATTAGTATTGTATTTTTATGTTAAATTGATTTAAAAAAAAAACATATGCCAAAACCGAATAAAACCGAACTGAAAAATTTGGTTCGAGTTTGGGTTTCAAAGATTTAGAAACCGAAATGAACCGAAACTGAACTTTTATATTTTGTTTAGGTTTGGGGTACCTTGGTTTCTAACCCGACTGAAACCGAAAACACCCCTAGCAGTCGTGCTGATAACGTGTTAAAATAATAGAGAGAAAGAAAGAAGAGAATAATGAAAATCTTATTATTCAATTGATATCTAATATGTGTAGGGGTTAACCTCCTTACTTTTTTACATAATTAATGTTTGACAAATAAACTATATATATTATTGGGCAATCCTTCATCCATATCACAATTCCAATATAAGATAAATTATATCTTACAATATTACTTATAAACATCCATATGTCAATATTTTTACAACACAAATTTAATTATACCAAGTGATAATAACAGTTCCCCTCCCCCATGGTTCAAAGTATCGGCCGAAACCGATCCGAGATGGCCGATACCGAGTTAGAATAGGGGGTGCCGAATCGCTATTATGACCCGATATGATTAAAATCGCGGTATTTTAAAATATCACCGATATTTTATCGAAATAACGCCGATATTTCACCGATATTAAATAATTGAATAAAGTGACTAAAATAAAAATAAAAAAAAAGGAAAAAAAAGAAGAAGAAGTTACTCCATGTTGGACTTTAAAGACTTGAAGTGTAAATTGGTATTTATTGAGAAAAAAATGTTGATTTGTTTCAAAATAATTTGTTAATCTTTATTTAATTAAATTAGCAACTATTAAAAAAAATATTGATTTGTTCAATTGTTACAAAGTAATTTATTAATCTTTACTTAATTAAATTAGCTTAATCCTAAAAAAGAGAAAATCATAAGAAGGAAGAAAAGAAAGAAGAAAAAGAAACGAAAAATAAGTAAGAAAAAAAATAAAGCAAAAGAATGAAAAAAAGAAAGCAAAAGCTTGTCATGCATGTCGAAAAAGTTTTAAGGTTCCTGTCTATGTAGTATTGTTAGTAGACAAAAGAAACATTAGCGGTCTTAGAATCTGATGATTTAGCATGGTTGGATGAAAGTATTCAAAAGAGCGAAGAAGAGATAGAAGGTGGTTTCCGTCGTAAGCAACCTCAAAGACATACCGTTTTCTCAAGTGACAACGGAGGGGATAATGATGATGATGCTAATAATGATGGCGGAGGTAGGCTAAGTAGTAGTACTATACGAGGTACTAATAATGGTAGAGGTGGTGCTTACAATCCTGATACTGATAACTAACATGATGGTAGTATTTTATGTCGCAGAGATGATAATTTTTATGCCACACAAGACACAGACCATAGATATCGACATGGAATAAATGAGCAGCATAAGCATCTAGTAAATCTAATTAGGTTTCTTAATTATGATGAGTATTCTAGTGGTTATGATCCCGATTCACAAAACTATCGGTGCATTGATAATCAATTGCAGAGTTTAAACTTAGGGCAAACACTATTATGGTGGACATATATACGACTATGATTATGATAGTTGTAGGCATAGCATCTCCGGAGGTAGAATATCTAGTTATGATTTTGGCACTGGTTATGGAAGTTCTGCACAAGATTATGCTAGTAGAGGGAGATCAAATAATATTATTGCTGCTCGTAGTGGTTATTATAGAAGTAGTCGTGAAACGTATCATGATAGATCTTCAAGTAGCAGCGATTATCGGGGATTTGGGTACTATTATCACCATGGCTAACCAAATTTTTCTGATTGTGGGTCATCTAGTCATTCCTCTCATTTTTATCCCACAAGTGTCAATTCTCAACCTTTTTTATATCCTTATTCCTCATCACTGGATTCCTTGAGTAATGATAATTATTATAATCTATATCATTATTCTAGACCTAATTGAATTTATATTTAAGATATTTGTACTTTATAAGATTGTATTGTTATATATTTATTGAATTATGATATGATATTTTATTAACAAGTGCGACAGATGATGGTATTTTGATGTATGATATATAATTTATACTAAATAATATTATTATGCTTATTTAATTGATCCATCTTATTAATCTCATACTTTAGAATTTTTTCATATTTTTTTAAGCCTTTTAAATAATAAATCGGTACATATTGCCAAAACCAAAACTGATATCAATATCCAAATTAAAAATTAAATAGCCGAGTTAGCCTCCGAAACCGCGTCTTCGAACCATGCCCTCCCCCATTCTAACTCGGTATCGACCTGTCGGATCGGTATCGGTCGATAGGACCATGAATCATACTCTCAAGTCTATGAGTCTATCTCTCACTCTTTCTTCATCTCTCTCCTCTCTGACGGTAAGACCGATCTGATTGCCTCCACACTCTCAACCTCGCCTCTGAATCTCGTCTCACTCAATCTTGGATTAAAAAAGTCCTAATTTAGATCAGATCCCGTCTCACTAAAAGGTATTCTTCTTCATTGTTTGTGATTTAACTGATTATTGTCCATGAATGAAAGTATGAAATCCCCCAAGAAAACCCCTTTTCTCAAATGTTAATATTATTGTCGTGATCTCATCTCACTGTGATTATTATTGGGTTTGACTGTGATTATTATTGAGCGGCGCAATTGACACACCTCGCTTTACTCTTACATTGCATTACTAGTTTGGTGCGTATGCACTGTGTTTGTGCACATTTACTCTGAGCATGTGCTCCGCATGAATGAACATATACTCATAAAAGCATTCAATTGTTTGCGAAAATAGTTGGGAAAAGAGAAACACGACATGACGAAGGCCAGAATTGTTTTGGTGGGGGTGGGACTAAGGAGAAGCCTAAAATTTGTTGGAAAAATTGGGATGAGGTGTTCAAACCGAAGCTTAGTGGGGTTTGGCTTTTCGCGAATTCAAATGTTTTAACCAATATTTGCTTGCTAAACAGGGGTGGAGAGTATTAAATGAGCCAGATTCATATTGGGTAAAGTTCATTAAAGCAATCTATTTCCTGAATTGTTCATTTTTGGAAGCGAGAAAGGGTGGAATTCTGTCGTGGTTTTGGTCTGGTTTATTGGAGGGAAGGGGGCTCTAGCGTCAAGGAGTTAGATGGAACGTTGTGAAAGGTGATAAAATTAGAATATGGGAAAATCCTTGGCTTCCAAAGCAATTTCCTTTTCATGTGTCCTTCGCCAAACCGAGGGGCTCGATTTTTCTCAAGGCGGGTGATCTTGTTGATTCCTCCACTGGCTCTTGGAAGGATTGTGCTATTAAGGAGCTGTTTCGTATCGATGAAGCTAGCATTATTCTCAGAATTCCTATCGCTGTTCGGGCAGGGAATGATTTTTGGGTATGGGCCATATGGCACTTTTCCAGGTTAGGTAGATTTTCTGTCAAATTGGCATATCAGGCAGCTGTTTCTCTAAAGAATCAGAATTCAGTGTTTAAAGCTAGCTCTTTTTTCTTGCCGTCTTCAGTGGTTTGGAAAGTTTTGTGGGGAATGGAAGTGATCCCAAAAATTAGGAGGTTTTGGTGAAAGGCATGTGTTAATGCTTTTGGCGACCAATGAAAATTTGTAGCTTAGGAATTGTGGGGTCTCCGTTATGCCCAGGTCGCAAAGTAGAAGTTGAATCTATAGAGCATATCTTATTTCGTTGTTCGTTTGCTATCAGTGTTTGGTCCAGTTTTCCTGATGTGGACAGTAGTGGGTTTAGCAATATAGTTACAATGTTGAAATGGTTCAATGATCTCTGTGCAAAATTTGCGGGGGTCTGATATGGCTTGCGTTGGCTGGTCCATTTGGAAAGCGAGAAACTCGCTTATTTTTTAGGAGATGGAGCTGCTGAATTCAGTTGCTGATTCAGCCCTCAGGTTGATCTCGGAATGTTCCCGTCCCCCTTCCTGATCTCCTCAAGCTTTGGTGTGGTGAACCTTGTCCATCGATATCTTTTCGGGAATTACGTGACCGAGGTAATTTTTTGGTTTGTGATGGGGCTTTTGTTCCATCAAGTTCCATGCTGCATCTACTTGTGTTCTTCTCAATCAATATTTGGCGATTATTGACGGTTCGGCCAAAAGGGTTCATGCGTCTTCAGGTTTGATGGCATAGGCCATTGCTTTTAGAGAGGCTTGTTGGGTGGCAGTTGTGAGAGAACATGCTAAATATTGCGATTTGCAGCCACTCTAAGTCTGTGATTCAGTTTGCATCTTCCGATCTTGAGCCGCCGTGGGAGATAGCTGCTATTATTGCTGATATAAGGAGTCTAGCTAAGGATTTTGGTCATTTGTTTTTCTTTCTTCCCAGAACTTTTAGTGTGATCGCTCACTGGTTTGTAAACGCTATTGCTAAGGGTTCCCTTCCTGTTAATTGTGTGGCTGCGTCCCCCACTCCATTGGCAATTTTGTTAGATAGGTTGGAGGGTAGTAGTTTGTGTTGCTGTTTTGTTTGCTCAAAAAAAAAAATAAAAAAAATAATGAGCATATACTCGGTGCATATGCACCAAGCCCTTATATATTTTTTTTGTTCCCAGCAATTGCTCAGCACTTATGTAGCGAGAATGTGCTGGTTCATTCGGTGCAAGTGCGCTGAGTAAATATGATGGAGTGGTACGGAGTAAAGTGGTGTGTCAATAGCCCCACCCTTATTATTTTATATGTTTTGCAGTGGAATTTTCGGTTTTAGAAAAACTGTTACCTATACCAACCGAATTTTGGTAACCGACTAATAATCAGTTCAGTAATTGATTTGGTGAAACTGAAATTTCGGTTTGGTATTTGGCAATAATGGTTTGGTTCGGTAATGGAACTGAATCCACCCTTAGGTGCTTTTGTCTATTTGTTAATGTTTACTAATTACTGTTTTTCTATTGGATTCTCATTTATATTAAAAAAAAATTCCTTCAGATTCTATATCTTGCTTTCTACGTTTTCAAAACAAATTAGAAAAATAGTGGACTGTATCTAGACAGCCTGAACATTCTTTTTTTTGAATCTTTTTTATAATCATTGTTGGTTTACGTTGTCGTTTCTGTTTATATTTTGGCGGTTAAACATTACGCTTTTTAACCGCTTACCACTTCTGTACAATAATTCTACCAAAGGTGATTCTATTTGAGAAATAGCTCCAAGGACCCAGTTGGACGAATAATAAATGATTACATGAATTATGCTGTAGTGTCATCGACATGGGTTACCCCTAGTGTATGTATAAATGAGCATCCAGATCTACATTATTTTGGAAAAAATAAATATAAATTTCTTGATTTTGCTTTTGATCCACACTATTTCTTTTAATTTAATTCGGATCTATGCACAAAACATACGTATATTTTGTTTGAAGATAGTTTTTTTTTCTTACATTGGCTTCTGCCCAAAACCAAAACCGACCGACGACGGACCAAGACCGACGAGGACTGAAACCAACGATTTCTCTTATATTTGGTTAAATATTCAATCTGCACTTTCTCAGGACCAAGAGCATCGGTCCGGTCCAGATTTGACTCCTACAGGTCGGTCAACCGACCTGTGCACACCCCTAGTTATTGCTGAACTCCCCTGTAGTTGTTCTATTGATAAAACATGTTCTCATAAATTTGTTGATTTGTTCTATTGATAAAGATGTTTTATTGATTTAATTTTGTGGCAAGTTTAATATTGCACTACCATATTTTTAATTTTTTTTTAAAATATTTAAAAACCGAATAAACCCTAACCAAAAAGTTTGGTTCGGGTTTGGAAGATTTAGAAGCCAAACTGAAACCAAATTTTCACATTTGGTTTGGTTTGGGTCTCCCTAATTCCCATCCCGACTGAAACCGAAAACACCCTTATTAGAAACAGAGAGGGCCACTGACCCATTGTTCTTGACAACAGCTTTTGATATTGTCTTCTTGTCCTTACAATTTAATACCATATGGACTTCCATCCCTCATTTAGTTTGGGTCTCCCTAATTCCCATCCGACTGAAACCGAAAACACCCTTATTAGAAACAGAGAGGGCCACTGATCTGTTGTTCATGACAACAGCTTTTGATATTGTCTTCTTGTCCTTACAATTTAATACCATATGGACTTCCATCCCTCATGTACATTTCTCCCTTTTATTACTTTAATTTGATATCAATATTTCAATGTAAAGTCGCGAAAATTTTGTATGTTGCATTGGGATCTAGTTCCATGTATTATTTTCCATTTAAACCTCTCTTTGTCTGTTGATCTAATTTTAACTTTTCATACTTGGTTTTGAAGGTTTTAAAAACCTACAGTGGGCCGCGACCATATTACGTACTACAGAGAGAGACTTGATAGAAACTAATGGGGGATTACCATTTTGTGTACAAGGATGTGGACGGAGCGTCGACGCAGTGGGATGATATTCAAAGAAAACTTGGTAACTAACCTCCAAAGCCCCCAGCTTTCAAGCCGCCTCCTTTTACACCTGCAGAAGACCAGGATTCCAAACCCAAGGACAAAGCCTGGATCGATGGAAAGACCGAAGAAGAGCTTGAAGATCTTAAGGATGATGAAAATCTTGACGATGATCGCTTCCTCGAAGAGTACAGGTGCTCCAACTTTAAGCAATGATCTTTTTACTCTGTGAAAGCAATGAAAAAGAAAATACCAGAGAAAACATAGAATCCCATTGCGTTCTAGAGTTATCATTTATTTTCCTCGACGTTACTAGTAAACATGTAATAAAGTACTTTTTTAGGTCACAATAATAATTTTTTAGGGAAGTAACTTAAATTTTTTCTCTTCCTTGGTATAATAAACAAGTTGGCATTTTAGTTTTTTAATTATAATGAAATATTTCTTATTTTTGTTGATTGATGCGTGTTAAAAGGAAGAAGCGGTTAGTAGAGATGAGAGAAGCTGTCAAGGTTGCAAGATTTGGCTCTGTGATTCCAATTTCTGGATCAGATTTTGTACATGAGGTTTCACAAGCTCCAACAGATGTATGGGTGGTCGTGCTTTTGTACAAGGATGGGTAATTATCATTACACTTTGATACATTATACTTGTTGGGTTGTGTTTTATTTATCTCTGTTTTACTTGTTGACAGATACCCAGAATGTGGGGTGCTTTTGCAACGTCTAGAAGAACTGGCGACAAAATACCCATCAACAAAATTTGTGAAAATAATATCTACGGATTGCATTCCTAACTATCCGGATCGCAATCTCCCCACTCTGTTGGTGTACAATAACGGTGCTGTCAAGGCAAACTATGTTGGCTTGCATAATTTTGGTCGGAGATGCACTTCTGAAGGTACATTATGTGTCGAAATTACCCAACATTTGTTTTCCTTCCCTTTTGTTCTGTTTCTTGAAATGTGTGAATATGATTAAGTTGTAGAACTACATCCCCGATGAGTTCTTAATTTGAGATCTCCCTAACGTGCTGCCAAATATATTTCTGTGCTTAGGAATCCAATAAAAAAATTAAAGTGTTAAGGCATTATATAATTAATGAGAAAAGGCTAAGGCATTATATAATTCGTTTGTTTTGCAATGTTATATAGAACCAATCTCATTCAAAGTACTCAATGCAATTCTTAAGTGTCAAGTGCCTTACACTTTTCTAAGCAAAAGGGTGTGAAGCAAAAGCAACTCATTCCCATGTAAATGCTACATAAAGAAAGGGTGTAAGCAAAACTCAAAACAAATGTATCTTTCCTTTTTATCTTGTAACAAAGGGTGTGAAGCAAGTGCAACTCATTCTCAAACTTGATATACACAAAAAAAGGGCATAGATTTAAACTAGGCATTGAGAACTCATTGTTAGTTTCCCCTGGGCAATTGACTTGATTATGAAAATGGCCAACTAAAAAGTTTAGCTTAATAAATCATAACATTTCATTTGTCTAAGATTGAGAGGTCTAGATGGAGATTAAATCATCCGATTTACAAACATTTGATAAATACAAATTGAATCTTTAAGGTGATTAGTGGAGTTGATTATGGCATAAACTTAAGAGATCCTCCTTAGCAACACCTTAACTAAGAAAATATTGAGTCTCAAAATCAAATAAAGTGTAGAAAGTACTCAACATATCATTAAATCATTCAAGAATTAGAATATCAAATTTATGGTGTTTCTATGAATTTTCAAAGACTAAATATGCTTGGCAATGTAAAGTATCTTATTCATAAAAAGAGTGGACATAGGCTAGTAAAAAATACACAAGTGTATCATCTTTTCATTAATGCTTGAGATCTATGTATACAAGGCATACAAAGTCAGATCACAATATGAAAATTATCTTACTAGCTTATGAATGGTTGATTTATTTAACAACACTAACAATGGAATGAGAATTAAACTTACATAATTAATGCATTGCAAATTTCATCTTTTAGTCTTAGTAAAGAAATGTACTCCATAATAAGTGTTTTGACAAGAATTATAGAAGTGTTTTCTATTTCTCTCAATGAATAAAAATGAATATAAGCTCTAGAGAAAGATTGATATTTAAGACAATAATATATTAGAAAATTTTCCAACCCAAAAAGGAACCCTCTACACTAATGAAGACTATCTATTTAAACATGATGTGTTGTCTTCTTCTCATCTCTCTACAAGGTCCAAAAGAGACTATGCCCTTTTGTCCCAAAGATAATAGCCTTCCTTGTTTAAAGTACAAACTTTCTTGAGATTGAAAATTTAAGCCACCATTTAGTCTTCCAAGTAAGCTATGGGGTGTGGAGCCAAATGGGGAAGTGATATAAAGTCTAAAACATCCCAATATGGCATCTAGGTCAATCTTGGCTTGAGTTAGATAGATCCAAGTGTTGGGAAATAAATCCTAGATTTTTTTAGGAAAAAGTTAAAATGATCTCACATGCTTTTTGTCAACTCTAGATTGATATTGAAATGAGAGCTAGATTGATCTAACTCCTTGACTTCATGTTGACTTTTCCTTTAGGGTCCAAAATTGCTTGGTTGATCATTCTTTCCTTGGAACATTAATTTCTTGAGATCTAAAGGCACCAAAATAAACACAAAATGTGCCTTTCCAAGCAAGTTAAATACAAAAGTGTTACGAAACTAATCGCGGAATAAGTTGGCAAACCGAGTGGTTTTAGAAAAATAAAAGCGTCAAACAACTCTAAAAACGAGTGTATGAATGACAATATTATGCATTTATCAACTTCTCCCGACTTATCTCTTGCTAGTCTCTTAGCGAGATAAAAAATAAAAATAATACTATCTGAAATTGCATTAATAAAATGCAATCCATTTTTGAAAATTTTCAAGTTTCCTTAGAAGATGAGGTGTGTCTCGTGAGGGTTTATAGTGATGATACCTACAAACATCTGAAATTTAAACTAAAAGAAATAGAGTTAAAGCATTTCCATGAATTGATTTAAGTGTTTGGCATTACTATTACAATTTCCGGAATGTTGGCATTCAAACGACGATTCCATTGCTTACAATCTCTTTTAGAAACTTGCTCTACATTTTCATTTGAACACACTATGCATATGAAATTTTGACACAATCACTCTTAATCACAAATAATTCTATTCATCAATAGTGGAAGAGACAAATCTTTCAAAAACAAAAGCTCAAGAACTTTGTTAATTTTAAGCACTTTTTTTTATCTTTTACTTGGAATTTTTGCTTAATTAGCTTAAGGTGGTTTGCATCTCTATGGAGGGCAGTGGTCTTACTTTGCGATTTTGCATTCCTAGCTCATTTTACAAGCTTTATAAACAAAGGAAGCTATTCACCTTTTTTCTATATGGTAACCTTTGCCTATCTTTAATATTAGACAAAATGACTTATGAATTTAGTTAAGTGAAGATTAAAGTCAATATTAAGTTTAAAAGTCATCCAAGTTTTCAAATCTTTTGTAAGTGCCATGCATGTGTCCCCTCTAAGGACGATCTTTTCGAAAGAGCTTTTATTGCATTTGAACATTATTTTTTTCTGCACAAGATGAAAATAATTCTATGTGAAACCAAAGACTGAATCAAGCCATAATATTATACATGTTCATAAGAAATTACAAGGGTCAAGAATCTAAATAAAGCAATGCCATGGAGATTATCAATCAACTACCTATCCAAATTAAGAAATTCATGCCAACAACCATCAATTCAAGGACAATTCAAAAAAAAAAAATTATCATCATATTCAAACTTCGATAAGATGGTGAAATCGAACCTAGCATGGAGAAAATTAACAAGAAAAGAAAGTATGTTTGAAAATTTGAAAGAGGTGCTCACTCCCATCTTTAAGTTGACATTGTCCTCAAGAGCAAGTGCTCTTGAAGACGACGAAAATTGGGCGAGTTCTTGGAAAATTGTTTTCCAATTTCTCCAAAACGAGGCTAGGATCGATTTCAAAGCTACCATACATACAAAATAAATACTAACAAACGAGTTAGCAGTAGTCAAACATAACATGCCAAATTAAAAGCTCAAGCCATTATAAGTAGTTATGTCTAAATAATCTAACAACGCAAAAAAAAATGAAAGAAAATAAAGCAATAAAATAGACTTTCTAGAAATACAATTATATATCCGGGGGGTGGGGGTGAGGGAAAGCGCATGTTGAGAGCCTCAAATTGCTCCTGGACACAAGTGTGGTGAGCTCGCATTTCATTCTCCATTTGATCTTGAAGGTTTGTCAAATTGGTGAAGTCCATTTGGATCATCTCTCTCATCTCTTCTATTTGCGTATGGATGGCATTCAAGGAATCCACCATATGATCTTGCGGGATATTAATCAGCCCCGAGCTCGTCCTTTGCCTCCTTCTCGACGTTCCCAGAACGTCTACATCAACCATGTTTTTTCTGACCCCTCTTCTTCTTCCTCTCGGGGAAACAGTGGGCTAACGGCCAGGCGGTTTCTTAGTTGGTTGGCGGCTCGGGCAAGAGTTGTTTTGTTCACGGCGGTTCATTGCATCTTTTTTGTATCCTCATTTCGCTTTCAAACACCAGCTTTCAAAACACAATTTCGTAATTAGAACCCTAAACTTGATTGTGTTATTATGAGTCGGGAGTCATACATGGAGGAGATCTTTTGTATCACATATCTCATGAGATAAATCGGCTTGTCGTGAGCAATGGCCTCTATGGCAAGTGCATGGTGGCGGTAAAGGTGTTGGGTGTGAGATCAATCGCATTGGCTACCACCAACCACAAAGTTTGTAAATCCTCAAGCATGTGATTCCGATTAAAGGTCGAGCCTAGCCAAGTACTAGACTGCCCGGCTAAGAATCTAGCCAACGAATTGTCGGACGGTGCATTATTATTCTGCCACACCAGCAAATCATATGCTTCATAAGGTAAAGTTGCAATCCCCATTATCTCACTAACGGTTACCATATTGAAGCTAACATTTACCCTTCGAACCCGAGCCATATACGAAAAATTCTCATCCTCAATGGGCAAAAAACTAGCAACAAATTCACGACATACAGAGAGGTTGCATTGGTTACCTTCATTGCGGAGATAATCAACCCATCTCGGCCATTCTTGTATCGCTGCATGCTGCGGAAAGTCATCCAAACTTGCAATATCGATTAGCCTCTTGATGACTATCGCCAGTTGCGAAATGCATATTGAAACCATTCGAACTCCTTTTGGCTTTGGATGCCTTGATAACCCCCCCCCCCCGGGGTGATTTGCTTCGTAATCGGCTTCGTTGCAATATTGCTTCGAGATAAGAAAGCCACTGGAAGGAGCTTTGGTGAAAACTTTCTAGAGAGCGAAAGTGGTAGGTTTGAGTCTAGGGCTTGAAATTTTGAGGGATTTTGGGAGTTTTGGTGAAGTTTAGTTGAGATTAGAGAGTCTTGGGTGGAGATTGAGAGTTTTGGGATGAGATTTGAGCTTTGGTGGGGGATTTTCTAGAGAGAGAGTGTGATGGGTTTGAATCTAATGCTCGAAATTGGATGGATATTGTGGGATTTCTTGAAAGCTTAGAGGAAATTAAGAGTGTATGTGGAGAGATTTGAAGGATTTGGGGAATATTGAAAGCTTTGGTGTGAGATATGGAGGTTATCGGTGGAGATGGGTGAGTGGAGATGATGAATAGTGGCGGGGTTGGGGGGGAGGAATGAGAGAGAGAGAGAGAGAGAGTGAGAATGGTGAAGGATTTGATGGGGTTGGATGATAAAGATGGAGTTATGATGGTTTTAGATGGGTGTTAATGAGATGAGGGAGAGAGAATGGGAGTTGTGGGGAGGATGGGGGTTATGAGAATGAGAAAGAAGGGGGTTACAATTTTTTTTGGTGTTCAAAATGGCTGGATCAGGATCGATCTAGCTCATATAGCCCAAAGCTAGATCGATCAAGCCCTTTTTTTTAAAGAGAGAGGCAATACTTCTCCTCATGATTTCTCTTTTTTTCCCAAATTCTCCAATTTTTTCCCGCTTTTTGAGAGTCTCAGAATTTATCTGAGAATTTCGAAATATGTGCTGATTTGTTCGAACTTTTTCCAATTTTTCTTTTGGAATTTCTTGCATTTTTTTACAGATCATCCTCTCATCTGTCCGAACCATTCTAATATTTTTTTGGCCTCCACCAACTTCTGCATGCTCTCGAATCATTTTGCTTCACCCGAATTTCTTTAAACCGCTTACGAAATTTTTGTTTTTCTCCAAACGTCCCGAATTTTCTGAAAACTCCAAACATTATTTACAAAAATGACCTTGTAAGAATGTTTTCTTTATACCATCGCTTATAATCGCTTTGGGAGTTCCAAACATTGCAAGAATATTTTCTTTTAAAAATTGGATAACCAATAGCCACACCAAAAAAAAGGGCTAGATTTTTGAGGAAGGAAGTTAAGTGGTTTTGCGGCTGGCTTTCATGGATAGCTACTGGGAACATATCTATTGCTTTAGTGGAAGTACCTATGACTGGATCATTAGGTGGCGGTGGAGGTGGTAGAGATGGGGATGGTGCTATTGATGAGATAAGTTTAACCCTTTATGGCTGGGAACAAGAACTTTTAGCTGAGTACACTGTTTTTGCATAATCATACGAATAATAGTAATCCGATGGGGGTTGATCCTAGTAACGAATACATTGATCACCTGGACCACGAGGTCTAGGATAGTACTTTGGCTGTTTTGGCTTAAACTCCGTACCGTATGAAACTAACGGCTGTGGGCTTGGCCATTTTGGAAGTATTCTGCCTGTCGAAGGTCTGTCAGCCCAAAGTTCAATACTACCTGGGTTCTGTTTGCCTGTAGTGGGAAGTTCTCTGAAAGCTGAGGGTTCTGAAGCACTTGCTGAGAAACCATAGGGATTGGTTTAGTTAATCGGAGGTGGCTTGATAGATCTAGCGCTTTGTTCAAGAGATCTGAGCTGGGCTTCTAAATGCCTCTTTTCTCTTTCTGTTTCTGAGAAATAAGCTTGGTTCAGGTGATCATAGTATAGTTATTAAACATAATGGACCTTATACTTAAAAAGATTAAGAACATCAGGAAACTTTAGTTTGAACCTTGGTTCAGAACTCTGAAAGAAGACTACTCACGGATGGACATATTAACAACCTTTACTACCAATGGAGAAGATAATTGTTGCTACTGGCAACCGACTACCTATACGAAATTAATCGCAACGGGATCTACATACAAAGACATAGAAAAGACTGATAATAAAAAGTATAGTAAAGAAGAGAGTAAGGAGATCAAGAATTAAACAAGCATCATGACACAAAACCCATGACGGGTGTTTATATCATTATAAACTGAGGGAATTACAAAAGAGTATACAACTCTTCAACCAAACTCTTCGACTTAGACTCGAATGCCTTACAATGAACTACACTAGTTCCTTATATAGAGAGGAAGGGCTCAGCACAACCATACACGTGGAAAGGTAAAGCAATCAATAATAATACAACTTTGGAAAAGCAATGAAGCTTCCTGACAAGATAAAAAGAAAAGCAAAAGTAGATAGCACTGATCCAATTTTAATAAAAGTAAGTACAAATAATTAAACAACTTTATACACTTGAAAATGCTTGCTGACACTGAGCTAACTCGGCTGCCGACAATGAGTTGAGGGTGAGTTTTAGTCACCATCATCTGTAGCAGGACCATTATCTTCATCATCTGTAAGATCTCCTTGCCCTACGAAAACGTCTGAATCGGAGCTTTGCGAACCTTGGTTCCAAAAATGATCTTTTGCATAATCAAACAAACAGACTGAAAGATTTTGGTAGGAGGTATCTGTGTTGTCCCAAGGATCTATTCTAAATTTAACATGCTCATCATGAATTTTGACAGAAGGTATATTGAATTCATTGGCAAGCTTCACCATCACGTTGATATTTCCCACGATGAATTTCTCAACATGAAATGCTATTTTATCCATCCAAAAGACTTAGAAATGCATTATAACCGGATGTCTCAAAGGTTTTACATCATCGGTGGCATATATGATTTGAACCTTAAACAAGTCTTTTTACACTCACTCCTAGATTCTCTGGTTACAGAAGCCCATAAGATTTTCAAACTCCAAAATCTCAAATTGAAAGATATGTCAATTGCAAACATTTATAGGTATCTCAATGATTCTATTGAATGAATGTGCAACCAGAAGAAGTTCTACGGAGATCTTTCACGTACCAGCAAAATGCTCACGACTGCTTGTAATAAAGATTTTCTTAAAATCAAATGCAAGTCTGAGTGTCCCGGTGATTGCAAACATGAAAATAAGAAGAACCATTACAAGTCCTCTTCTAAGAAGAAATCAAAGAATCACAACTATGACAATGGTTCCAAGCCATGGAAATTCCGTCATCCCTTCTAGAAGAAAAAGAAGAAAACCTAGAAGTATATAAAAAAGCGTAATGGTCGAGGAAAGTGCTCTAACGGTTGTTTCATTTATCATAAGAAAGGCCATTATGCAAAGAATTGCCCCAATGCTGCAAAGAAAGAACAGTTTATGTTATGTCTTCGGAAATTACTGCCTGGTATTGATGACTCTGACCTTGAGTCAGTTCTTTCTCTTGAAGATGAAGCTTCTCCAGACACCATAATGTCTATCTCCTATACGGATGATGAAAATTCAAGTTCTAAAGAAGAAAGCAGCAATGGCAGTAGTCTTGAGGAAGATTACTTGGCAATCAATTCCCTTGATCAAGTTGTTTTCTTTGAAGAAAGTTTATCACTCACCAATCTGCCCTCTCCAACAGGAAAAATTCATCTTATCAAGAAGTCATACGACAAGCCAACCCTAGTTGTAGCTTTCTTTGATACCGGGGTCTCGCACGCTCATGAATCCTAAAGTTCTCTCGTCTTCATATTGGAGAAAATGTTCAGTTGGATTCAGTGTAGCTAATGGTGATATCCTTCTTGTCGATAAAATAAGCAAATCTATCCAAATTCAAGTTTTTCCCGGCTTATCTATCCGACACAAGGTTTTTGGTACAACCCTTCCACAAAGAGACTTATTAGTAGGATTTGATATCCTCTATAAGTTCCCAAACCCTCGATGGTCCGCTGATGGCTTATGCTTTAAGCATTATTTTCTCCCTTGGACATCTCCTCATAACCTTTATCAGGTCAACCTATTACCACAGTTTGAATATCCTATTTCTCAAAAGCTTTCAATCAAAACACTCAAGCAGCGCTGAGTTTATGCTGAAATGTCAAAATCCTTTTTGGGAAAATCAAAAGTCCTTCATCTACCTTCCTTTCAAAATGAATGAGGATGTGAACCCCACGAAAGCAACTCACTCTGGCATGAACCCAGAGCATTATGCCTTTCCCATACAAGAAGTTACTTCTCTCAACAGTAGCAGTTGATAGAAGAAACTACCTCTCCTTGGGCATGTGAAGCCTTTTATGTGAACAAAAGGTCAGAACAAGTTAGAGGAAAAATGAGGCTTGTAATTAATTATCAGCATTTGAACCACTTCCTTGCAAGTGATAACTTCCCCCTACCATAGAAGCACTCAATGTTTGGCTAATTGTCAAATGCCAAGTTCTTTTCAAAATTTGATTTAAAAGTAGGATTTTGGCAACTAGGCATTCACCCAGAGGATCGTACCAAAACAGCTTTCTGTATTCCAAGTCATCATTATCAATGGACAGTCATGTCATTTGATTTGAAGAATGCACCATCTGTCTTTTAAAAGAAAAATGATGCAAATATTCCAGCCCTTGCTTGCAAATGCCTTGGTCTACATCGATGATATCCTCTTGTTATCTCCTGATGAAGAAATGCATTACCATCCTCTTGATCACTTCCACCATATTGTTCTCCAACATGTAATCATGCTATTTGAAAAGAAAATGGTTATTGCATAAATAAAAATTGACTTCCTTGGAATGCAAATTTCTAATGGAAAGTTCCAGTTACAGCCCCACATTGCTAAGGATTTGTTGAAATTCCCTGATACTTTCACCTCAGTTACATAGATCCAGCAATTACTTGGTTTGGTAAACTATATGTCACAGTTTATCCCTAAAGTCTCCAAGTTTACTGCTCCACTTGCAGAGCTACTCAAGAAATCTCGTCCAAAATGGTTGAAGCTCTATTCTGATTGTGTGAAGGCATTGAAAGACCGTACATCTGATCTTCCACCATTGCAAATACCTTCTACTAGTACTCGTATCCTTCAGACAAATGCCAGTAATGAATATTGGGCTGCTATACTTTTTGAAGAAATTGATGATAAGAGAAATATGTGTGGTTACAAGTCTAGCAAGTTCCATTCAGCTGAAATGCATTACCACTCAACCTTCAAGGAAATTCTCACAGTAAAACGTGGAATTGAGAAGTTCCAGTTCCACCTAATTGGACATCATTTTAAAATTGAGATGGATATGTCATCATTTCCATTAATGAACCAGTTTAAGCAAAAAATGATCCCCAATTCTCAGTTATTAAGGTGGTTTGATTGGTTTTCCCAGTGGTCATTTGAAGTTAAACATATAAAAGGAAAAGACAACATCATTGCTGATTTTTTTCCAGGCCTCCTTAGCCATCCCACATCGCTTCTCCAATCTTTCAACCTTTTTGCAAGCCAGTACAAATACACAAGCCTCCTTTAGCGCTCTCGTGTATCTTTCCAATAACCCAAATCTCTCCCACTCAAAACATGGATCCAAATCTCGATGTTCTTGATGCCATTCCTCTTCTTCTTGATGGAATTCAGGAAATAATTTATAACCATACCCTTCGTGCCCGAGATAAAGATCTGATCTAAAAATTCCTTGAGCTCACTCTCCGAAAATATGGATTAGTATTTCGCGGGTTAAGACTTCACCCTCAATGCCCGTACTGTTCTCTATTCCATATCCATTATCCATCCCGACTCTAAAAGCTAGCCCTTTGCTTTCTTTAGTATTTGACCAGATTATACAATTGGCTTCCTGTTTGACGCACCAATTCTTTACCAATATCTTCGCTTAGCTAAAGATGACCTAGATATCAAGATTCTCTACCAGCTAGCAGCTCCCGGTGCCCTTAACATTGCAACCTTCATGTCATGGTTTAAAAGTCTTGAACAATGGAAATAGGAATTAAGGTTTCATCATCATAGATATGTGATAATCAAGTTTCATGGACCTATGCGAACTCCTCACTCAGATGGCTTAAATGCTTAGATAGCTCAATGGTACACATAATCTCGCAAAGACAGTTAAGGAACCCTATATCGTTGATTACATTTACTTCTTAACTCATATGTGCCAATGCAACAATGTTGATATCTCCACCGTACCAGAGCATGTTAAATTCGGAACAGATCCTTGGGATAAGATAGATTCCTCTTGTCAAAATCTTTCAGTCTGTTTGTTTGATTACGTAAAAGATCATTTTTGGAACCAAGATTCGCAAAGCTCTGATTCAGACGTTTTCGTAGGACAAGGAGATCCTACAGATGATGAAGATGATAGTCCTACTATAGATGATGGTGACTAAAACTCACCCTCAACTCACTGTCGGTAGCCGAGTTAGCTAAGTGTCGGCAAGCATCTTCACATGTATAAAGTTGTTTAATTATTTGCACTTTACTTTTGTTAAAGTTGGGCCAGTGCTGTCTGCTTTTGCTTTTCATTTTATCTTGTCGGGAAGCTTTATTGCTTTTCCAAAGTTGTATTATTATTGATTGCTTTACCTTTCCACGTGTATGGTTGTGCTGAGCCCTTCCTCTTTATATAAGGAGTCAGTGTAATTCATTGTAAGACATTCAAGTCTAAGTCGAAGAGTTTAGTTGAAAAGTTGTATGCTCTTTTGTAATTCTCTCAGATTATAATGATATGAATACCCATCATGGGTTTTGTAAAGATCATCGTGATGCTTGTTTAATTCTTGATATCCTTACTCTCTTTTTTACTATACTTTTTATTATTAGTTTTTTCTGTATCTTTGTATGTAGATCCCATCGCGATTAATTTCGTATAGGTAGTCGGTTGCCCGTAGCAACGATTATCTTCTCCATTGGTATCATACAGATATGGTAGAGAATTTTTGAAGGCAAGCTAGATCAATCCAGATTGATCTAACTTTGGGAGTGGGAATTTTGAAGAGCAGCTAGATCGATCTTAGCCTTAGGATGGATCGATCCAGCCATTTTAAACACCAAAAAAATCCGTAACGCCCCCTCTTTCTCATTCTTATAACCCCCATCGTCCCCACATCTCCCATACTCTCTCCCTCATTTCACCTATAACCTCTATTAACACCCATCTAAAACCTTCATAACTCCGTCTTCATCACCCAACCCCGTTAAATCCTTCACCATTCTCACTCACTTTTTCTCTCTCTTAACCCAAACCCACCACTATTCACCACTATTCATCATCATCTCTCCACCAATAGCCTCTATATCTCACACCAAAGCTTTTCAATTTTCTCAAAATCTTTCAAATCTCTCCACATACACTCCTAATCTCCACTAAGTTTTTAAGAAATCCCACAATATCCATCCAATTGCGAGTCCTAGATTCAAACCCATCACTCTATCTCTCTAGAAATTTCCCGACCAAAGCTCTCAAATCTCATCCCAAAAACTCTTAATCTCCACCCAAGGCTCTATAATCTCAACCAAACTTCACCAAAACTCCCCAAATCCTTTAAGATTTCGAGCCCTAGACTCAAACCCACAACTTTCTCTCTCTAGAAAGTTTTCACCAAAGCTCCTTCCAATGGCTTCCTCATTTCAAAGCAACATTGCAATGAAGCCGGTTACGATGCAAATCACCCCGAGGGGGGGGGGGTTATAAAAGCTTTCGAAGCCAAAAGGAATTCGAATGGTTTCAATACACATTTCGTAACTAGGCAGTAGTCATTGAGAGGGGGCGCAGCGATCCAACAACGGCCGGGGTGGGTTAATTATTTCCACAATGAAGGTAATCAGTACAACATCTTTATATGTCGTGAATTTGTTGCTAGTTTGTTGCCTATTGAGGATGAGAATTTTTCGTATATGGCTCGGGTTCAGGGGTAAATGTTGGCTTTAATATGGTAACCGTTAGTGAGATAGTGGGGATTGTGGCTTTGCCTTATGAAGCATATGATTTGCCGGTATGACGGAATAGTAATGCACTATCCGACAATTCGTTAGCTAGATTCTTAGTCGGGCAGCCTAGTACTTGGCTAGGGCCAACTTTTAATCGGAATCACATGCTTGAGAATTTACAAACTTTGTGGTTGGTGGTAGCCAATGTGATTGATCTCACACTTGCCATGGAAGGAGGCCATTGCTCACGACAAGTTGATTTGTCTCGTGAAATGTGTGATACAAAAGATCTCCTCCATGTATGAGTCCTCGGCTTATAATGACACAATCAAGTTTGGGGTTCTAATTATGAAATTGTGTTTGAGAGCAGGGTGTTCGAGAGTGGAATGAGGATACAAAAAAGATGCAATGAACCGCCATGAACAAAACTCTTGCCTGAGCCGTCGGCCAACTAATAAATAGTTCAGCCTTTAGCCCAACATTTCCACAAGAGGAAGAAGAAAAGGAGGGTCCGAAAGAAACATGGTTGATGTAGACGTTCCGAGAATGTCGAGAAGGAGGCGAAGGACAAGCTCGGGGCCGATTAATATCCTGCAAGATCATATGGCGGATTCCTTGAATGCCAGCGTATGCAAATGTAAAAGATGATCCAAACGGGCTTACCAATTTGACAAATCGGCAAGATCAAATGGAGAATGAAATGCGAGCTCACCACACTTGTGTCTGGGAGCAATTTGAAGCTTTCAACATGCTCTTTCAACCACCCCCACCCCTGGTTATGTGATTGTATTTCTGGAAACTCTCTTTTATTGCTTTATTTTTTCTCTTGCTTTTTTGGGTTGTTGGATTATTTAGACATAACTACTTGTAATGGCTTGAACTTTTAATTTTGCATGTTATATTTGACTAATGCTAACTCGTTTGCTAGTATTTTTTTTTTGTATATATAGTAGCTTTGAAATCAATCCTAGCCTCGTTTTGGAGAAATTGAAAAGCAATTTTTCAAGAACTCGCCCAATTTTCGTTGTCGCCAAGGTCATTGAGGACAATGCCAACTTTAAGTTGGGGGGTGAGCACCACTTTCAAATTTTCAAGCATGCTTTATTTTCTTCTTAATTTTCTCCTGGCATTTGGCATATTGGGCAAGCTTTGCAATGTTGGTAAGCGTCTTTGAACAATGTTAGTCAATAAAGGCCACTTTGTAAGATATTGGCAGCTGTCTTCTTAGCTGAGAAGTGCCCTCCACAAGCTTCGTTGTGGTACAAAGTGAGGACTTTTTTAAAATCTTTATTCGGAATACACCGTCGGATGATTTAATCCGCTCCATACTTGAACAAGTGCGGACCATCCCATTAAAAATGGTTGACTTTAGGCAAGAATTTTCTTTGATCTCGAGCACTCCAAGGTCTTGGCATTTCTCCGGTGACGAGATAGTTTACGATATCGGCGTACCATGGCAAAGTGGAAATTACGAATAGTTGCTCATTCAGAAAAGAGTTTTTGATAGCACTCTCTTCAATGTGGTTGGTAAATGAAAGGCGAGATAAGTAATTTGCCACCACATTCTCAACACCCTTCTTGTTTTTTATGAAAAGATTGAATTTTTGTAAGAGAAGAATCCATCTTAGAAGCTTCGACTTTGCATCTTTCTTCGTGAAAAGGTACTTGAGAGTCGTATAATCGATGAAAATGACAATAGGCGATCCAATGAGATAGGACCAGAATTTTCAGGATCATTCAAATTTGTAAAGGAAAGAGAAAAGCCACTAAAAGTACCAGCCTATTTCTTCCTCCAATCACAATCAATTTCTCGTCACTCATCTTCTCTATCTCATTGCTTTTATTTTCCAATTTTGGAGTTAGGGCTAGTGGAAGATAGGAAAGTGTAATAACACACTAGATTAGGGCTGGGTTACCCATTTTACCCCCCACGTGATGCGCACGTGGGGGGTTTCGTTAACATTTTGGACGGAATGTCAAACTGTGGACAAAAGTGGAACACGATCTTAACTTTGTATTTTTTGTGAGCTAAATGGAACTTAATGGATATAAGTGCAATTTGGTGTAAACTTCAAAGGTGTTTTATGCTTTTAACTCTATTCTCAGGCAACGCCTCCATGCAAATCAAAAAATGATAACTTTGGGCGGAAATATTGGTACCCTCAATATCTCTTAAAAACACTTTCATCTTTCATTTGGTCTTTGACAACCGAGTAAGGTATATGTTACTCGGTTGTAAAGGACCGAGTATAAACTTTGTTGACCTTAAAGTCAATTAATCTTAATTTGATAATAATAATAAGTTAACAAAGTGTTATTTAACTTGTGTGTTCAAATGTTCTTCAACGTTATCTCTACCGACCAAGTTTGACTTTGAATCGAACTCGACAATTCTTATTCAAGCTCAACACTTACTTCAACTCACAAAAAATGCACTCAAATGACCTCTATGTGCAATGCAAATAACCACAACCAAGAGAGGATCAAGATCAACTAACAAGTGAAGAAACGTACAAGAAAATCAAGCATTTCGAAGACTCGAATTATTAACAAAATTGAGTGAGTGCTTAGATTTTATGTAAAAGTTATCATTGATCAATTATGTAGCTCTTAAAATGATTTAACCATGTTAAGATTGATTGGAACTAGTTTTCACTTTGAAAAAGCCTCAATATCTCTTGAAAACACTTTCATTTTTCATTCGGTCTTTGACAACCGAGTAAGGTATAAGTTACTCGGTTGTGAAGGACCAAGTATAAAATTAATAATGCCTTACTCGGTTGTCAAGGACCGAGTAGATAGACTTATACTCGGCCCTCAAGAACCGAGCAATAGACATCTTACTCGATTGCGAATAATTGAATGAATGTAGGAATGTTATCAAGTATTTTTTGGGGGTGCCAATTTGTCTGCCCATAATTTTTTACACCGGACTTTACACTTAGACTTACACTTACACTTACATTAGAATTGATTGATTTTTGGTACTTTTTGTCTATTTAATTATTTTTAGACCTACCGACATTTTCTTTGCTTTGTTACGACTTCGCGCACTCACACAATAATAAAAGTTTTACATATATGTATGCCGGACCTCTAATAGAATTACTTAACATTTATTTCTTAAAAATTTGGCAACTTTTACACTTTCTTCTATGAGTTCATTTTACAACATTCTTGTCTTTCAAGTTTGCCACTGTTTTCGATCACTTCTTAAGTTTTTGAATGGAAAATGCTAAGTGTCACTTTGATTTGCGATCCATATAAGTTGCATTTGGCATTTTTCGTTCAAGAAACAAACGGCACGTCGAATTTTAAACTAAAATAAAAATGGCCCAGATCAAATGTGAAAGTGGGTATGGCACAAAATGAACTTCATAGATGACTTTGTGGGGATAAAATATAAATAATTCCATGCAATATGATGAAGTAATGTCACACTTTTATCCTGTCACTGTCCAAGGAATAATAGAAGAGAAGCAAAGAAAGATGAAATGAGCCACCCACATGTCCAATTAATTCTATATATGTGGTGATATTTTTATCCCACAAATCACTTGATTTTACTCTTACTTTTCATTCGATCATTGAAAACTAAATAAGGTGTGCATGTTATTCGGTTCTCGAGGACCAAGTATAAGTTTGATAATACTTTATTCGACTCTTAAATACCAAGTATATTGGCTTATATTCGGCCATTACGAACCGAATAACAGTCACCTCACTCAATTCTTAATAATAGAATGAAATGGAGAGTGGAACCAAATGTTGTGTGGGGTGAAAATACCACGCCCCCTTCTATATAGCCCTACTATTGTATGTCTAGAAAGAGTTTGTGACTGTCAAAAGAATAAATCTAGAGAAAGATGGGAGAAAAACATAATATTGATTGAATGAATAAAAATATATAAAGAGAGGGCTCTATTTATAGAGCTTTATAAGACAAAGAAAAAGAAATAAATTAATCCAACTAGAAAAAGAAAACTAATCTAACAAAGAAAATAAAATAAAAAAATAAGAAATAAATAAAAATAAGGAAAAGGAAATATAATTTAACAGTCACAACCCAATACTCAATTAACTCTACATATATAGTTCTTCCACTTGTGTACTAAACTTGCCATCTTTGAGAAAAAAAGAAATGTTACGTGGCTAAAAGTGCATCTCAATATCACTCATCAATTTCGGTTTTTTAGATTTTAGTGGAGTATGTTGTGTGGTTTAAATTCATTTAAATTAGCTCCCGACCCTTATGCATAGGCCAACTTACATAATAATAATAATTAAGAAGAAACCAAGTTTTAGATTCCAATTACATAAATGGTAGAAAATGATCAAACTTTTTTATTTATATGATTAATTACATATATGAGAGAAAAGAGAAAATTATATAATTCGACAATACTCAATGCCTTCTACACCTACTTTCTTCACCTTTTATAATTGAGAGAACATCTTTTGCCGACAACTTTACAAAAGTAACATAAAGATCTCAACAACTTTACTATACACCACTATTCAAACAAGTGATTTAATAGTAAGTACCTAGGGCTCCACCTATGCATAAGGGCCCTCACCGGTAAAAATGTCCCATTGCTTAATAGATATAAATTAGGCCTCTATCTTTGAACATTTCAAAATTCACCCCCTCTATCAGTAAATTATATCAAGTGCATGCTATTTTTGCTACTTATTTTTAAGGTAGATGGTTTATTTTTCAATTTTTATTCTTTATTTGCTCCATTATTTTTACACTTTTCTTTTTAATTTTGATATAGTTTCTATGTTTACTATCTTTTTTTTATTTGGTTATTTTGATTGTTTATATTTTTACTTCTTTAGCTTCAAATTAAGACTCTTGTTAACTCCTGCGCTTCCCTTTTTTTTTTCTTAAAACAACTAAATTTCAAGATAATCAAAAGTGGAAATAAAACCCATTTAATTTAATTATTTTTTAATCGGAGAGAGTATTAATTTTTTTTTCATTTATCTTATTTTTGACTAAATCCATTTTTGAATTGGTCTAAATTCAAGTTTAAAATATATTTTTTTGATGAGCTTTTAAAATCTCTTGTAAAATACGAATGTAATAAACATAAAAAAACAAATCATTTAATATATTTGTATTCAAATATTTGATAAACATATTTTATTTTTATATTAGTATTTTTAACACTACGAAAGGCCCACTTAAATTTTTTCGCCTAAGATCCCAAGTGACCTTGGGCCATCTCTGGTTAGCTCCGTTGAATTTCTCATAGATAGTTACTACAAAGAAAATATAACTTTTAGAAGAAAGCTGAATTCTTAATTTAAGACCACTAATGCCTAAACTTTTCCCTCTTAAAAATTTGGTATAAATGCATGGTTCAAATTTATTCCAACTAACTTCATTTAGAAGAAAGTACAACTCTTAGAATAAAGCTTAAATCTTAATTTAAGACCAATAATATTATGCACACAAAGAAAAGTAAATCCCTTTGAGAAAAAAGCAATGACACATATATACCGCAATTATACATAGTTTTTTTTTTTCCTTTTTTTTTTTCGAAATCTCAATAAGCAAACTAAAAGTAAGTATAAATGTATTTTTACCACTTCTCACTTTCTTTCTCTAAATTTTAGTGCAAATATGTGGGTCCAATTCATCTGAGCGAACTCCAAAGCATTTCTTGTTGATTGTCAACAAAAAGAAACCACAGCCCTTTCAAGTTTCAAGAAAGCTTAGTTCCTAACCTACAATTAATAATACCTTGCATATAAAAAAGGAAAATATTTTTTTTATTTATAAATCTTATCACTTATTTTATCGGGTATATTAAATGGGTTATATCTTTGTTGTAACTTATAAAAATATAACCTATTTAATGCACTTGGTAAAAATATGTGATAAAATTTGTAAATAAGTGTAACATTGCTTTATAAAAAAGAGATATGTTAACGGAAACCCCAAAGACACATATTATGCACTTATAAATACAGAGAACTAAATTATAACTTGTATTAAATTAGGTAGAAATTCTTGTAAAAAGTTTTATTTTTTTTCCATTTATGGTATGGTTAGAGTACATGTTATCATATCTCTACAAAAAATACGCAGAAACAATAATATTGACCAATATTAGGTAGAAATTCCCTAATATATATATATATATATATATCTTCCATTTATGGTATGGTTAGGGTACATGTTATCATATCTCTACAAAAAAATATGTAAAAACAATAATATTGGCCAATAAACTTGTGCCACATTATCCGAGTTGCCTTTTTAAATTATAATTCTTTCATGAAATATTACTATAAACTTTTACTAATAATACATGTATTGATTTCAATGTTTATAATAATAACTAAATGCTAAATTAAAAAGTCCATTAATTAATGTACGAGGTTACTAAAAGTAATAATATAACTTGGGACGTGACTTCCTTTCATCAGGCATTTGGTCCAATTTCATTCGCAGAGTTTTGTTTAGTAAACACATGATTTTCACATATTTTTATTTTTCAACTATTAAAAATTTTAGATGATCTTGTCACCCATTTTTAGTTTGATCGAATATTCTAATAAAATTTTGTAAAGATAATTTACTCAGCATAAAAACGATCTCTATTAAAATTTATGTAAAAAATTATCACTAAATTCTCGATTTAAATCTCATTAAAAGAAATTAAATTGAATGATAATGAAGACAAGCTGAGCCATATAATTTCCATTGAAATAAGGAGTAGTGGTATAGAGGTATTTTCCATCATCGATAGTTACTTTTCTAAATTAATATATTTTTAAATTTTAAATTGTTGATTTAACATTTTAATTATATTTACAAGATTCTAAATTATCAACTGTTCAATTTGAAAACAATTTCATAACCAAAACTATTTATTTTTATTTTTTAAGTAGTATAAAATATTGACCATGATGTATATATGTATATCATAATAAATTACACACCATCATTCACTACAAATTAACAAAAATATTAGTATTTATTATATTAATTATATATATAATTAATATAATAATTTGATGAATTATTAACTTTACTAGAAATTAGGTAGAAGGGCTTATTATACATTGATTTTTACCAAAAATCCAATGAATAATATTTTTTTGAATGAATAGCCTATTTTTAATTGGTAATTTGAATGAAGGGCCTATTTTTAATTGGTAATTAGTGTAAGAGGCCTATTTTGTTTTATATTTTAAATGAATGTATTTGAATAAATTTAAATATCATTTAATTAATAAAAACATGTTATGTATTACCTAAATTACCCCTTTTTATGAAATTTTCACAAAAAATATGGACTGCAAAGTTCATATTGCAATAAAATATGAACTGCAAAGTTCATATTGCAGTGAAATATGTACTGCAATATGAACTTTGCACTAAAAATATGGACTGCAAAGTTCACATTGCAGTAAAATATGGACTGCAATATGAACTTTACACTAAAAATATGAACTGCAAAGTTCACATTGCAGTGAAATATGGACTGCAAAGTTCATATTGCAGTGAAATATAGACTGCAAAGTTCATATTGCAGTCCATATTTTAATGCATATTGATATTTTTTTAGTTTATTTTAAGAGTTGGGATGTCATTTTATAATGAAAAAAAAAGACACATGTCATATTATCAATAAAATAAAAAATAGGCCCTTTATTTAAAAAAAAATTATTCCTTGGCCTTAGTGTAAAAATATTTCTCTAATAAGCCCTTTTTTTTAATTACCCCTTAACTTTAAATATAATAAAAATATATAAAATTAAAAGAATATATACCATAACTTATGGTAAAAAGTACGAACTGCTGTTCGTGAAATAAGTCAATAACCCACCCAGCGCCTGCAGTGCTCGTGAATAAATATGCCTCGAGTGCAGTGTAAACGTTGGTTGGTGCGTGGGAAAGTAAAGGGTAGGAGGACAGGAAACTAGGGAGATGCGTGGTTGAATTTTGATTGTTCATTTCATTAATCCTTAACTACATGGGTAGAGTTTTTGCATTTTTAACTAATATTGTCGATGATTTTTTTTTTCTCGGCCTAGATATTTTTTAATATGATAAGATATTTGGCCTAATTTTCGTACATTTTAACTAACCTTTATTCATATAATAGTGGCCAGCTGTTAACCTTCAAATATTTTTATAACTGTCAAGATTCGACCTGAAAAAATTCTAGTTAAATTCAGCGCTGATTTTAATGCCGAAATTTGTTGACGATTAAGTTGATCATATATTACACGTTTTATTTTCGATTCAACCGTATAATATAATATTCTTGGTTACTCCACAGTGAACAAAAAAAAAAAAATCCTTGGTTACTCCATGCTTCCTTTAATTGGTAATGAGAGTTGAATTTTTGTATGAGTGGTCTATATTGCACTAGAATGTAACCACATAATTCTAGGGCAAGGATTATCTCTATTTTCAAGGGAAACCACTCCTTAAACAAAGAATCACTTATAAAACTACCCAACCATAGAGTAATTCTAATATGAAACAACCTTAAAGATCACTTATCGTGGCCTTAATTATTTCTCCTCAATTGTACGCCTACGTATCGAAGATGACTCTAAACAATACAACATTGCTCCTCATTTTAACTTTCTCCCTTCTCTTATCGTATTCCATTGAGGCATTACCAGCTCCATCCCCACAAGGCAATGAGGCTACACAAGCTCCGTCCCCGGGAATCGGGAGTACGGAAGATCAAAAGAAACTTGTTGCGGATCAACTAAAGGGTGCCCTACCAAAAGCTGAAGAATATTTACAAAAAGTTAAGAAACGCATAGAGGAGACACCCGGTTCTTCTCCTGCTGAACAATGCCTCAAGACTTGCGTGGCGAATTATGAAAAGGCTATCGGAGACGTAAAAATTGTCCTTGAAAATCTTTCACTCGACATTGCACAAGAGATCGAGTCAAAAATGTCTGGTATTAAAGCGGAATCAGAGAAATGCGGCCAGTGCTTTGCTGATGTAGAGAAGGAAGATCCAGAGATCACGAAATATAATGAGTTTTTTAATGCGATCTCCGATGCAACAATGGATGAATTGAACAAATACAATAGCTAATTTTTTTTGTTTAATTCTATTTCATGAAGGTTGAGTTCTTATTCATGATGCCCTATGCGTCATCTTTTTCCCATTTTTCTCTTTTCCAATTCATTATGCTCTCTTTCTAAGATATAGTGATATAAGTACACGATATATAAAATAAGTGCATAGAAAATTATGATGGTTGGTTCAACCATCCTTGAATCTTTCAGTTATTATTTTGATGGGTTGATTTGTTCAATGAGATATTGTTGATGCACACCTGCCATTTTGATGATTTAAGGATTTTAGGGTTCTCTCTCTCTCTTTTTTTTTTTGGAGCAACAATTTGTTCATGCAAATGTCTTTATGATATGCTGATGATTAATGATATTAATGTAATATTTTTAATTGAAGTAGTCAACGCGGATCCAGGTCTTTTCTAGCAATGTGGTTGAATTCATTATTTTTCCTTCCAATTACTTCCTCTATACTAGTTAAAAGTTTTGTTAGAAAACAAAACTAGGTTAAAATTAAATTTCTATTGTCTTATTCGGTCACAAATTGACTTTTCTACGTACTCAAAAGAATTTAGGGTGGTTAATAAGGTACTATAGCACTCCAAAAGAAATTTTTTGGACACTTTTCTGTTACATTTTGTGTGTGTGTGTGTGTTTTGTTTGTCTCTAGCTAAAAGTTATTTTGAAGTGCTAAAAGATTTTTTTTAACTTTATCTTAAAAGGAATAATAAATTCTTAATTTAAGATGTTGTGAAAAAGAAAATGTGGCTCCAAATTATAGAAAGATTCAAATATGGCATTCTCATACAAAATATTTAAATCTTGGTGTCTTTAAAAAGTTTTTAGAATTGATCTAAAGTTTGGAGAAGTAATTAAAAGCAAATGCTATAAATTAAGATTACAATGTGTTATTTTTTTAACAGAGACAACAATTATCATATAGGGAGACTACTATTTATGTCAAGCTAACATGAATATTATATTGAAAATAAATTTTTTAGTGTGCTTAGTGGTATTGATATTTTAAGTAGATCATGTATTAATGTATTTTAACCATATATGATAGATATATCTATTAGAGTGAAACTTTAGACTAGGGATATTTCCTTTTAATAAGAATTCTCTGAATATCTCCTAAATACACACATGCCATAAATAAAATATATATAAATCTTAACACTCTCCCTCATGCTGAAAAGTACAAATTTTATGTTCCAAACTTGTCACAAATGTAATTGACTCAAGGACCACTAAGAGACTTAGTAAAATCATCTAGTTGATAATTCGATTTCACGTAGCTAGTAGTTATCTCCCCTGAAATAATTTTCTCTTTAATAAAGTGGCAGTCAATTTCGATATGTTTGATCCTTTCGTGAAAGGCAGGATTAGAGGCAATGTGGAGAGCTACTTGGTTATCGTATATCAACTTCATTTATTGAATCTTCAAAAACTTCATCTTCTGGAGTAATTGTTTCATTCATATGAGCTCACATTTTGCTTTCGCTATGGCACCATATTCTGCCTCAGCAGTAGATAGAGCAACAATTGATTGTTTCTTGCTCTTCTACGAGACCAGATTTCCTTCAGCAAATATATAATACCTACTAGTCGAATGTCTGTCATATAGGCAACCTACCCAATCAGCATCGGAATAGCCAACAACTTCTGCGGGGCCTCTACTATCATACATTAAGGCCTTTTTCCTGGTGCATTCTTTATGTATTTCAAAATACAAACAACTGTCATATGGGTATCCTGCCCAATCAGCATCAAAATAGCCAACAACCTCTATGTGGCCTCTACTTTCATACATTAAGGCCTTTGCCTGGTGCCTTCTTTATGTATTTCAAACTACGAGCTGCCTCCCAATGACTATCACATAGAGTACTTAGAATCTGACTGAGTACACTCATCGAGAACGCGATGTCAGAATGTGTCACAGTGAGCTAATTGAGTTTCCCAACAAGTTTCTGGTATTTACTAAAGTCTGATAATTGCTCCCCCTAATTGGGTAAGAGTTTGACGTTTGGATCAATCGGAGTTTCTACGGGTTTGTAATTTGTCATGCTAATTTCTTCTAACATGGTACAAGTGGTTGAATATATAAAACAACAAGGTTGGACATTTGAGAAAGTAAATGCAAAAGAACTGATACTACCAAGGTACACTTTTAGGCAACACGAATATGTCATGATGTAGAACTATTAAAAAATATCCAGTTTAATGCTACAAGTGGTAAAGATGAAAATTAATTGAAGTAATAACATAGATGTTTTACTGAATTTTGAATTATAGTTGTTATGAATTAGTTTCATAGTCGAAGCATTACATACGATGTGCATGTTATGATTTAAATAAGATTGCCATTGATACATATTTTTTGTTAAGTAGAGAAATTTTAAATATATACACCAAATTCTCTACAAAATTAGAATATATACAAAAAAAATTAACCGGCGCAGATTTAGGTAAAATAATATAATTACTGGTGGGTGCCAGATTATGCAGTCAGTATCTCGATCTAAATTTTTATATATATTTTGTATGATTAGCAAATTTAATTTTTTGTATTAGTCTAGGTTGAATGGATATATAAAAATCTCATGTTGTGCCTTAATATAAAACACATAAATATTATGACTTTAGAGCATCCACGCTGAACATGGCAAATTTGCAAATTTGCCGTATGCATATTCACACTGCAATCAACTTACTTAGTATACCCATGTAATGAATATATAGACTTAACTTATGCCTAAGTTTTAGTCATATGAGTATGATACACCTGCATCACAAAAATCGGCCAAAAGGGTGTGCTATGGCTGTATGATCCAATTTTATGAGCCAGAAGAGTGTGCCTTACTCGTATTTTTTTTTATCTGAACAAGCTACTCCTGTTTCACCCAAAAGAGTAAGACACACCCATATGGCTAGTTTTCATACAGTGTACGTAGCCTCGCTCGCAAGATAAATTTGTATATTAGCTTTGCCAATTGATCTCTTATAAAAGCCCATAGCCTTTAGAAGCATTTTAACCTGTCCATGTCCCAAGTTTCTAGTAAATCTAATACACTAGTTTAGAGAAAATAGACTTGATATTTGATTAACCTAGATTACTTTGCACGCGTAATGAGTGTACAACTCGTACATATATAATTTGAAGTAAGACACTTGAATCTATACTATATATATATGATGCCATTGACTTACAATCCCTTTTAATATATACATCAAATATTTTGTCCCCCTTACTTTTAAAAAAGGAACAATGTCATTCATTATACAAATCATTAAAATTTTATTTATCCTGCGTTCTCTAATATTATTTTTTTTAAAAATATTTCATTCTTTTCAAACACCTAAATGTGGGATTCTTATAAAAACTAAAGAAATCACAATTTTAATAGTTTGTTTCTTTAATATCCCCTATTAGATAGGTAGAGTATTTTGCATGCTTGACTAATTCTTGTTCGCAATTAAATGAAAAATAGACTTGAACTTTTATATTAGTGGTCTATAATGCTCTAGAATGTAACCACATAATTCTAGGGCAACAATTATGTCTATTTTGAAGGGTTACCACTCCTCAAATAAGGGATTGTTTATAAAACTAGCCAACCCATGTGTAGTTCTACAACAAAACCCTTAGATCACATATCTTGGCCTTAATTATTTCTCCTCAATAATACATCATATCAAAAAAATGACTCAAAACAATAAAGCATGTCTCCTCATTTTAACTTTCTCTCTTATGTTATCATATTCCATTGAGGCATTACCAGCTCCATCCCCTCAAGGCAATGAGGATACACTAGCTCCGTCCCCAGGAATCGGGAGTACGGAAGATCAAAAGAAACTTGTTGCGGATCAACTAAAGGGTGCCCTACCAAAAGCTGAAGAATATTTGCAAAAAGTTAAGAGACGCATAGAGGAGACACCTGGTTCTTCTCCCGCTGAACAATGCCTCAAGACTTGCGTGGAGAATTATGAAAAGGCTATTGGGGAAATTAAAAAAGTCGCTGAAAATCTTTCACTCGACATTGCCCGAGAGATTGAGTCAAAAATGTCTATTATTAAAGAAGAATCAGAGAAATGTGGCCAGTGCTTTGCTGATGTAGAGAAGGAAGATCCAGAGATCACCAAATATAATGAGTTTTTTAATGCGATCTCCGATGCAACCATGGATGAATTGAACAAATACAACAGCTAAATTTTATTTAGCTCTGTTTCACAGAGGTTGAGTTCTAATTCATGAGGCCCTCTGCATCATCTTCTTCTCCTTTTTTATTTTCCTATTCATTATGTCCTCTTACTACTACAATATATAGTGATGATGTTCATGATATAGAAAATAATTAGACAGAAAATGAAAAAATTGTGATATTTCTTTATGCCTTTTTTGGAGAATGATTTTTGGGTGTTGTCGCTTTTTAGATTCAACCATCAGTGAATCTTTCAATTATTATTTCGATGGGTTGGTTAGTCCAATGAGATGTTGGCGCACACCTGCCATTTTGATGATTTTAAGCTTTTAGATTTCTAATTTTTTTTGGAGCAATAATTTTTTCCTGCAATCTGTTCATGACTTCATGCTGATGTTGATGATTGATGATATCTTTTGATAACAATGAAATATTTATAATTGAAGTAATTGATTTGGATCAAGTTCTTCTGATGCAATGTGGTTAAATTTTGGTGATTTTGATTCATCATTATTTTTCCTTTTAATTACTTCCCTTAATGCTAGTTTAAAGTTTTGTTAAAAAAACAAAACTAGTTTAAAATAAAATATCTATTGGTTATTTATTTTGTTGTCTTATCTATATTTGAATTACTCGGTCCTTTTTGACTCGAAAAAAATTAGGGTTTTTAACGAAGCAATATAGCACTCCAAAAGAAAATTTTAGGAACACTTCCATTATGACTCTCAAATTATAGAATGTTTCAATTAGGTCATTCGCATACAAAATCTTGGTGTAGTAAAAATGTTTTAGAAATCAACCTAATGTTTGGAGAAATAATTAAAGGCAAGATAACATTTTTTTTTTAATTTTTTTTGTAAATGGCCAACAATTACTATACGAAGACTATTGTTTATGTAAAATAACATGAATATCATATTGAAAATAGCTCTTTTAGAGTTAATCATTATAAATTTTCTATAAAAAGGTATGCACAGTGTCATTGATCGATATTTTAAGTAGACAGTGTCAATGTATTGTAATTGTGCTACTTTTTTAATAATTAGTTGTAGCATTTAGATGGTCGAAAACTTTATTGGTTGTATGAGTTTTGTAACAAATTGAAATTGAACCTATGGAATTCGATCCTGCATTTTCACCATCTATTAAAAGATAAGACAAAGTATGATTCTGGTTGAAATATGTCTTGACTTTATATATACAAATATGTGCCATATATTTTGTATCAAAAGCATTATGTTTGTTTGTACTCCTTCTCACATTTCTTATACAAAGTTAAAAATCATGTTTTGTATGTACATAAACTGTAATGACCTAGCTCGGATTGGTCCAAAAACACTTGAGTGAAAGAATCCAACATAATATTTATCAACAATAAGATATTAAGAAACAACACCAACCACTAGTGTATACAACAAGTTCAACATACCACAATCTTGCCTTATACATTATTACCCATAGGTAATATGTCAAAAAGTACACGCCTCACCACCTTACCACATCAAATCTTCATCATACGCCTTACACGATTGTGGCTTGTTGGCAAGTAAATTTAACCTTGCACGAATCAATTCAACAACAATTAAGCCAACAGCAACATATAACGCTGAAAGGGATACAAATATCATGTCCTAGGCCTGACCTATATATTGACCGTACTTCTGGCCTGTGGTCGAGCTATGCATAGCAGCTTAACAAAACCATTTAAAGCTTGAAATGTGGCAGAAGTAGCATGACGTGTGGCCAACATGCCCCATGACTAGTAACAACCCTATCACCTTAAACATCTAACATCCACCATTTTCTCCACTTCCCCTCATCATGGAAAGTGGAGTCTATCACATTATAATGCCTAGTTCCTTGAATCTATAAAAGGAACTAGCCGTCAGCTTTTCAGATCATCGCAAATTCATGAGGTGTCATTATAACTATTCTTTGTAATCATCTTTATCTTTATCAATAGGATATCAGTGTCATCACCAAAGGGTGGACTTAAATCAGACCTACCATCCATTGGTTCAAAGAATCACCCTTACCAAAAATTCGTGTGTTTTTCTTATCCATTATTCTGATACTTATTGTGAATAATTCTATTTGTAAGCAACACTTTTTACCTAAAGATTTGTTGACCTTACAACTGGTGTAGTATGTGGAAAACGATTAATTCGTTTATTCCAATAAGTGTTGGAAAATTAAAGCCTTGTTAACCCAAAAGCCTTTTATCCTCTCCAACCAGAAAGCCTAACTAGTAGCCATGTCCAAAAACGAAAACCAAACCCTTGTCTCTCTTGCTAAAGAAAAAGAATAAGATGGCCACCTCTCCAAATCCAAAGATATTATAGTCATGAACACCTCTTAGAAGGGTTGGGATTTTGACAACCAACCACATTACTAAGCCACAACCTAAGTCCACCATGGGGAAGGGCCATCTTGACGAATAACTATAGCTCAGACCAAAAACTCTTGTTAAACCACGGACAATGGTGATAGAGAGTTGATAAAATGCTTTAAGAAGACAACCAAAGGCTATGCGACAGTCTAGAAGATCTGGCCTAGCAAATTTTAGTAAGCTTAACAAATTATGATGACCATGAGTCATACACCAGTCACACGCCAGGTGGCCAACGCTAAGCAAAACACGACCTAAACTTAGCTGCCCCTACGGGTAAGAAGGGACATGGCGATAACGAGCATAACGTCGAAATGGATCCTGTCCACATCGACAATCAGGGTGTTCAACCGCAAATGTCAAGTTCCCCAGGGATTAGTGCATTCTTGAGAATCAACCCACACAGCTAAAAGAAAAAAAGCTCGGTAGCCTCACTAGGATGTGGTCGATCAATCGAATCCCCATTTAAAACCTCCCCAGAACAAGTTAGATGATGACCAAAGACACTTTATACTCATTGTTGTTCATAATCACGGTAAGGGAGAGGCAAAAACCGCCAAACACTTAGCTCGAAAAGTAATGGGGAAAGAAAGACAATCTCCCTTCACTGCTCGGATACTTAACACAAATCCCCCTGTAATTCACTATGCCAAAGTGCCTAATCTATGATGGAAAGTTTGATCCAGCCTACCACGTCCAAGCTTATATCTAGGCTATGACGCTGTGGTGAAACAACGAGGCCCTCATGTACCGATATTTTATCTCCTGTTTGGGCAAAGCAACACTCAAATGGTATTACCAACTACCCCTAGGGTCCATAAACAATTATAGAAGTCTCACAGAATAGTTCTGTACAAGGTTTATCACCATCTCCTGACCCCCAAAGGTTTGGTCGAGCTTATAGCACTCAGGCAGAAACCTAGGGAAAAACTCAGGGAATAATCCAAGAGGTACTGGGACCTCTACAACAAAATTAAAGGAGATTGGCCTCAGGTGACCAAAAGTTCATTTGGGCATAGGCTCATTCCAAACCTTTCTACAATGATCTAATTATAGACTAGATGACCTCCCTTGATGATCTCATCTACAAAAGTGAAAAACATTCCAAATTAAAAAAAGGATAAAATTCAAAGGGGCCGTTGACTAGACGATAGAGCTCCAAGCTCCTCCATTAGTATAAGGAAAGGGGAGGGAGGCCACTAGAAGGACAAGCCCTTAGAGACCTTCTACAGATAGGTCTATACAATATTCACTGAACCTATCTACAAGTTATGAGAAAGATTAAGGACAAACCATTTTTCTAGTGACCAAAACCCATGACCTCTGACCTTAGCCATAGAGACCTAAACAAATTCTACTCCTACAACAAAGATCATGGCCATATGATAGAGAAGCGCAAATCTATGAAATTCTTTCTCTAAGACTTAGTTAAGAAAGGGCAAATTTTAGAGTTTATTAAAGAAACAAGGTACTCGCAAAAAAAAAAAGCTTAGTAACAAAATTGGCTCGCCGACATCAAAATCGTTGGGGTTATAAATGTAATCCACGGAGTGTTAGACACAACCGTGCTCACAAAGAACGCCATCAGGAGCAGCTTTCAGCACAAGAATGCCTTGCCCTAAGCAATTATGTCAATCATGGCCGACAAATGACCTAGGGAAGGGGAGGCACATCAATTAACCTTCTCGAACAAAGACCTCCGAGGCGTGCAGAACCCTCACAATGACGCCTTGCTCCTCACCCTCAATATTGCCACCCGGGATGTCAAAACGGTCCTAGTCGATCCTTGAAGTTCGATCGAGATCATGTAACAAAATTTATACGAATCCCTTAATATCCCCAACAAGGACATCATTCCAGTTAACTGCCTAGTTTTCAGCTTCATCGGTGTACGTAGTTATTTGGCCAGTTGGGAAAGTAAGGCTTCCAGTCTAGACAAGGTTAGTACAAACCACCATAGAGTTCCTCATTGAGGACTTCAATACCCCCCTACAATGCAATTATGGGTAGAAACTAATTGGGGGCAATCAAAGCAGTGACATCCGTATTCCATCAAAAGTTGAAATTCCCCTCTCCAGAAGGGATTGTCGAAGTCAGGGGAAATCAGGAATAGGCCCGCCTTTGCCTCTATATAGCTGTCCATCCCGTCTTTGAGAGTGTTTGTGGACTTTGGCTTGGTGAAGTGTAGAAGAACCTTTTCTTTGGCTTACCCATAATAATAATAATAATAATAATTATGGAATAAGCAAGAAACTATGTATTGAAATAGGAAAAGTTGTCTCACTCGCTCCAATGTTAATAATCAGAAACAAACAACAGAATGAATATGTTATTAGCATATATAAGGCTCATTTAAATACACCAAATGATAATATTTAAGAGACCCATTAAGCCACTAACTCCTAAATTAAATATAGCTAAGACTCTAACCACTCCCTACATAATTGGAAACTACTTTCTTTTAGTGGTTAAATAAAAGAAACTTAAGAGCAAACCACTAACTCTATGCATATTCTAATCTAACCACTTAATTAAAGAAACTCGCCCTTTATTTTTGGGGACTTCCAGCCATACACGGAGAGTGGGTTTTGGCTTGTAACATCTACAATGCCAATTTTCTAACTAGACCAAAAACGCAAACTAATTAAAAAAATAATTTAACAAAAGTAAAAGTTTATAAAGAAAGTAATATCAGAGACAACAAAATTCATTCTTACATGTTACTATTAAAAAAAAAATTGTCAAAAAGTTTAAGTTTGATTGCAATGTATAATTTAATAGGGAAAAAAGAAAAAAAATAATGATTTTATTTTTAAGATACCCTAAGCTTAGTCACTTTATAGCATTACTAATCTTAAATTTCATATACTCTCTAACATTCTCTGTTTGCTCAGTTTGTTGGAGAAGTTTGCCCCTTTTTTTTTGTAAAATTTTATTAAAAATATAATCGTGATTGGTTCACTATTTTTTTTATCTCCATAAAACTAATAAAGCTAGTGGATAAAAACAAGAGGATTCATTATTAGTATTCAATTTAAAATTTATTTTTTTCTACATGGTAAAAATAAATTTATTCGTTGGGTAATTAATTTATTTATGTTTTATTCTTCTCTTATAGAAAAGTTATTAACGTTCAAGGAAATAACGCGTGCACGTGCAATATTTGTGTTTGTTGTCTAGTATAGTACAACAAGAAGTTGTTTGTTGGCTCTTCACTTTCATTGATGTTAATACTTAAGTTACACCTCCTAGTACTCAAACCCTGTAGGGTAAAAATTTATTTTATGTTAATGATGGGCCTTAAAAGTAAACTTATACAATTTATAGGGACAGAAAAGGTAATAGCATTTTATTGCACATTGGTAATTAATAAGAATTAATTTGAGAATGAATAATGATTTGACTATTAAGACGACAATTAACGTTCAAATAAATATTCTAATACCTAAAAGATACTTTTAGACACCTTTAGGAGTGAATTTTTAATACTAAAAATATCTTTCAATATTTTGATAACGAAAATTCATTGCTAAAATACTGGTCTTTGTGCTCAGGCCCATACTTTATATGTATTTTTTTTGGTACACATTTTATGTCTACGAGACACTTTTTAGACTACTAGAATATTTATATGGCCACAAATAGTTATATCCATAAGTAGGAATCCAAAATTATTTTTAGGGACACTTTGCATGTATCATTTTGGACATTTGATACATTGAATGCATTTTTTAAAATATTAAAATGCTCATTTAGAGTGTTAATTGAGATACCTAACTAATTATGGTGCTTGCTTTGAATGAATGAGTGAAATGCCTTAAAGCATCCCAAGAGTTTATTCAAAATTTGTTTTCAAAGTTTGTATTTGTGTAGATTAATTAATGCGATATTTTAAAGAATAAATTCGACTATGCTTTTATAAAAGGGCTCTCTTTCTAATTAAATACAAATAAATTCCATTTATATATTTTTATTTTCAAATAACGACATTCCATTTTTTATACTTATAATATATTTTCCTTATTTGCTTTTCAGGAAAACCTTTTAACTGTAGTTGTACCATCGCTAGAGCCGGAGCTCTTCTGGTGACGGGTGGTAGTAATTTTTTTTTTGTTAATATTGCTCCTTTTAAAACGCTTTTATATAGGCATTTCTAGTAAGAAAAAAAAAACACAATTTAAATAGTTCATTTCACTAAACCTTTATTAGATGGGTAGAGTTTTTCCTTGTGGCTCAATCATATAACATAATATTCTTTCTCCATAACTTTCTTGGAGTAAATGGTAATTAATGAGACTCAGTCTCTCACATTTATATGAGTGGTGCATAATTAAGGTTCTAGAATGTAACCACATAATTCTAGGGCAACAATTATGTCGTCTTTTTTGAAGGGTTTCCACTCCTTTCGCTTATAAAATTACCCAACGCTTATGTAACTCTATGACACAACCTACAATCACCCATCGCGGCCTTAATTATCTCTCCTTGCGCGATTGTAAGCTAACATACGAAGAATGACTATAATAAACAAATCATTGCTCCTCATTCTAATTTTCTCCCTTCTTTTATCATATTCCATTGAGGCATTACCAGCTCCATCCCCTCAAGGAAATGAGGCCACGCCATCTCCATCCCCGGGAGTCGAGAGTATGGAAGATCGTAAGAAATTTGTTGCAGATAAACTGAAGGAAGCACTACCGAAAGCTGAAGAATATTTACAAAAAGTTAAGAAACGCATAGACGAGACACCTGGTTCTTCTCCCTCTGAACAATGCCTCAAGGGTTGCGTGGAGAATTATGAAAGGGCTATCGGGGAAATAAAAAATGTCGTTCAGAATCTTTCACTTGAAATCGCGCATGAGATTGAGTCAAAATTGTCTGGTATTAAAGCAGAATCGGAGAAATGCGGCCAGTGCTTTGCTGAAGTGGAAAAGGAAGATCCAGAGATCAAGAAATATAATGATTGGTTCAATGTGATCGCCGATGGAACAATGGATGAATTGAACAAATACAACAGCTAACCTAATTTTTTTAATTAGTTCCATTTCATTTGCAAGGAGATTGAGTTCTTAGTAATGATGCCTTTGGAGTCATGTTTTTCTCCTTTTGTTTTCTTTTCTCATTCATTATGTACCCTTTCAAATGTACAGTGATACTTGTGAATGATATAGAAAAGAAGTGTACACAAAAAATTAGGGTAATTAGCAAAAATGACCCCTAAAGTTTAACCTAAATCCCTCACTCGTCCCTAAATTTCAATTTTTAGTTGAAGCACCTTAAAGTTTCTAATATTCCCTCACTCGTCCAAAACTAGATGCCCCATTAAAAAAATGTATGAAAAACGCACATGATTATCACGAGTCACTCTTTTAAAGGGTATTTTTGGATGTTTCGAGCGAAATTACAAACTTTAAGGATGTTTCAACTAAAATTAAAAACTTCAAGGATGCTTAAACCGAAATTAGAAAGTTTAAGGATCCTTCAACCAAAATTAGAAACTTTAAGGGCTTTTCTCACATATTTGGATACAAATTACAATGCTTTGGACATTGGGGATCCAAATGTGAAGTATTACTAGATTCAAAGAGTATATTTCAATTATGTCATGAAATATCGATATATAAATTAACACATATATACTCACAAGCCTCAGACCTAATAATTCCTTACATGCTGTATAGACTTTAATAAAAATATATATTGAATAGTGTTTGACATGTCTATGTTTACGGTAATCGGGTTGACTCCTTGCTTAAGCATTATTTTTATTGTAATCTTCAAGAGTGAAAGTTATTTCGTAATTTCGCAAACCGGTCTTCTTATGCTTTATATATATTTATATGTATAAATTTTTTATGAGACACGTTTTATCTAGAAGTATGTGTTTTTTCTTGTAATCTTAATTTAAGAGAAACTTAATTAATTTTAATCATGAATGATGTTACTAATTCTTATCTTTGCAATATATATAAGCAAGACCCATTTTAAACACTTGAAGTTGTGTCAAACTTCTCAATATTCAGTTTTATCCTTACAAAAAAAAAATCTATAAAAATCTTGCTTTTAGTGAGGATTGAACCTATGATAAATAAGCATGTGCAGAGAAGATACCCATAACTTCAAATTTTTATTTCCTTATTTATTTTTAAAAAAAGAGGCTTCAATAGAACTCCCTTATTTTAGCTCAAAGAACACTAGTTGTCCAATCAAAGAAGGTAAATGATCGATACAATATATAAACAAGCTAATAAAAGTATATAAGTCTAATAGTACCAAGGCACAAGCTCCCTATGACTTAACATGTGTGTGAATAGCATCATCGCAATATCCCTTATATCCAATTGAGCCTCCTAGATCACCTTCTAGAAAGTAAGCCTTGACTTCAAGTCTTTTAGGATATAACTCTTTAAAACAAATAACTCCGAGAATTGGCTAAAATTATTTTATTGTATGTGAGCAAAAGGATTAAGTGTAATCAAAGTCAAACATCTCACATACATACATGAAAGGAGAATAAACAAAGAAATAGACCTCATGAAATGAATGCCAACAACTAGACGAGAATGTCGAGTGTATTCACCGCAGCGTAGTCTCATACATCCTATACCAAAGATTTAATAGGCCTTTTATGGATGACGTGGGGAACATAATGATTGAAGTGGGATATGGATGAAGGGTTTTCTGAGAAGATGGTTGTAATTGTACAATATTTTCACCTCTTTTTCCACGTGCTGCAAATATTCCTCTTTTTTATGTTTTGTTTGTTTCTTTTATATTTTATTTTCACTTTCTTTTCTTTTCTTTTTCTTTTCTGCAATACTTCCTCAAAATAGCACAATGAAGAGGACTTATATTTTAAAATCCCAACCATTCTCTTCTCACATACAATGTTCGTATGGAAATTGATGCATAGGTTGATTGATGGAAAATAATGAGCGCCAATTATCATCCCTAAGATTTATAGTAGGATAAACTACAAGACTTGTGTACATCTCCTATAACTCAAAAAGTATGTCATTCTCATTGTTTGATCAAATATGAAGAACACTGAGACCTTGCAATGACTTAATACAGTATCCAATCAAAGTTAAGTATCTTTTACCTCGAAGTTAGCGTATAACTTTCTAAAAGGCTGGAAGGCTTTAAATTTCACAAGGTTTAATCTAGTCGAACAAGGAAATATAATTAAGTCTTTCACAAATCAACATAAAGAGCATTATGTATATTTATAATAGCATCTCATAAGGCTGGTTACAACCAATTAAAGTAAACAAGGAGAAGCTATACACTTGATTAGGATAAACTATACACTTTGATAAGAATGATAACTAATCATGATATAATACACACCCTCAAGCCGATGTTCAATGAGGACAAATAAGTAGCTTGTCTTGTAAGAACGTAAAGCATGTAGACGGCAAGCCCTTTGTGATGATGTATTTTACTTGATCTTTGGTGGATATGAAGAAAATATTGAGGGCTTTCCAAGTACTCTTTCCTGGACAAAGTGGTAATCAATTTCTATATGCTTGGTATGCGCGTGACAAACCGAATTGTCATCTAAATAAGTAGCCTTATTGTTGTCACACCATAACAGTGGTGTCATGCTCAATGTAATTCCCAGTTCTGTAAAAAAATATTGAAGCCATGCAAACTTAGCCGCGCTATCCGTGAATGCTTTATATTCAGACTCTGTTGACTAGCGAGCAATAGTTCTTTTCTTGGGAGATGCCCAAAAAGTGACGTTCTTGCCTAGATAATTGGAGTAGCCAATGTCGGAAAATGCTTGAAATGTAAAATCAGCTGCATGGGAAAGAAATAAGCCATGAGAAATTTTGTTTTTAAATAGCAGAGTAATCGCTTAACAATTACCCAATGATCTTTAGTGGGGGAGTGCATAAATTAACTAAGCTTATTAACAACGTATGCAACATCGTTATGCGTGAGTGTTAAATATAATAAATAGCCAACAATTTGTCTACATTTATGAGGATCTGAATATGGTTCACCCCATGTTTTAAACAAACTTAGAATCCAACACGCCAGTGCGTCATAGCAAATTCGTGATATATTTTTTTTGTGATAAGATAATGCTCGAATAATGCCTAGATATTTCAATTCCAAGGAAATAATGAAGATCTCCAAGATCTTTGATGGAGAATTCCTTGCCTAGTTGTCGAATTAAAGATGAGACACGAGAAATATGAGTATCGGTCACAATAAGATCGTCAACATATATTAAGATATAACTAATTACATTATCTCGAGTGTAAATAAAAAGAGATGTATCATTCTTAGAAGCTCGAAATCCTTGCGGAAAAAGAAAGGAGGTGTGTGACACCCTGTGTCTTAATTATGAGTTAATTATGGGATTATTGAGATGAAGTGCCAGGATCATGTGTTAGATTGGGATTTAATCAGTCCAAGTATGGTGATTAGTATGTAACTAGTACGTAGCATGTGTTGGTAGCTTCTTGGTTGGGCCGAGTTAGTCATTATATGGTTTTATGTGTTAATTTTGTGTTAACTAATAATTTTGTGGTTATTAATGGCCTACATGTGTTATTCGTTAAATATTAGTAAAATGTGCTAGAAGCTTAATTCTAAGTTTTACTTGATGTATATGTGCTTATATTATATTTAAGTTGAATATAATATATGCAAATTGGTTGTGGTGGCTATTTAATGCGCAGGCCAATTGACACGTGAAAATTTTGAAAAATATATTTGAAAGTGTTTAAATATTTTTGGTACTTGACAAGAGAGTTAGGTTGTGATAGAGGATTGATTTTAAAAGTGGATTAGAGATGTTTGAATTTATTTGAGTTGGAAAAGACTATAATGTAAAGTTAAAAAAGTTTAGGGTTAAAATAATAAAATTATGATACTAGTAGATAAATTATTGTAATTATGCTACAACTTTGATTTATCACCAACCGACTTAGCCTTGCTTTTTGTGCCAAATTTTCATTTCTTTCATTCTTCTAGTGCCAAGTGCTTGCTACCCATTTCATTCTTCAAATGCTCTTAAATTCCAAAATATTCGTGGTTTAATTAAAGGTTCTAATGTTCGGTATTTATTCAAGGTTTCTACACGAAAGTTGTTTTACGCATTAAATGTTTTAATTTGGACTTAATATTATTCGGTAATTTTGGCATTATGGACCAACTTGGCTTCCTTCTCCTATGTGCTCCATGAAAATTAAGTTTGTCATTATTAGTTCAATGTTTTTATAAAGGTTGCATAAGTTCGCATTGATTATTGTTAAAAGTTATATATTTTAAGATGTATTAATGAGATATTGATTTTATTGCATTAATTGGTTACGGAATATTATAACAATTTATATGTGGGCATATTGTGATGTAACTTTGAAGAATATCAATTTATATATGGGTTTCACAAATTTTCCTAAAATACTAGTTTCGTGATATCTAATAAAAGTGATAATTTTTAAATGAAAATAGTGAAACTATATAAATTGGATGTTGAAAATGATTATACATCATAATTTTTCAAGAGAAACTAAATTCATATAACTAAATAGATTTTGGTATAAAGGTTGTATTATGAAAAATGAGACACTGCATATTGCACACGAAAAATTGTAAAATGTGAAATAAAGTGCATTCCATAGCACGTCACGACAAGTGACACTTTGTTGTGTCCTATATTGTGTTCATGACTCAGTGTATATGGCGATATTATGATGATGAGATCGAAAGAAGCAAATCAAAGCAGAGCTTAGGCAATACATACAAGAATCTCTATATTGTTTGCTGGTCGATCTTCTAGAAGCTCAGTTATGTGTATATTATTATCAGCATTCTATTTAGGCCGTTGGAAGTTTCAGTATCATGTATACATATGTATATAGCTAAAGCTATTCTGTTATGAGAAAATGTGATATATTATTAGTGCTATGCTGGTATGGAAATAAGTGGGCAGTGTGCCTCTCGGTTGAAAATTCCAAAGCCTCCGGAGGGTAAGTAAAGTGTTGTGATGTCTAGAGCCAACAATGTCCAACTCGAAATCTAAATAACACCATTAACACTAGTTACTTTATGGGACATAGTGGTCCCTGCTATGTACTTGTGAAAGATATATTATGTTGTTTCAGTATTAGTGTGGAAGTATCATTTATCTGGCAAGATATGGTGGACTACTATTCGTATCTCAGATATTATTATTCTGGATTTCTCTATTGGCATCAGACTTCTTATATATTATTTAGGAACATATCTTCTGACATGAGGTATGGCACGAGCACGTCATACATGGCATAGCATGATTTACTTGCATTAAGTAAATGTTTTCAGCACTACAACAATGATAGTCATTTCCAAGGGTGTAATTTGGTTGGAAAAGCCATTTTCCCCTCGGAAAAAAGTATTTCCGACCGCTAGGTGCCCTCGGTGGTCCTCGAAAAAAATGTCATCGGAAATAGTATTTTTCCGACCAACTCTCGAAAAAAGATATATTCTCGACAACCAATCATGGTCATAAATAATTTTTCGGTGGTTGAAAATGCTCACTCCTCAACGACGACAAATATTATTTCCGATAAAAGATGTTTGTTGGAAATAATTCTTTACTTGTCGGAAAAAATTGGTTGGTAGCCAATCTATTTTTTTCCAAGGATTTATTTTTGACGAATAGTAGTGGTCGGAAAAAACTATTTTTGATAAGAATATGTAATTTCGACGATTATTTTTGCATCGAAAATGATTAAATTTCGAGGGTCATATATTCCTCGAAAACTGTTATTTTTTGTAGAAACAATATAATCTAATATTTTCAAGAATGATATTGTGGTCAGAAATGTTTTCCCACAAGGTTTATTTGTTTAAAATTGTCTAATTTTTTTCTCATCCCATTGAATTTAATTGTTAATTAACCTAGTTGTAAGAGGTAAATGAATCAAGATAATTTTTTCTTTTATTAAACGTACAAGGAGACAATTAAATATTCATAAAAAATTGCATTAAAAGAAACATGGTTAATTAATCATTCATACATGTTCAAATAAAGATAGCTATTCAAAATTTAGTCTTGCTAACGTAATCACTCTTAAGCAAAGGAAGCTAACAATATATGCTAATAAAAGTCCTCATCAAAGTTTGCACCATCTTCATCTGCAGTATCTTCAGCACCATCTTCATCTGCAGTATCTTCAGCACCATCTTCATTATGATGTGCACTTGAATCTGTTGCAATATTATCCTATTGTAAAAGAAAAACGAAAATGCAAAATAAGTAATAGCTAAAACATGCAGTAAATAACATGAACAATATCAATATTTAAAAATATTTGAAAATTATAAATAGTACCACAGAATGTGAGTTTCTTGCTTTAGTATTATTTGAGGTATTAGGCAGCAAGCTTTGAACAACTTGAGACAATTTCTCCAATTTATCTCTCAGAGATTTAACTTGGCCTTTCACTCTTTCATAATCTTCTTTTTGCTCCAAACATGCAGGATTATTACAAGTATGGTTAAGTGAAGTGTAATCTTTTAACTTGACTCCAGTGCCCAAACCAAGTACACGACCGTGACTTTCTGATATATAAGAACACACGTGATTATACTTGGATTATGTTGTGATGATTGAATTGGTTGTTACTGGAATGTTAAAAGTATAATTGCCACTTCTATTACTTTTAGTTGAACACATCAACATGCTATTTTATTTATATTTATTATTTGGTTAGCCTATTTTACCTAGTTTAAAATGGGTTAGTGGCTCTCTTGGGTCCTAATGGTGTCGCTAGTGCACTAATTGGGACCAAGGCGTTACATGGTGAATTGATAAAACGAAGCACATATAGGTTGTTTTAAACTATATAATGAGCAGTGCAATTTATATACATGTCTATGATACAACTCGTTTTCAAAGCCCGATGGTTGCATTGTATATACGTCTTAATTCAAGTAAAAGAGATGGAACACATGAATGAGTAAGTAATGCTTGAAGAAAATTTTAGGATCATTTTGCCTAGGGTGGTTTTACGGTTTTTATTAAAAACAATTTTAGATTTGATAAGCGGAATTTAAACACTAGGTTTAATCAAATTTTTTTTCAAAACTTGTGTTGTATTTTCTAGAAATTATATAAATCAAGTAATCGCATAAAAGGAATCCACAACACAAGGAAGTAATGAGGTATCCTTACTTACGTAGGATTAATCCTTGGGACTAACCGATAATGCTTGACTATGATCAAAATGGAATTACAAACTCGATAACTTACGAAAATTGCTTCTCCACAATTTATGCAATAGTATCATCAATCCCTTGAATGTAAAATCCAATTGCAGTTCGTCTCCAATCGTAACCGAAGACACTCCAGCAAAACCTTGAACATTTTAAACCCTAGTTCTTAAATTAAAAGAACAATATGATCTTCTATGACATGTAAACAAAGTCTAGGTCGCGTCTCATGTTTGTGATAAATTTTAAATACTCATAAGTGAATGAATCAATTTATAGTGTAGCATGTAAGCGATATCGATCTCACAGAGACTCAAATAGTATGTGTTATAATTACCTTATTAATCTTTCACTAAACTCCTAATCTAGCTAGAAAAGTTTTATGGAAAACATCAAGCAAATAAAATAAAACAAAGCATATAAGCAAGTAAATTAAATAACTAAATAAAATTAAGTAAGAGAATACAATCAATGAATTAGTTAACCAGGGTTTCGGAGTTATGTATTTAATATCATTTTCCTAAGAAGAATTGTATTTAACACTAAAGCATTAAATTGTTATAGTCAATTTGCATTAACACGTACAATATAATCAATTAAATATACGCATCACAACCTTAACAGAAATTTACGCTATCATTAATAAATTTAAATAAACAGAAAATAATAACATTGAAGAATACTTATATAGCATTAAACTTAATAAATAATTTTCAATCTTCAAAGTCTTCTTAAAAGATAAAAAAACATCAGAAAGAAGAAAAAAGATAAAGGAACAAAGAAGTCGAAAAAAAGAGAGGAGAGTGCTCGGCTAGAGGAGCTGTTGGCTGCTGTGTATGGCCTTGGATTAATTTAATGGGCTTTAGTTGATGGGCCATTGGATGGCTTGGTTGCTAAGTGGGCTTGGGCTCTTTTATTTGAATATAAATAATTTTTAATTTTTTTAATTGTTGCATTTTGCGTCACAATTTTGAATCCCGAAACGGTTAAATTTGAAAATATGCCGAACTGCAAAGTTGTATCTCTCGAAATTCTCTTTAAATTAGGCTCAAGAATAGCATGATTTGAAATTCCGAGTAAAAATTTATACATCCGGAAGTATTCAACTATTTTAAGTGTTTTCACTTATTTTAATTTCTCTATTTTTCTCAATTTTTTTCAATTATTTCTAACACTTGATAAAGTATTAAAAAATAAAAAATTAGTAGTAATATATGTTTTCTTAATTATAAAGCAGCATGATAAAATTATACTAATTTCTTGATATATTATCTCAAAACTCTTAAAAATTGATTATAGTGTTTATATATGTTTTATCTCAAAAATTTCTTTAAAATCATATATTTTTTTCTCAAACTAATGTGTTATATTTATAGAAAAATATTAAATCAAAACTTTATTTAGAATAAGTTTAAAACACTAAAAATAATATTTTGCGATAAAAATATGTGTCCAAAAACTTATGCGTCGGACCAATCCAATAAAAAAAAGTGCACCGGTCAAATTTTGAAATTTCGATTCTATAGATAAATTTGTGGTAGACCGGTCCGAAATTTAGTAACTTTGTCTTCATTAAAAGATGGGCTTGGGCCACTTGGCTCATTTTAGAAAACTAAAGGAAGGGTACACGTGACTTGGTTTAAATTAAAAAAAAAATAAAAAAAAAAAAAACAAAATGAAAAACCGGATTTTTGACTGTTTCTTCTCTTTAATCTAATATTAAATACTAAGGTGATCTTCAACAGTAATTTTTATTTTTTTATTTCTATTTTACATGTCAATATTATTTTATAATATTTTTATATTTAATTGTTAAGTTTTCTATACGGATAAAAAAGCATAAAAAAGTTGATCTTTATTATAATAATGCTTCATTTATTTTTTACTTAGCATCTATTTAAGAATGACAAATAATTAGTGGGTTTTTTCATATCTAATAATAATGTGTTATGTCATATTGAAAATTTTATCACCATTTTTATATGTAGAAATATTGATAGAAATTCTCTATGTAACTCATCTTCCACTTCATATAAACATGGTTATAAAAAACTTAATTGGAGCATATTTTTTCTATTTTTCTTTTTAATCATAAAAATTTGTATAGATATAAATAATTATTAAAAATTACCTACTATATAATAATAGAGAAAATTCACCCGTTTTGACACTTGGATTTTATCAGAATTGACACTTGGCATTCCATTCTACCGCTTTTTTGAAATAGTTGCTCCCATTATCCCTTTCTATCATCATTGCTCTCCCCACCTTTGATTCACCAGCTGTTTTTCTCTCCATTTAAAATAGAAACCGCATGTTTACAATAAAGAACCATTACTCTTTCCCCAATTTAAAATAAGAACTTGAACATTCAAAATCATAAATCATTTCTCTCTCTCAAATCAAAAATAAATAAATAAAAAAAAGTCTGTTCAAAGTAAAAAACCTCTTTCCATATTTTAACATTTTCAATAGAATAAAACAACTGGAATAGTGAAAATAGGGGGTAACTCAAAAGATTAATAAAATATGAAGATATCTTTAATTTTGCATTAATAATGGGGGATATCTCAAAAAATGTCGTTTCTATTTTAAGTCAAAATAAAATCTTCCTTATTACCCTTATTTAGACTCCCTTTTTCCATCGTCCTCTTCTCAATTTCTCCGATATTTTTTTTTGTTTTTAATTTTCATCCACTCCTCTGTTATTACATTGAGAGAGAGAGAGAGAGAGAAATGATAGAGAGATTAGAGGGATTTAGATTCTAGAGAGAAAATTATGGTATGACAATCATGGAATGAAGAAAGAGGCATTGTTTAAATCAACAGTACAAAGGAAAATGGTTCAATCTGGAAAACCAATCCTTTGCCTAGACCAAACGCATCTACAAAATCATGGTTTTAATAAGGCCCTACAACTCCGTGGGTTTGTGACACGGTCTCGGATTGTTTTCCTAGCCAGGTTAATGGATCCCCAACCTTTGAACTACGAAAGCGCAAGAACCTTAGAATTTCGTAAAAGAGATGGAACGCGGAATCTAATCACAACCCTTAAATGCAAGAATTGAATCTCGGTATATGTCGAAGAGGAATCAATTGGTGGAGAATTAATTAATAAGTCAATAATAATTTGAATGATTAATTCCAACAATTCAATAAGTTCTAAAAAGAACTAAATGTGTAAAACACTCAATTTGATTAATGATAACTTCTTGATGATAAAATAATAATGTGCCTCCTTTAAATAGGAGTAAACAAAGCATTAGAATCCTAATTCAAAAAGGAAACTAATTCCTACTTAAAAAAAGGAAAGTAATTGACTCCTAGTGTGATACCCCGGACTTTAATTTATTTTAAAAATAAATTATATTAGCTTATTTACATTCATCCGAGTGATCGTTTGATGATTCGGGTGGTCTGAATCGATTTCGGTTGGTAAATAGGAAGTTTTAGTCCTTTGCGATTCGTTAATTCTAGCTAACTTTGAGTTATCGTAATTTCTTCGTTACTTATCCAAATAAGATTTCGTCCACGCTGGTGTCTAGTATTTATATCATTTTACAACTTTTGTGTTTTTTCTGAAGTCCAATTCACACTCCTCGTGGGTCAAAACAGGCCACAAAGTAGGCCCATTGCAAAATTCTAGTCATTCGGTAGCACTTTGGCAGAGCGCTGTCTTTGGTGAATTTTTGAAACAAATATATCCAGAATTTGGAAACACTTTCTCCTAGAACGTAGTAGAGCTTTGAAATACCTTTCCGTGAACATAAAGAACACCTCAATCGGAGTTCCGAGTCAAAAGTTATGGCCAAAACAAAAACAGTGGTTCAGAGCCCAAAATTTAAAAGGCGGACCGGTATGGCGTTTTTGGCATACCAGTCCGACGCCAAAATTTTGGAAAAATCGACCCCCGCAGACCGATATTGGGTATTTTGCATACCGGTCTTCCAGTTAACTATTCCCACAGACTTAAGCTCGTTTTAAGGCCATTTTCACTCATTTTTCAACCCATTTTCGAGGCAACCTTCTACACACTTCTAAGGGAGGTTCTAGAGGGTTCTAGAGAGAGAAAGAGAAAGATTTCTATGCATCTTTTATCCACGATCGAAGATTCAAGCTCAAAATCATCCAAGCCACCTTTAAGGTACTATTTATCATCTTATACCTTGATTTTCTTCTAGGAAAGCTCAAGCATGAGCTTTGGCTACGCGGGTTGGGGTCTATGCATCATTGATTAGGGGTTTTTGTTATTCTAAGGACGTGGTGACGCGAGAGCTTGAGGATTTCATCGAACGGGGCTTCGGTTTACAACCTTCTTCCTTCTTTTGGTCTATACACTGGAGGTAGGGGTTATATGTTTTCCAAACTTGATGATATGATTTTATTTATCTAAAGATGAGTGATTTTATACATATATGTTCGATATGAAGTACATTCCTCCTTGTTATTGATTATACAAGAATGATTTTATACATATATGTTAATATGTTGGTCATATCATTGGATATACATAAGTTTTGTATGATTGAGTTATGATTTTACAATATAAAGCAATATATGCCATCTAAGCTCCATAATTACATGTTATTGAGTTATACGGATGTTCTTTGGATGTATATGTGTTGGTTTAACAATAAAATAATTAGTAAAGGGTTTTGTATACACCAAAGAACATGGACTTAAATTGGTTAGAGTTTATATGGCATATGTGGTTTCTATTGTATCTATGATGCATGAGTTGAAACGAGATATGCCACTTGAACTTGACATCTATGTAACATAGACTTGTAAGTGATGTTCCTTGGACATATACGCTTGGTTGAATCCAAGTGGATTAGTAAATGGATTATGTATACGCTAAGGAACATAGATACATAATGAATGAAGTTTAAGTGGCATGGGATGTTTCTAGTTTACAATAAAGAGTATGGATTGCATGTTATGCATAGTTATTGTGTCAACTCGGCATCTGGATGATCTCATGGCAAGCTCAGAGCATTCTTATGGCATATGGTGCGAAAAATGTCTCTTGGGAGAATTATATCTCTTCTCCATGATATGGATGGCTATCTATGCTCTTGTGGCATTCTGAAACAAGTGATTATCTATCTTCGGGAGTTCTTTATTCGTATGTGGATATATTCTCGGTTATGTTATATGGTGGGACGTTGCCCACAATTATCTGTATCTATTTGGCATCCGTCGGTGAAGGGGAATGATTATGGTTAGTGCTTGCCGGGAAGGGAAAATAGGCAGGGCCTGGTGCCCTTGGGTTGAAAAACCCTAAACCTCCGGGGGGGTCCTTTAGTCGTCGGCTGTCTAGAGCCCGCGGCGAATAGTCCGAAAATCTAGACAACGGCAAGGCACTAGTGAGTCATCGGCTGTCTAAAGCCCATGGTGAATAGTCCGGAGATCTAGACAATTGTTATGATAATGATTAGTTGAGGTGATATTGCGGACTGTGGTCCAATTGTTAATTATCTATTGGTATTCACCCGAGACGGAGAGGCCATCTTTTACACAGACTTTTGTTTGTTTAGTAAAACAAACTGGCGACTCTGCTGGGAATTTTTTTAAGAGGATTAGACTTTAAACAATAGTAAAATATGAATGGATAATCATTTCTACTTGCATGCTTTCTTATTCGGCCTTAGTCTTAGGATAACATAGATGTAATTTAGGTGGATACCCTGTTTCCCATTTTTGTTGATAATTATTATTTAAAGAAAATCTTTTCATAAATTAAAATTAAAATTACTTGAACAAACCTTAAAGTGTTCTTCATAATGTACCTCCATAATTGTTATTTTGCACGCACGCACTATCATCATGCATTATCGTGAGTGTGAAATTATCCCAGTTAACCCAAAAATATTGCTTAGTAAGTAGGGAGTTAGCTAGTCTAAGTCAACATAAACCGAAAGCTCTTATTTTCACTCTCCTTGGCCAAGTAACAACCGAGGTATATCGAGTGACGAAAACACTCACGTACCCGTTACCCATTAAACCACGCTTGCATATAGGATGTGTCTACTTAGTACACACGAATTTCTACATGTTTTCTTGACCGTCAGTCGTGAGATTAGTGAACAAAAGGCCTTACCATAATACCAACTCTTGGTTTGGCAAGTATGGGCAGTGGCTATCCAACCTCACCCGTATAAATTCCTCAGTAACAATCATTAGTGAGAATTTTCCTATCACCATTTCCATAAAAAGTAACTCTAAGAGGAGAGAACTTCCCGATTTACAAAAATGTTTCCCAAAATATTTTCCAAAAAATGATTCATTTTCAAAAACAAGTTTTCCAAAACCGGAAGGTGATAAGGGCACCCAGGAATGTATGTTCCTACCTTAAACATGTCCACGTGGCTCTCAAGTTATTGTTGTCGGTCTGCTTTTAGCCTAAATACCAAAAAGTGGTTTTTAATTTTATTTTCCTGTCGAGTCATATTTTTTTGAGAATTATAAAACCCATGGCAAAATATTGATTTTTTGGTTAATCTCCGATTTATATCCCCTCATTCTTCACCATGCTCAGATTATCTATCGCACCAGACGATTCATAGGATCAGACTTACCATCGATCATGCTTTCTCATCACAACACCGAACTATCGATCAATTTATCCGGGGTGAACAATACTGAAGGTAATCATGATGAAGTCTCTCGTGCAGCGGATTTGCCTCCTGGCTCCGTTCTCCCACAAATAAAGGATGGCACCTTAACCTTGAACACCTCTACCATCTAATCCAGGATCTGACTCAGTCTATGGCCATCCTGAAGAATCACCAAGCGACCACCCAAGCCCTTTCTACAGGCACCAATCCAAGGCCCTCTCTACAAGCATCATTCCAAGGCCCTCTCTATAGGCAAATCCTAAGCCCTATCTACAGGCAAATCCTAAGCCCTTTTTACAAGCACGAATCCAAAGCGCTTTCCACAAGCAAAAATCCAAAACTTTTCCATAAGAAAAACCCAAGCCCTTTCTACAGGCACGAACCAAAGTCCTTTCTACAGGCACCATTTCAAAGTCCTTTATATAGGCACCAATTCAAAGCCCTTTCTACAGGCAAATCCAAAACTCTTTCTACGGGAGTACATCAACTCAACACCCGACTAAAATCATTGACAAAACCTCCCCAACTAGTGGGAATACAGAAGAACAAAGTCACAGTACAACACGGGGGATGTCTTGAACAGTTCAGAAATCACCCATCCACCTGCGGTAGAGATAAACAACCTAGTTCGACATCATTTGCATCGTACTATTTTTAAAATATCACTTTTGATTCATGAGAGTACCGCAAAATAATGTGTTCTCATTGTCGTCCTGGTTTTTTTGCTTCACAAAGAACCCAGGCCAAGAGGGTCTGTGAACATCTCATTTTGCGACCCTTGCAAGAATCATGATCTTCAAAGAAATGAATACGCATGCATGCACGAGTATTCATAGATGCACACATACTATGCATATGTGATACAGATCAATGAAGAAATCCGAAAGGACATTCGGATGAAAAATTACGAGAATTACCGAAAATTGTCAGAACTGAAAACCGTCAAAACTCCTGGAAACTTGTGAAAGGAGAGTTATACATTTCTGATCATCCTCAACCTTTGAGCGTTGTTAGACATTGCCACAAGGAGAAACATACTCAAAATTCAGCTCAATCAGACGGCCAGATCTCTAGGAATTTAGAAAATTGGGAGTTTACTTTAGGTAATTGAAAAACGACCTTCCCAAAGTCCAAATGAACTCAAATATAGTCAGTAGATAGGGTATATAATGGAGAACCACATATTAAAAAATTAGATTGATCCAATAAGCCGTTTGAGAGGAATTAGAAAGACCACGTACGAACACACAACCCTAGAGGTGTGTCCAAATGACACACAAGGGTGTGTGTCGTGGGGACACACTCATCCTGTGTATGTTAAGGGGACACAAGCCTTTAGGGATTGTGTTTGCAGACAAATCCCTTCCAGCCGATTTTTTTTTCGTATTTTGATACCCCGGGCCACCAAAAATCATTAAATTATGTGGAGAGATAAGAAATGTTACTTGAAATAATATATTAAAAAATTAGCTCGATCCGACGGTTGGATCTCTGGGAAATCGAAAAACTGAGAGTTTAGCTTGAGAAATCAAACGGAGGCCTTCCTGATGTCCAAAAATTCTGAAATTTGGATAGTAGGTAGGTCTTTACATGGATAATAACATGTTAAAAAATTAGACCAATCCAATATTTATTTTGGTCAAAATTGCAAGAACCGTCACATGTTCAAATCAGGGGTTTGTCCGCGACCCACCCTTTGTCAACGGACAAACACTTCCGGCCCTAGCCCATTAATTATTCTACAACTATAAATACACTTGCATTGATCCCATTTGAAGCATCATACAGCTCTGGAACTTGGAAAACAGTGCTCTAAAATAGTATTATACTATTTTTAAGGCTCTCAGGTATTTTTTATCTCAGTTCGGTTTTAATTTTTTATCTGTATTTATTTTATCAATTATAATTGATTAATTGCATGTAAAAATTTCTATTTGTCTCAAAATTAGTCCATATTTCATTAGTCTTGATTTACGAGCGGTAAACCATTTTAAACATATTTTTGTCAGTTAATTTTATAAACCCCGATTTTATTAGTCTTGATTTCTAAAGGAATCAATACGTGTTTATATCCAATTTAATCTATAAATTGCGGTGCTTACCTGAATATCCAATATGAAAGTATTGAATTCATCAATACCGGTTTAAATTATTAAACTGTGATACACTATTGATGAACGAATCTCGAGGATTGCCGGATATCCGATTCCAAAATGAATTAGCTTTCGAAAAGCCCTAAATTTTTCAAAAAAATACCTGTTTTACTATTTATCATTAACAAAACCATTTTTTAAATCACACACACCGATTTCTAAAATCGAAAGGGCGAAATATGAAGCACACTGTTTTCATCCCCACCTCAAAATCCCGTTTTTCTAAAATTATGGGTTGATTTACGATTACATCAATAAGCATACAAATGTTTGATTATAATTTCACACGTATCCTACTTAGAGACCGAAATGGAGAATTGGGTGTCTAACACCTTTCCGATTCGTAACTTAATCTTCGAGCCTTTGAATCAACTAGTTTCGCATTAATTGTGTTTAAGAGGTCGTTTAATTCATAAATGTTCCTCTTTCACACAGATTTTTGCTGGTTTAGTAAAACAAATTGGCGACTCCTGATTCCTTTGCAAATCGTTACTTTTTTTTCTTTATAATACAATGAACCGTTTTTTAAAATTAAATCGAGAAACCGGAGGAATTGCCGCCGAGGGGGCCGACATCGAAAGCGTGGGTTCTCACAGTATGACATGCTTTTTTGGCATGGTCTTTATCAATTAATGTGGATACATGTATATAATATATATGCAAGTAAACAAAAATTAGGCTCCTATGAATTTATTTACACCACAAGTCTATATATATAAAGTGTTATATATATATATATATGTATAAGCTAGGAGTCCATTTCTTGTACAGATCGGTCTATTGTGAGAACTTGCGTTCTTGACGCTGGAGTCCTCGTGTGCGACGATTCCGTGTTGCTTTAAAAATTAATTTTTGAAAAGAATAAGAATCACCAATTTGTTTTACTAAACAAACAAAAGGTTTATGTAAAATAAACGTATTTATAGACTAAATATCCTCTTATACAAATGTATGTGAAACCAGTTTATTCGAAGGTTCGGGGATTAAGTTATAAATCGGGAAGGTGTTAGGCACCCAATTCACCCTTTCGGTCTCTTAAGTAGGATATGCGCGTGTTATAATTCAGTTATTGCATGATATTGCTATTACTTTATAGCTTTCTGTGCTTGTTTTAGAAACTGGGATTTTGGGGATAGGATAAAAACGATGTATTTCCTAATTAATCCAGAATTTTGAAAATAAGTGTGTGTGATTTGAAAAAAAAAAGAGAGTTTGATAATAGTAGATGCAATGAAATGAGTGATTTTGTAAAGATTTGGGCATTTCAGAAACTGATTCGATGTGGAATCTTATATTCAATATAATATGAAGCGAGTTGACCAATCGTGTACTATAATCTATTGATTAAACCGGTATAGATGGTACTAGTGCTATCATAATTGAGTATTTATCACATATATGCCTTAATCTATAAGTTAGATTGGATATATAGTGATTATCAATTCACTTGTATAACAATGCCGCTAATCCGGGCTTTTAAAAAAGTAAGAAAATAATAATACTATTTTAGAATTAGATTTGTTACACGCCTTTGGTTTTGAAAAACAATTTGAAAAAGGGTTTTGAAAAGCTCTCCAGTGATAGAAATTATGCAGACAAGAGTCTGAATTATAAAACTAATAAATAAATAAAAGAAGAGAGAGAAAATTATACCTGAGCCCCGTTGGAGGGAGAGAATAAGGGTCTCTTGATATGTACCATGAAATCCCCTTGATTCTTGATGAAAAATATGAATGGAAGGGGGGTCTATTTATAGTTGAAAAATGCTGGGAGAGCAAGAAAAGAAATTTCAACCAGGACTCTTGGAGCTTATCACAAAGTCTTCCCACCGTTGGATCATACTCATTTCTGGCAATGTGTTGGGAATAGAAGTCTTCTAGATCGTATCAAAATTTCAGGTTAATCGGAGTTTGAGAAGGACTCCTTTTCTCTGATGGTGCGAAGAGTTTATTTTTGCGTAGGAAAGGTACTTGTTATAGACAAGGTCACATGTTTGTATGACAAGTCAAGTTTTAACTATTGGATGATGCTAATTTTTTAATATGTATTGCCAATAGAAGTCCTCTAGACTATGTAAAAATTTGAAGACGATCGGAGTTCAGGAAGGACTCGGTCTCCTCAAATTGCTACAAAGAGTTTGTTCTCGCATAGGAAAGGTACTTGTTGTAGACAATGTCACTTGTTTGTACGACAAGTAAAGTTCTAACCATTGGATGATGTTAATTTTTGGATATGTATTGCAAATACAAGTGAACTTATAGCTGTTAGATTTTTTTGAATTTTGGATATGTTCTTCCTTCAAATGTTTTCTAGCTTGTATCCAAATTTGGGGTAGATCAGAGTTCGGGAAGGCCTCCATTTACTCTAATTTCTATGAAGGATATAACTCACCCCATTTCTTTAAAACATTACAAGTATTCACGAGTCCCAGGAGAACAAAGAGACGACGGGTTCGGGGACGAAATAGAAGTCTCTAATACTTTAATTCTCTTTTGCAATAGATATGGTTGTCTGGGAAGCCACGGCTAGCCTGAAGACTGTTTATATATTTTTGTTGTTCATATGGTCTGGTGCCATGTATATCTATGATGCATGTTTATCAGTTAAAGTATCATTTTCGCACCTCATGCTTGTCGTTACTTAGTATACATGTTGTTGTTGATTTATAGGCTTCTTGTACATCTGTCTTAGTCCTACTAAGATGGGTTAGTGACACTCGAGGTCTTAATTACGGGTGTTATCCTGTAAATTAAGGCGGGGGTGTTACAGTTTACCTTCTTAATAATTGGGCAACAATTTTTAACATGACCTGAGGATAAAAATAGCTTACTTTAATACTATATTAAACTAATGTGTAATTATTTGCAAATATATTAATTAGCAATGAAATATTTCAGCTCAAAATTCCCCAATATAAAATTTTATATTTTTACAAGAGTCGATACACAATTTATTATGTATATGCAGGGTTGGAAGGAAATGGGGATTGGGGTGGAAGATATGTGCTTTGGTGTGAAGAAATTATTTTGAAGGCAATTTGTTTGAGTTTGATTTATAATCCCTTGTAACAAATTAGCGGTTGCCATATAGAGGTTGTTATAAAGGATAGTTTAATGTTAGTGCCAAATTAAGTTGTGTAATGTGCAAATATCTTATTATGTACATGCTTCTACTGAATGTAACTTTCTTTTTATGAATGTAAACTCCCAAATTAAGTGGGTGTGTTTCTAAGAAATATTGGAGGTGCCAATATCTCCACCATACTTCTATTCGATATTATTTAAATTTCTAAACTAGCTTTTAACTGTGGTCATATATATATATATATATATATATCTTTTAAGATATTATTCATATATTAATTAATTGAAGATACTTCATACACTCTAAGGCCTCGTTTGATTAGGGTATTAAAAAGTGGGATGTGATTATTAATACTACTTTTTTATAATACCTTGTTTGATTGGCACAAATGTGCTGGGATTAGTAATACCAGCATTAATTTAATACCACTCTTGTGGTATAATCTAATAACAGGGAGGAGGTGGTATTGTTTATTCAAGATTAAGAAAAAGGAACCATATATTTTCAAAAATCCCATTACTACTATAATATTTTTAAAAATGCCACTACTACTTCTACTATATTATTATAATAATTTTTTTATTTAAAAAAAAATATTTTTTTTAAAAAGTTCTTTTTTTTAAATTAATTTTTTTAAAAAAATTTAAATTTAATTTTTTTTTACTTTTAATTTTTTTTTTATTTTGTTAGTCCAAAATATAATCCCATATATGAGTTACAGAATCAAACATAGTATTAATATCTACATGGAATATCCCAGTATTAATACTGCTTGAATCAAACAGGGTATTGGTATTAAATTAATACCAGAACTAATAATCCAGTACTATTAATACTAGTATTATTAATCCCACTGGCCCTAATACTTGAATCAAGGAGGCCTAAAGGTATAAAAAACGAAAATATATATAAGCGGACCCCACACAAAATTGCCAAAAATATACCTACTTTTTTTGAAAAAATAAAAATTAAAGGAAGTCCAAGTTTCTCCCTTAACTCTACAAACAAAAAAACTCCCCCTCTTGCAACCTCACGAGTCGAACCTTTAACTTCAGGATAAAAGTGAACGTTGCACCATTTTTCATTTTTTTATTATTTTTATTTAATTTGTTTTTGAACAACAAACATCCAGAAGGCCATAGGCATCCAATTTAGTGTCGTCTATTTTACAGACCACTAGTGTTCTCTAATTTCGAATCTGTTATACAGGCACTGCTCCATTTTTACTTTGTTTTCACCTTTTTTTTTTGGGTCATTGAGAAAACAAAACAAAACATAACATAAATTATGAAAGCAAGCTATTTGATCACCCTTGTATGATCAAACGGAGCAAGCACGAATTTTAACTCCCCTTCTCAAACACCAACACCGTCAAACACACCCTCCTCTTCTCAAATTCGAGCTCCCTCCTTCTCTCACCTCCGAGCCTCTCTCACCTCCGACTGGACTCCCATCTCTCCCACTGCCGCACCTCAAACTCACCTTCGACTGAGACACCGACTAGATGTCCTCTCTCTCTCACTACCGAAGATCCAACTGCTTTACATCCGTTCTCTCTCACTGCCATTGACAAACCCAAACCCAGCTTCTTCTCGTCCAAAATAGAGGTATTTATATCGTTTCGGTTGCGGCAATTTTGGGTGTGTTTGACGGTGGTTCAGTGTGGGTGCATTTGGATCTTCGTTAATTTGGGTTGAATGCAGGTTAATTTTGGTTAAGTACTTGTTAAATTGGGTCCAATAACAGCCTCGTTAGTTCAGTGTGGGTGAATTTTGGGGTGTATTTTTTGACTCCTCCTGTGGATCCCATACATTCGATGCTTGGGGTGTATTGTTCACTGCTTTTCGAGTTGGAAATATACAAAATCCAATTGCTGTCAAACAATTTCTGTATCACTTTCCTGCTCACTGTATTGGTGTAAATTTGTGTGCTTTATAGTTTATACACAAATAATATTTATGTATCATCAATAACCAATTGGCTATGTTTGGTTTGCAAAACTTGTTTTTGTATGGATATGGTGCTATATTAATTCAACTTTCTAGCAATTCCAGTCACTTTAATAGTTCTGCATATACAATATTGGAGAATTATAGTTCTGCATATACCAGAATTGCTACTCTTCATTTATTAGCTGAGATTTGAGTTTGATATTTGTATGCTTTGGGTGAGATTTTGGGTTCATTATACTTGTCCGAAAATTAGTTTTTGTCAAATGATATTTCTCCACTGAGTGCTGCAATCTGCCAGTTGTATGCTTTGTTTGGCTTATATGCTTGTATGTCTCCACTGAGTGCTGGAATCTGCCAGTTGAATTCTTTGTTTGGCTTTAATGTTTGTATGCTGGAATCTGCCAGTTAACGAAGATCCTGGTGCGTACTTATTTGGTCGTAAATTTGGTTGCGGTTGGCTAATATAAAACAGTAGTATAAAACAGTGAGCATATAAATTCATGTTATCCTATTGCAATTTGGCAGATTCAAATGGCGTCTTCATCGAAGAATCATGTGGAGGTGAGAGAAGGAGGGAGCTCGAATTTGAGAAGAGGAGGGTGTGTTTGACGGTGTTGGTGTTTGAGAAGGGGAGTTAAAATTCGTGCTTGCTCCGTTTGATTTTTTCCTTCCGTAAATGAAAGTTAGCTGGGCCCCACGCCAAACGCACTAATGCGTACGCATTAGTGCGTTTGAGAAATAAACCGTATATATATATATATATACGCGGCCCACTATAAATTATTCACGTGTTAGTTAGGCTGTGAAATTTCTTCCGCCTCACACTTCAAATAAAAATGTCCATTTTGCATTGTGCAAGGAAACATTTGACACAAAGTATATATATATATATATAAACATGAAATCAATTTTAATTTCAAGAAGTAAACCTGAATTGGCAAAGTAAAAATTATTAACAGATGGAGTTGCAACTAAATTAAGAAATTTAATACTGCAATTGTAGAAAATTGGTCCGCCCCATGATTTACGTTACCAAATCAAAGTGACGCGAACTCGGATCGTCTTTCCTAGCCAGGCTAATGGATCCTCAACCCTTGAACTACAAACGTAGCAAGAACCTTGGAATACGTCGAAAAGATGGAAGGCGGAAACCTCAACCCAACGCTTAAAGAAGCGCGAACCTCGGTATAGTCGAAGACGCCACAATCAATTGGTGGAGAATTGATTGATAAGTCAAGAACAATTGAATTAATCAATTCAACATGTTCAACATGTTCTTAGAGAACACAAAGAGAAAGCTCTCAATATTATTAATCATCAAAACTTTTATTTTCTTAAAACAATAATGTGCCTCCTTTAAATAGGAGTAAACAAAGCCTTAATCCTAATTCAAAAAGAAAACTAATTCCTACATAGAAAAGGAAAATAATAACTCCTAGAATATTCCTAATGCAATAAGGAAATTAATAAACACCCTAAAATAAGCCCAAAATAATTCTAAAATAATAATAACTCTAGAAAATAATTATCTATAATCCTTGGGCTTTAAGAAATATAAAATAAATAATTAAATTCTTCAGCCAGCCGGTCATGAGAACATGCAAGAACATAAAGCTAATATCTTGGCTAGGCTGGATCACATCATTCCCCTCTTCTTCAAGAAGATTCGTCCTCGAATCTAGCCTACCCATTCCTCGATTCAACCAGTCTTGAACAACTTCGTCATTCGGACACGGCTTTGGAACTTGAAATCTCCCATGCCAATTGAATAAGTATTTTGAATACTTCCCATTCTTCCGTTGAAACTTAACATGAGATAATTCTGTTCTTCCTTCCCATGAAAACAAATATTTCGAATATCTTCGACGCTTGATTCTCCTTACAAAGCAAAACTTCTCGAATTTCAAACAATATTGCAATGCGATCCTCCGCAACTTGTTGAAGAAATCTAATAACATAAAGTTTGGATGGACATCAAAGCGATCCACTCCAATGAAGTCTACATGCTCCACTTCATCAACTTTCAACATACTTTCCTTGTGTAACTTCATTTGATCTTCAAGAGCTTGCTTAGGTGGCAATGGAACTAGAGTAATAGTAGTTGAAGTCTCTTGCTTGTCAACTCGTCCCTCAATGGGAATCGATTGGCTTTGCTCAATGTAATTATCTTCAACTTGCACTATAACTTCTTCATCTTCTTCTTGCAAACTTGGAACTACACCTTCAACCCACAACTCGCCTTCTTCAGCCGTCACTTCAATTTCCTCGATCTCATCAATTTTCGGTTTATTCTCCGATAGTGGTGTAGATATGGTTAGCTTTTCCTCCTCTTTACAATGATTTGATTCGCAAGAGGATGAATTCGGATTTGGCTCTTCGCTGCGCCTCATATGGAATTCAATATAAGCCTCCATCATCTTCCCCAATTTGTGCCATTCTTTAGGATCATTCAAAGGAGTCTTCTTCTTGCTGCTACCCATATTGTTGTCTTCAACCCGACTTTTTCTAACCTCGCCACCATGTCTTCTATTAGTAACACCTGGATCCCATTCATCTTCAAATTTAACTTTACAAGGTTTACTTTTCAAGTTCTCTTCAGGAGCTTTATTCAACCGCTTACGCCGTTCAATCTCTAATTGCGTTAATCGCGCACTATCGCGTTTAATCTCCTCTTGAAGCCACCTTTCTCCATGTTCAAAATTTAGACAAGACATACTTGCTGCAAAACAAAGATTAGTGCAATAAAGATAATCCTCACTACACTCCCTTTCGTGTTTCGCTCAAAGATGTCACTCTGATTTTACCGCTCGTGTTTGTAGCTCAAGAAAGATATACTCACAATTTTCTCTTTGGAACTTTTAAACAAGTTGAATAATATGAATATCACAAGTCCTCAACAACCAATTGCACACCCACAATTAAATTGGACGCATTCAACAATGTAATACCAAGGACGCAAGAAACCAAAATTCTAGCAATATTAATGAGCCAAACGAATTTCTAGAATTGCTAGAATAAATGCAAGTAGATTTCCAAAGGATAAGCACCAATCAAATCCCTAATTAACGCAAATCAAATATCCTATGACTTTCTAGATTTTTCCCAACCAAACGGAATTTATATTGACCAAAATCACAAGATTAAAACCCAACAAGAAGTATATCAATGAATAATCTAGGTTTTTTTTGAAATATTTAAACCTCCACAATTGAAACTTCAATGCAACAATATTCGTAAACCAACCCTAACAATAATCAAAATTCAATTCTAGGGTTCTTCCAACAAAGAAAATTTCAATAAATAAATTTTTTTACTATTCACGCAGCACTATTCACAACACTTTTTTTTTAATGCAGGTGCTATCGTAAAACAGCAATAACTTTTGATCTAACCGTTGGATCGGGCTGATTTTCGGATATGTTGTTCGGAACGCAATTTTACAATGATTGGGCGGAAAATCAGGACGATCCGAGGTTGTTTCGATAGCAAAAACCACTAATTTCGACAGTTCAACGGGATTTTGGAAAAAAAATCTGATTTGCAACTTTTTTTTTTTTTTTTTTTTTTTTTTTTTTTTCAGAATCTATAAACCCTAACACAATTTTTTTGGAATAAGTTTAACAAGAATGAAGGCCTAGGGTTTTAAGAATCTACTACGAATGAAATAACAATAAACTAAAGATAGAAAACCTGGATAGAAAAGTTTCCTCTGATACCAATGACGCGAACTCGGATCGTCTTTCCTAGCCAGGCTAATGGATCCTCAACCCTTGAACTACAAACGTAGCAAGAACCTTGGAATACGTCGAAAAGATGGAAGGCGGAAACCTCAACCCAACGCTTAAAGAAGCGCGAACCTCGGTATAGTCGAAGACGCCACAATCAATTGGTGGAGAATTGATTGATAAGTCAAGAACAATTGAATTAATCAATTCAACATGTTCAACATGTTCTTAGAGAACACAAAGAGAAAGCTCTCAATATTATTAATCATCAAAACTTTTATTTTCTTAAAACAATAATGTGCCTCCTTTAAATAGGAGTAAACAAAGCCTTAATCCTAATTCAAAAAGAAAACTAATTCCTACATAGAAAAGGAAAATAATAACTCCTAGAATATTCCTAATGCAATAAGGAAATTAATAAACACCCTAAAATAAGCCCAAAATAATTCTAAAATAATAATAACTCTAGAAAATAATTATCTATAATCCTTGGGCTTTAAGAAATATAAAATAAATAATTAAATTCTTCAGCCAGCCGGTCATGAGAACATGCAAGAACATAAAGCTAATATCTTGGCTAGGCTGGATCACATCACAAAGCCCACATTATCAATCCATAGACACAGAAATAACTAACAAGGATTTGTATAAATTGTATTTGTAATTCTGAATAAGTTACAGAAGCACCAAAGGACTCAAATTGTATTTAATTTGTTGGCATTGATTTTGACTTTATTTGTTTTTGGGTCAATATGGTTAGGCCCCTAATTACACGCATATTATTTAAAGGGTGATTTAAATTTTGGGTGTCGTTTATTCTTATATATCAGACGTTGGGTGCCAAACTTTTTCATAATAGGTATTTGGGTGTCATTTTGGATGAAATTCGTTAGTCAACGTTGTCAATCGCTAGCTCCATTAATTTTTGACCATTTTACACCCAAGTAAGAGTAATATGTTTTGTCTTTTTCTAGAGGTAAAATGGGTAAAAACTTTGACACCCAACATCTGATATACAGTAGCAAATGGTACCCAAAGTGTTGTGTATTTTTGCTCTTGTGTATTTTTGTTTTAATTTCCCTAGTTCCATATTAAGTTTTGTGTATTTTTGCTCGTGTAACTCCCATATTAAGATTTTTGCTATGTTGTTAAAATAATTAAGTTTTGTGCTCCATCATTAATTATGTTCAAATTAGTTTTTTTCTAAAATTTCAAGACACGGCGGAAATCTTAATTGAGATGAAGGAAGTCTCAAATTTGTTAGCTAGATTAATCTAGCCTTGTGTTTACGACATATATAATAATAAAAGTAAAATTCTCTCTTTTCTTGAGAGCTTGCCTTGTGTTTGTAATAAATGATTATTATTCATCTTATATATATATACATTTCATCTATTCTCTTAATATAGTGTCTTTACAAATTTTTCTTGGAATCATTCATCCATCAAAATTATTATTTACATACTTTATAAATTTTTGTGTTATTTTATACAATTATACGTCTCATTTATTCCTCTACATTACATTTTTATTAGATTCATCTACCTCTTTATCTAATTGATAGAAATATGACAAAGAAGTTTATGAAAATTTGAATAAATATTATAAATACAAGTAGTTTTTAGTTTATCATGTGTTCCATTATTGTTTTCTTCCTTCTCGATTTGTATTGCACATAAAACTTTTGTTAATGAAAATTCCATTAAATTAAGAATAGTTATGATTATTTGTAGGCTATAATTAGTTTAATTACTTATATGATTAAAATAAATTTTATAAAGACTGCATCGCACATGCCGTAAACTTGTTATTCCATAATAGCTCATGCTGCAAAGTATTTATAATTCTGCTAATTAAAACTTTAATTATATATTTTTATTTATTTCAAGATTATATAATATGGACGCGAAGAATAATTTAAACCAATTAGGGTGCTTTACTTCCAAACAAATACAACTAACAAATAAATAAATAATACAATATAATATGATATAAATTATATAGTAATGCGAGCTATGTTTCGCAAGATCGAAAATGACAGAAAAAATAATAATTGACATGCATAGGAATTAAGTTAGAAAATACATCGAGGCATTTTGTGAAATTTTTTTTGTTCTTCACTGTTGAAAGAAAAAAAATTCATGGAAAAAAAACAGTGAAATCCCACCACATGCATAACTTATTTTTCTAAAAAGTAAATAAATTATTTTTCCATGTTACTATTAATTAAACATAACCTAAGTGATTAAATTCAACTTAGTAAATTATTATTGCCTAATATTATTATGAACACAGCCAGGGGAAACATCTTAGATAATTATAAAATTTTGAAATTTGTCCTTTACTATTAAAAATGCGGATCTTGGTTCTCGTAGATTTAATTAGTTATTAGAGATTATTCCAAAGTTTGGAGAAATCATTAAAGACCGGTTCTTTCTAATTTTATTTAGGCTAAATGATCAAAAAGTACAATAAATTTTACATTTTTTAATAAAATGGGTAACATATTTTTTTCAACAATTTTGACATCAAACTTTTAATTAATTGTTTTCATTTTGGTTACACGTTTTCATTATTGATAGTTAACTATTAGTGATTTTGTGACCAAAATGAAAACAAATTAAAAGTTTGATGTCAAAATTGTCGAAAAAAACATATGTTACTCATTTTGTGAAAAAGTATAAATTTTGTTTTACTTTTTGATCATTTGGCATTTTATTTATAAGGAAAGCTCGCTGTTGTTTTTGGTTTGTGTCTCGATATCTTATTGGTCTTTTCAAATTTTTAATCAAGATTTAGAAATGTTTCATTGTACCATATTTTTTTTAAACTTCACGTACCTTTTGGGTAAAAATAGAATGACATGTACGTGTGAACTCATTTTACAAAAAAAATTGAACACTAATGATCTGTTTGATAACAATATAAAAAAAGAAAATAAAAACACTTGATTTGGTAAGAAGTTGGAAACTAAGTTGAGAATTGTGATAAGATGCTCTCTTTTTTATACACAATTTATGAGTAGATATCCTACATCCTTCATAACTTTTTGTAAAAAAAATTGCTTTCTTAACCACCAAAGAAAAATTATTCATAAAAAAAGCCACAAAGTAAGAATATATCTCACCACATATGTCAACTTATTTCCCAACTTCTCACAAAAATCAACTGTTTTTATTTTTCTTTTCCATATTGTTATCAAGGAATCCTAAAAAAATATGCTCCAATGACTTTTTTAAGATCTTGTGTAAATTTTGTAATAATCAATAAGATTCCAAAACATGTCAAATATCAATTTAAGCATACATTGGGTGCTAAGATAGTGAAAAAAGGGGTGAGTTCTGCCACTTCCTGCCTAGGCGAGAGCCATGGAAACCCCGTTTCCCTTCCGCCTCCCCTTCGTGGCCGACCACCATATGTATCTATGTAATTCTTATATATATATTATTATTATTATTATTATTATTTCTTGAATTTTTCTAGAAATAATTTTATAATAACAATAGATCTTGATTTATAAGCTATGAAGCACGGGTACTTCATTTTTTTCTGGGTACCCGTTTGGACACGGCTCGGGTACGGGTACGGGTATGGGTGGGACACGGCTTGGGTACGCCACGTGGTGTGTCCAATTAAAATAATATTAAACCGGGTACGGGTACGGCAAAAAATAGATCGGGTACGGTACCCGACACGGCTTGGAGGAAAAATTCAAAAATTAAAGGGTCAATTTATAATATTCAATAAACTTTGGGGTTTTTGTTTAATTAATTTTATTAATAGTATATTAAGTTATAAGAGATGAGATATCCAAGTTTATTAATATTAATATTAATTTATTTATTAATATTAATATTAATTTTAATTTTATTAATAGTATATTATTATATAAATATATTTATTTATTTATTAAACGTGTTCCCTGCCGTACCCGTGTCCAAGTTTTTAAAAAATTGCCGTACCCGTACCACGTACCGGTAGCGGGTACGACACCCGTACCCGTGTCCGTGCTTCATAGTTTATAAGTGATCATGAGTAGATTTCAAATATATATATATATATATATTTTATTAAAATCCATATTTTACATTTGAAGTTATTACACTTTGAAATTTTATCAAAAACAAAAATAAAGAGTGGAAAAGTTGATGAGGCATTGTAAAATATGAGTGTATTTTACGCAAGTTGCCATTTTAAAAGACTTCTAGAGAAAAAAAACATTAAAAGTTGTATAAATTTTATACAAAATAAAGATATAAAAGACTTTTGTAAATGCTCTAATATCAATACTTTTAGTTTAATTTTATGAAATTTGTACTAATATTTTTAGATGTCTGACTACTAGCACTTCAAATATGTATTAAAACATCGAAAACTATTTTTTAGTGACACTCTATATCGATATTTTATTACACTTTTGATATATAAAGGACCAATTTTGCAAGGCCATGCACTTACTCTTTTTTTGAAGCACTCTTCTTTTGCATTACATTGTGTTTGAAATGATTACATTCAAATTTAGTTTAATCCGATGGATTGTTAATAACCAAATTTATATTCAATTTTGTGAGTTTAACGGATTCTCCAATCCAAATTTTTTGAGAAAAAATCTTTCATTTTCTAATTTCCCTAAAAAAAAACAAAAATTAATAATAATAATAATAATAATAATAATAATAATAATAATAATAATAATAATAATAATGATGATGATGATGATGATGATGAAGTGCAATTATTTTTTTGGTACTTTTTACCTCAATATAATAATAATGATGATGATGATGATGATGATGAAGTGCAATTATTTTTTTGGTACTTTTTACCTCAATAGCTAACAAGTGTAGGATAACTTTAGTTGGTACACTCAAGTGTTTATATTATGTACACTTGAAAACAATAATATGTCTACTCCAAGCCAATATGTCTATGAAAATAAACAATTATCGCATGCTTACTATCAAAGCTGTGTTACATACGTTTTGTCTTCAAAATTAAAACTAATTACTTTTAAAACTTGAATGTCAAAACAAATTGTAGTAGAAATTTATTTCCTAAAAATCTGTTATCCTAAAAATCACCATACTTTTTTTTTGACAAATAAAGTCAAAAGGGCAACAATGTAAAACATAAAATTATTATTAAGACAAATAAATAAATGTTAAAAATTTGAAATAGTAATTATCTTAAATTTTGGGCTAGCAACTAATTTATGAAACGAGTCGGGTCAAATTCAAAACTATTTAAAAATCTTGGGCTAAATACAAAAAACCCCTTAAAACATTGCATAGTTTAAGTTTATAATCTCTTGGTACGAAATCATCTTTCAAAATTTATCTAAATTGAGAACTCGCTATTTTATGACGTCTTTAACCAACAATACAACTTTTTATTTGGAATATTAAATGAATCAAACTTTGTCGTAATAAACAAATTTTATTTTTGATAATTAATTATACTAAAATTAGTGTATTTTTATCCTAGTAAACAAATTTTGTTATTGATATTTTAAAAAATCATATGTGAATGTCTAACTACACAGTACCATCAACCAAAAAATGTCAAAAGAACACTACTAAAAAGTAAACATAAATATATATTTACAATTTGTCACTTAGTTACTTTTTTTCCCTTCTTATGTATAGATGATAGATCTGGGTGATAAACAAATTTTGTTGCTAATAATTAATTATACTAAAATTACCGTATTAGAAAAGCCATATGTGAGTGTCTAACTAGGTGTTATATATATCAACCAAAATATGTCAAAAAAACAACACTAAAAGTAAGCATAAATATATATATGAATAATTTGTCAATTCCTTACTCTTTATATATATCTATTGGAAAATATTATCTTAATTCTCTATTCGTCAAGATTATTTCATTCTGTTCTAATCTTTTGTTGAAAGTTACGTATCCTCAAGTCACTTTGGTTTCTGCAAACCACCTATACCAAGAAATCCTAGGCTAGTGTAAGTCTCAAGTGTGTGAGCAGTGAAGAGCCAAGGTGTGATAATAGGTATGTGTCTACTTAAGGAAATTAGAGTATGTACCCATAGGGTCAGCCGTAAGCAAGAGTAAAGTTTAGAATAAGTAATCAAAATGAGTAGATTATTTAGATCTTATTCTTCAGTTAGTTCGAGGTCAAATATGTCCTCAATCCCAGATATAGTTAATCAGGAAGAACAAAGTTTCGAAAATATAAGTCAAAGTTTTAGTGATTGGAATATCCCAAAAATCTCACCAAAAGAAATTTATAAATCAACCTTCTTTGGAAATTTTAAATCAGATTATAATGTTAAAACTGTAGAAAAAGTCTACACAATTAATAAAGAACATGAAAATTGTAGTTTATTAACTCCAGAAATCATTAGTAAACAAAGATCTAATGGATATAATTTTATACATATAGGACTAATTCAAGTGGCAATCAACCCACTTATAGTTAAAGGAGTGGATTCATCAATATTATTATGTCTTAGAGATTCTAGGTATTTAAATTATGTACCAAGTATATTAGTATAATGGAATCCAGTCTACATAATGGACCAGTCCATTTTAATTGTTTCCCAGACTTTACATTAAGTCTTAGTGATCCAAATTTACTAAAAGCCTTAACATTAAATATTAAGACTGCTGGTGAAATCACCCAAATTTTAGAAGGATCTCAAGCAATTGCTTTAATATACAGAATATATTATAAAACTATGAGAACCAATTTAAATGTAAAAGCATTAAATAAATCACCAAAAGATAAAACAGTCTTAATTCAGAGTAGCACTAATAACGCCAATATACAAGTTCCAAAAACAATATTATGGAAAAATATTAATCTCCCAAGTCAATGGATTCTACAAAATGAAATCCCTGAAAGGCCAATCTCAAGTAATTTTATGAATTTAGACAATATTCGACAATATAGAGGTGGAACAATTATGATAAGTTTTGATGAATCTAGGTTCAGAAAACCACCCCTAATTCTAGAAACATCTACAAGTTCATCTACAAATATACCTTCTAGGATCGACAACATATCTAGAAGAGATAGTGATTTAATAAGTAACATATCCCTTCCTGAGACAAAAATATCATGTACCACAAATTTAGGACAAGTAACCCATCCAATATACAAAAATAAGGAAAAAGAAAAAGAATCAGTAAGTGATGAACAAGATATAGATGAGAATGAGTCGATATCACGAACTGATTTCCAAGCACCATTTCACCAATTAAGAGTAATAAATAAAAAATTTAAAATTAGTTGGGACACGTTAACCAATAACTTTAACTCTAAAGAAAATAAAAGATTAAGACATAAATTTAGAGTAGAAAACCCTGAATCTGAAAGGGAAAAGATAATACATAAATAGAAAAGATGGATAAAGAAAAAAAAAATATGGATTTCTTTCCATGGTACAAAAAGTATTATAATAAATGTAATGTAATAACCAAAACCCAATGGACCAAAGAAGATGATACAAAAATTACATCTAGTCATCCTCCACTTGAAACTCTGAATATACAAGTAAAAAATACTTTAGTAAAAGCTTCTCCATTTAAAATACCTGAAACAGACAGTAAAATTGATGATAAAAAGATAATCGAACAAAATAATTATACTAATCAATATCTAGTTTCACTAGGAAAACAATTAGACAAAATTGAAGATAAAATTGAAACAAAAATTGAAGGAAATATAATTAAAAGAAAATCTGAAAAACCAATTTTACACTTACCTGAACAAAGAGAAGGTTTAGGTCTACCAAATAAAGACAGACAATTAATAAGAAAAATAGATCAATTGCTAAAACAAGTATCCTCAACAAGTGGAACAAAAAATGTAACCACTTTAAAAAAGAATAATGAACAAAGTGATCAAAATAAATCTGATGATGAATCTGATGATGAATCCATTGTTCAAGAAATTGAGAATCAATTTAATAAATTGACATTTAACAGACCAAATCCCACTAGTAATACAAAAAATTGGTACTCTAGACCAACACCTCCAGATCTTCAATATGAAGAAATAAATTTAAGTAATCAATTTGCAGTATCATCCAATAAAATGTATGAATGGAATATTGATGGTCTAAGTGAACAAGAATTAATTAATAAGTTAAGCCATATGTCTATGGTGGCCAATAGCTACTTAAATGCTTACCATGATCTAACTCAACCAGAAATAGTTGAACTCTTAGCATCAGGATTTACAGGAACCCTTAGATCTTGGTGGGAAAAACATCTCACCGAAGATGCTAGAGAAGCAATAATTCATGCCGTACAGTTAGATGATGAAGGAAACCCCATCTATGATGAAGAAATCAATTATGGGCCTCCTGATGGTGTTAACACATTAGTTTATACCATAATCAAACATTTCATAAGAACTCCCAGCAATATAATTGAGAGACTGCATGACCAGCTTAGTAACCTTACTTGCCCTACTCTTAGTGATTTTAGGTGGTATAAAGATGTATTCACCTCCAGAGTCATGATGAGAGATGATAGTAATAAACTATTTTGGAAAGAAAAATTCGTAAATGGTCTGCCCAGCCTATTTGCCCATAAAATTAGAGAAGAATTAAGTAAAAACTTAGGATATATAGATTATGATAATCTTACTTATGGTGATATAATAAGTCAAATCCAAAAGACAGGTCTAAAAATGTGCATAGACTTTAAATTAAGTAAGCAAGCAGGCAAAGATAAAAATAAAGCTAAATATGAATTAGGAACATTTTGTGAGCAATATGGTTTACCCCCGGTTGCCCCTTCTAGAAGAAAAACCCACATTAAAAAAGACAAAAAATATAAGTCTCATAAAAAGAAAAGTAAGAAAAATAATTTAGAAGATTATTATAAGAAACCTTCATTTAATAAAAAAGAAAAAATCTAATAAGAAATTTGACAAGAGTAAAATAATTTGTCATCATTGTGGAAAGAAAGGACATTACAAAAATGAATGTAGAGTCAAAGAAAAATTAAATCAATTAAATGTACCTGAAGAAGAAGTAGAGCACATTCTTGAACTTATGAGGATTGAAAATCAATCTGAGGGTGAATCATTGGGATCTAGTTTACCTTCACAAAGTTCAGAAGAATCCACTACTTATTCTAGTCATTCTGATGAAGAATCACCACAATTAGGTTGTAGTAACAATTGTACTAAAACCTATTGTAACAAACAAATAAATGTATTAACAAAAGTCCAAGAAGAAAAGAATTTGTTAATAGACTTAATAAGTAAAATATCAGACCCACAATTAAAAACCCAATATATGAACCAATTAGAAAAATTGTTAACAACTGAATCTAAAGCACAAAAATTACTCAAAAATAAAGAAAAACCCATTTTTAGTATTAATAAAACTTTAGAAAGGTTTAAAAACCCAATTAAAGAAGTAACACTTCCAGAATTAAATTTAGAAGTTAATAATCTAAAGAAAGAAATTTCTAAATTAAAGAAACAAATTCCTGAACTTAGACAAGAAATGATTAATAAAATAGAAGAAATTAATAAGTCAAATTTAAAAATCAATAGCTCCTCTGAAGGAGATAGTGAAGAAGAATCAATTAATAAAAATACTGAAAAAGAAGAATCAGATAAAGAGGATCTTAATGTAGAAGTACAAAACCATTCTCTAAATAGATTAAAGGATATAACTATTCAAAAATGGCATATAAATATTACTATAGTCATAAATAAAACATTTGTATTAAAACTACCAGCTCTTTTAGACACTGGTGCAGACTTAAGTTGTATCCAAGAAGGATTGGTTCCAACAATATATTATAAGAAAACAAGTGAAAGACTAAGTTCTGCCAATGGAAGTAAAATGGAAATGAAATATAAAATACCTAATGCACATATCTGCCAAGATGGAGTGTGCTATAAAACATCTTTTGTTTTAATCAGAAACATGACAGATAAAGTAATTTTGGGGTTACCATTCATATATTTATTATATCCATTTAATACTTCAAGTAAAGGACAAGTAACTAAACATTTAGGACACAAAGTCACGTTTAATTTTACTACACAACCAAAAGAAAGAAACTTGAGAATGATAAAAGAACAATCGATCTCAAAAAGTTTAAACTTACTAAATAATAAATCAAATCATTTAAAACATCTAAAAGATGAAATTAAATATAAGAAAATTGAAGAACAATTACAAGATTCTAGACTACAAACTAAAATTAAAGAATTTAATGAAAAACTTGTCAAAGAAGTTTGTTCTGATTTACCTCATGCTTTTTGGCATCGAAAAAGGCATATTGTAAGGCTTCCCTATGCTAAGGAATTTAAAGAACATTTAATTCCTACTAAGGCTAGACCAATACAAATGAATCATGAACAAATGGAATTTTGTAAAAAAGAAATAAACGATTTGATTCAAAAAGGGATTATAAGAAAAAGTAAATCTCCTTGGTCTTGCCCTGCTTTCTATGTTAACAAAAATGCTGAAATAGAAATGGGATCCCCTAGACTTGTAATTAATTATAAGCCACTAAGCAAAGTTTTAGAATGGATTAGGTACCCATTACCTAACAAGAAAGATTTAATTAATAGATTAGACCAGGCTTTAGTCTTCAGTAAATTCGACCTTAAGAGTGGTTTCTAGAAAATCCAAATCCATGAAGAAGATAGATATAAGACAGCCTTTACTACCCCTTTTGGCCATTATGAATGGAATGTTATGCCATTTGGCCTTAAAAATGCCCCTAGTGAATTCCAGAATATCATGAATGATATTCTAAACCCTTATAGTCATTTTTTCATAGTCTATATAGACGACGTGCTCATCTTTTCAAAGTCAATAGAAGAGCATTGGAAACATTTGAATTCATTCTTTAAAACTATCAAATTAAATGGTTTGGTTTTATCCCCTACCAAATGTTGTTTATTCCAAACCAAAATAAGATTCTTAGGACACAATATTCAATATAACCAAACTAGACCAATTGATAAAGCCATTCAATTTGCAGATAAATTTCCTGATGAAATCTTAGATAAAAATCAACTTCAGAGATTCTTGGGATCTTTAAATTACATCAGTGATTTCTATAAAGATCTACGTAAACAGTGTAAGCCGTTATTTGAACGACTTCAAAATAATCCCCCTCCTTGTACTAAAATCCATACTTCCATAGTCCAAGACATCAAAAAATATGTTAAGACATTGCCCTGTCTTGGCATCTCAACTCCTTCTGCTTTCAAAATTGTTGAAACTGATGCCTCTAAAATTGGATTTGGAGGAATCCTCAAGCAAAAATTAACTCCCACTTCTCTTGAACAAATTGTACGTTTTCACTCAGGTGCATGGGATAGTACACAAGTGAATTATTCTACAATCAAAAAAGAAATTTTGTCATTAGTACTTTGCATTAATAAATTCCAAAGTGATTTATTAAATAAAAGATTTTTGATAAGAATTGATTGTAAATCTGCTAAATATGTTTTAGAAAAAGATGTTGAAAACATTGCCTCCAAACAAATTTTTGCTAGATGGCAATCCTTACTAAGTATTTTTTATTTTGATATAGAATATATAAAAGGTAGTGAAAACTCTATACCAGATTTTCTCACAAGAGAATTTCTGTTAAATGCAGGAAAATGAGTGTAGCAGGCGGCAGAGGCCGCGGGAGAGGGAATAAACCAGCCTCAGGGCCATGCATTCCCCCTTTTGATATCTGCGAATCATCATCTAGTAAACCAAGAGGAACTATGGTTCCTTTCCAAGTAAACCCAACTCCTATCTCAGTAAATCAGTACCAAGTTTTAGGCCAAATTCCCCAGCCTAAACAATATAACCAAGCTTTAGCTAGTAAACCCAGGTCCAATGATCCTTATGACATTGAGACTAAACCCATTCCAGTAAAACAAAGCCAACTAAGTCTTAGCCAAAATCCTAGCCCTTACATACCCAAATATACCCAAAAATTGTTCCATATTGAACCTCATATGACGGAACTCAATAACCCAATCCAAATTGCCAACCATTTCTATCCCCCTGGATGGCATTTTGCTCCAACCCATCCAAGTAAAACCCTCAAATATTACAACCGAATTTTAGTAACCACGGAATCTATTTTTGTTAAACCAATCTTTGATAGAAATGACCCATCTATTATTATTTATCATTCTTTGTATATTAAGAAAATATTACTTATGGAAGAATGGGGAAAGCACCCAGCTGAATTAGTTCCTTTAGAAGGAACTGATGAATTTTATTCTTATCATGATTACATTGAAGCCTGGATGAAAATACTCTTATTTCAAAATGAGTCTTTCACCCATTCTTGGTTCGTACAATTTGACCACAATTTTCAATGGTCATTCCCTTGCTGGTTCATTAGATGGTGGGAAATGTTCGGTCTTAATATGGATATTCTTCCCATGCTTATTAGTGAACAAGTAAAATGGTTTGAAAAAGTAAGCCTAGAAATTGGTAATACTTACATGCCAATTTTAACCCTTTTTACTTCCAAATATAAAGTACACTGGATAGTAAAATGGCAGTATCATTTAATAAAAAATCCTGTTAGTGAACAATGGGTTCAAAGCTTAGGAACCTCCCAAGCATTAGTTAAACACCATGCCCCATTTGACATATTAACTAGACAATTTTTTGTTAAATGGTGGGATAAATTTGAGCTAGCTCGAATAGTAAACCAAGTTCAGAAAGAATTCCCAAAACACCCTAAAATCACCAGTGTTCCTATTCCAATTCAAAGTAGCCTCACGGTTCCGCTTCTAAGTAAAGCAAAAACCCCTCAGCCCAAACTCAAACAGAAAATAGAGAGCCCAGTTGAACCCAAAATAAATCCCAAACCAAAAAGGCCAAGTCCTACTCCTTCAGTAAAATCCAATGAAACCTTAGACATTAATAAATGCTCAAGGGCCCAATTGAAATTATTGCTGGCTCAAGCTCTCAGTTCAAAGTTATCTGAAGCTGTAAGTGGATCTGATCCTGATGAAGAGGAAGAGGTAATAAAGCCTGAACCATCAGACAACAGGACAATAACTGGCACAGAGAAAATAAAAAATTGGTATGATTCAACCTTATTTGAAGATGCTCAGAACCCTTATGATATATAGTGCTTTCACTCACTACTTGGACAAATTTTTCCAAGAAAAGCCAGCACCTATATCTACATCGGATTCTCTTCTTTAAATAAAATACAATCATCTAATTATTTATGGGTATTGTTGCAAAGTCGACAAAAGAAAACAGGTGGGCCCCATTAATAGCACAAAGTTGCCAATTTGGCCCAAAAGTCAAAAAGAAGAAGGAATCTCCTCCCCGTAATTAGGGGATCTGTGTCTCCTCCGGATTTCTCTCCTCCTCCTTCATCTACAAAAGGGCAAAGAAAGAAGAGAAGATGGCAGAGTTTTTATTTCCCTTAGAATTATTCTGTATAATTTTAAAAATTCAATTTGTAATTCTGCGCATCTGATTCGGAGCATTTTCACTAAGTTGATCTTCCGTTTTCCAAAGATTTGTAAGTTAATTATTTATGTTTTGTTAAAATTAATTGTTTCAAAGTAAACGGTTAATTTCATGTTGTAATCTGTATCGTTTCAAAGTAAACGATTGATTTTGATTTGTAAGTTATTAAAATTCTCTATAAATTTAAAATTGTCTGTTTATATATCCGCGCACTCTCCATATTTTCATATCTACCTTTGTTCCTCTTGATCTGCTTCCCCTTTGGTATTATATATATATATATATATGTATGTATATAAATTTGGGTCCTTTTGAGATAGGGAGATTAAACTGTAATATATACTCATCTAAATTATTACACTCTTAACTACCTAGTAAGCCCGAATTTTGTCACTTTCTTACTTAAAACTTCATTTCATATATATTGCACTTTAAATTCAATGTGTATTTGGCAACCCTAATTCTATAACATATAATTGGAATTGGGCATGGTTATCGACATTCATGTCTACAAGTGCACGCACACACGAGGCATCGTGGGGTGAGAGAGAACCTTATTTCTCTTGTGATGCTTGACGACTTATAAGGGGCGATCCCTTCTAAACTCATCAATTTTTTCACAAAGTTTTTATGTAGGAACTTACCCCTTTTCATTCCATCTTTCCATCTCAAGTAACTTACTTTGGTTGACAATTTTTCATTGACCCCATAACTATTTTAAACAAATAAATATATAATTTTGATATCCTCAAGGACGAGAACATGAATCTATAATAATCTTAATTTCACAACCAATTGTGATGTCCCAGTAAAAATTACTTTCAAAATGGCTCGAAAATGGTATTAATTTTTTACCCATTTTTTCAACGGTACAAGGTAAATCATTTCTTAGATCTATTTTTTAATATTAGCTATAATTTATTTCTTGATTACTTGTATAATATTAGTTGTATTTCTTCATTAATTATATAGTATTATTAATGCTACTATGTTTGCGTTGTATTATTGTAATTCATCATAATTGTTCATATTCGCTATTTGAGTTTTCTGAAGTATTATTATTAATAATATTACGTTTGCATTAAAATTTTATGGCTTTAAATTTATACTCACACAAATGGGATTATAATTTTTTATGTGATGTATTGGTCTATCCACGCACCGTACATTAATTAAGGAAAACAAATATATATTGCATATTAAATCAATATTACAATTGTACAAGAACCAATTAAAAAAATAAACTAATCATAGGCAAACCATCCTTAGTACAGATATGACTTGCTCTTTATTGTTTACACACCAGATTAACAAACGAATGCATCAACAATTATTAACTAGTTACAGGTACAAATAATTCATCGTAATTTATTTTTTACGCATAGCTGCAAAGTCCGTAGACGCACAAACCTCCTTTGTTGCACTTGTTACCGCAACCCCCGCAATGCTTCTTGTTGGATAACTGATTCACGCACCGGCCTTCGCAACAAATCTCCCCATACTTGCACTTCTTCCCACATGCGCCGCAGTTGAGCCTGTCGGTCTTCACGTTTACGCATTTCTTTTTGCAGCAATCTGGCCCCGCGCTCCCCTTTGCCTGACACACTCTGGGGTACTTGTTGCATGTCATTTTGGTGCGTGTTTTTTGGGCGAGAAAACGGCTGGCCCCTCGAAGTGATGTTGTTTGTTCCTCTTCGAGGGTTGCGATTTCATCTTCGTCGTCAATAACTTGTTCTTCGGATGGCGTTGACAAAACGCTAATGATCAATGCCATGAACATGGCTGATATTAAAAAGGACCTTAGATATTTCATGGTGGTGTAACTTTGTGCTCTGTGTGTGCACGAGAGAGAGAGAGAGAGATGGGGATGTATGAAATGTATTGGGTGAGATATAGAGGTTGATGAAAAGGGTATTTATACTGAAATTTGTTAGTGGATGGTCTTAGTCAGTGGCTTATTTTATGAATTAATTGAAGCCAGTGAAAAGAAGTTTGGCTCTCAAAGAAAACTTGTATTGGGGTATTTCAAATCAAGCAACGGAAATTACAATATTAATAATTAAAAGTAGATATTTAAATATACATACATATCTGTGGATTTCTTAGGAAAGGGACTATTAACATTTTATCCACATCACAAAATATATAGTTGACTCAATTACCCGTTATATTAAGCTTGAAAGAAAATTATTCTTTTAAGCTGAAAGTACGTGTACATATATTGCGCATTATTGAGCGGAGAAAAGCAACTTAAGTTAGGAGAAAATATTCAATACAATAGTTACAACGCCACTTGTTATAACGCATTCAATAAAAATGCAGGAAATCAATGATTCATATGATTGAAGAGAGAGAAATACATACTTTCCGGCATTTTCATTGGTGTATTATAATATATCACGTTTTAACCATTATATTGAATATTTTCTCATAAATTAAGATAACATGTAATCTAAGTTTTTAATATTTTTTATTTCAAAATATATGGGGCACATTTAGTACAAGTATATATATATATATAAGGAAAATGATTTTTAAATTCTATAAAAATTAAGAAATTAAAATTAAATGCTTGAGATAAAAAGGAGTGCCACAGCGATACGGGCGAATTTGGAACTATGTGAATAAAATGCACGGTTTCATGTTCGATCCTCATTGCGTGAAAACTTTTTTGACTGCTAAAAGCGTCTCCCTACTGAGTGTGGGACCTCGAATAATATCATTTAAACTAGAAAGAATTGAAGGTTTTCCATATATATATATAATAATGTTTCTTTATTTGGATGGGAAAAAAAGTTGACATACTCAGCCCAAAATTATTCAAAGTTGAAAGAAAAACCGTTACAGGAGCACTTTGCTCTCCAGTGTTGTCTTCTGTTTGACCCACATGTGTTATAATTAGGCAATCAAAGGTTGGTAGGAAACTGACTTTTCATTTATTTATTTGTGGCACCTACCTGATTTAGACACATATAAATCAATTTACTAATAAAATAACATACAAAACAGCACGTATTAAAAATTTATATATTTTATAAAACAAAGAATTTTTTTTAAGAACAAAAAAACAACATAAAGAGTAAACAGTCCATTTGGCCACTAAACTTTCAGTTTTGTACCATTTTGCCCACTCAACTTTAAAACGAACCACTATAACCATCAAACTTTTCAACGAGTACCATATTGACCATTCCGTCCAACTGAGGTGTTAAAAGTGACGGAATTAAGCCATGTCCTAGCACATGACTTAATTTAAGGGCAAAATGGTCATTTTACAATAACTTATGGGCATGAATGGTGGAGAAAGAGAAAGAGGAGATATCAAAGTCGAAGCAGAGGCGAGGGAAAGTGGCACCGGGAGGGGGGTCGGTAAGGAGGGATTTCAACTCCTGCATTCGGAGCCTGAGCCAAGCTACTTGTGCCATTTTTTGAAGGAAGGTGATTTGGTGGTTTTGAAAATTTTGATTTGAAAAGGAAGAATGAGATTCGAAATATGAGGGGAGGGGTTACAGGAAATAATGATAAAGATGGGTTAAAGAGATGGAAGGAGGATAGACAGAGAGAGAAAGTGCCCAATCTTCGACCATTAAGCCACTAAAATAATCTTTATTAAATACCCCCTTCCCTGCCCACTGACTTACCTCCCCAAACCCTAGAAATTGAGACAGAGGTACGATAGACAGAGAGAGAACTTGAATAATCTTCGACCGCCACAGATGGAGATTGAATTGACGGTGCTGGCCTCGCACAATGGCAGTGATGAATCCTCGATCCACTCACCCGTCGTCAATCTAACCGACGCTTTTACCTCTTCATCTTCGTCTCCTCGTGGTGGTAGTTTGAATGATAATAATAAGAGCAAAGTGAATGTTAATAATAATGTTTCCAATTCAAGCAAGTATGATGATGACGATAATGAGGAGGATGTGTGCTGGATCTGCCGGAATCCCTAATGATGCCTAGAATCCTCTCTGGTACCCCGGTTTTGCCCTCCTTTAGTGCATTTTTATTGTAAAATTACCATTTTGCCAGTAAATGAAGTCATGTGCTGGGCACATGGCTTAATTCTGTCACTTTTAACACCTCATTTAGACGGAATGGGCAATATGGTACTCATTGGAGAGTTTGATGGTTAAAGTGGTTCGTTTTAAAGTTGAGTGGGCAAAGTAGTACAAAACCGAAAGTTTAGTGGCCAAATGGGCTGTTTACTCCAACATAAAATACTCAAAATATAGTCACATGACACGAGGAGCGAAGTCGGGAATTAATTTTAGGAGGGGATAAATTAATCAGATTCTGAGAATTTTTTGAATATATTTTAATAAGGTTAAAATCATCTGCGGAAGAAGATAGTTACAATATTCCCAAGACTTCATATTTTATAAACAGAGCTGCGGAAGAAGAAAAAAATGAAAGTGAGAAAGTGGCTGCGGATATTTTGACTAAGAAACCATCTGGACCAATTAATACCTAACATGACATAATTACGAATTTATACCTTGAACTCTTAGATCTACTCGCATAGACACCTCTCGCCACAAACCAAGTTTCCTAAATTCAAGCTCCTACCCAGTATATACTCTTAATTCCACAAAACTCTGACTTTCCATACTGTTTCAAAAAAGAAGGCAAAATTTTTCACAAAAACCACCCCACTGTATCCGCCTTGCCCGACACTAACTGCAGCATCAAAATCAGCACGCAAAAATTCAGTGATTCCGCGACAAGTTAGAGGACCAATCCTTTGGAAATTAATAAGTTGAACATTCTAGTAAAAGCAAGGCAATGTGCTGTCCTGCTATTAGCAAATCTAGAAATGATATATCTATTCACGATGTGAATTAAGAAAGTAGTTTCCCTTGATAATGAAATGTGTTGGCATTTTAAGTGGTCTTCTCAAATTTAGAACTTAGGTAAAAAAAATAAGCGACTAACCCATGTTACTATATTAGTATTTTCACAAGATTTGAATTGTTACTCCAATGGGCAAAAAATGTTCTACTTCTCACGTACATACAATATTTGGTGCATGTCGTTGATTCAGACCGAACAGTTTTATCGAAGGATTTAATAATTTTAAATTAAATATTAAATTCAAAAATCAATAAGAAAACCAACTGTTGTCCCTTCCTCTTGTTGAAAAACCAAATTTCAGCAAACTCACAAGTATTCTGAAGGATAATTCTAATTAAAATTAAAGAAAGGCTGCTGCTTATAAAGCTATTACCTAACATAAAAGTAAAGAAACAGCCCACGATTTAACAAACTCTATATCGTGGTAGACTAGCTAAGAAATAGCAAAAACAAAACAGAAAACAACAAGCTCCTTAGAAGTAGGAGTTATTTGCTGAAAGAAAGCTAACAAACTACTAACTCAGTCAACGAATCAAAAATTACTAACAATTCCTTCCTTAAACTGAAATTGCCAAAGGCAATCAGTTTATCTCAGTCAAGGACTTCACTCCCAGCATTCTTCGCAGCTTTACAAAACTCTCCAACTTCAAAGGTTTAGTCATGATGTCTGCAAGCTGCTCATTTGTACCACAGTACTTCAACTCAACCATACCATCTTTGACGAGATCGCGTAAAAAATGAAACCTCACGTCTATATGTTTGCTTCTACGGTGCAAAATTGGATTCTTAGACAACTTAATAGTGGATGAGTTATCACAAAACACAGTGATACACTTTCTTTGATAGGAACTGTGTTGATTGAGCACTCTCTTCGTCCAGATACTTTGATATGCACATGCTGCAGCTGCGACATACTCTGCCTTTGTTGTAGAAAGTGTTACTACAGCCTGCTTCTTTGAGGACCAAGCAACAGCACCTCCATTTAATTTAAACACGTAGCCAGAAGGACTTTTACTATCGTCATGATCACCGGCATAGTCGCTATATGTGTATGCTACTAATTCATCTTCACCTCCTCTTTCATAAAACACGCCAAGCTCTATAGTTCCCTTTAAATACATTAGGACCCTTTTTGCAGCAAGTAGATGCATCTCAGATGGATTTTCCATATATCTGCTAACAAGACAAACACTATACATCAAGTCTGGATTGGTGGCCGTCAAATACATAAGGCTGCCAATCAGCTGCTTATACTGTGTTGCCTCAACCTTCTCTCCTTTACATTCTCTAGTTAGCTTCGTACCGGGAACTATTGGATTATTCACTAAGTTGCAATCTTTCATGCCAAACCTATCAAGGACTTCTCGAGCATATTTTCTCTGACAAACATGAATACCTTTCGGACTCTGCTTAACCTCAACACCTAGAAAATATCTCATCTTCCCCAAGTCTGTCATTTCAAAGTCAGACTTCATCGAACGTTTAAACTCCTCAATCAAGCAAGCATTATTACTAGTAAAAATTCAATCGTCTATGTACAGACTTACAATTAAAATCCTCCCTCCATCTTCTGCTTTGATGAATAAGGTGTGCTCATGACTACATCTTTTGAAACCATTCTTGAGAAAATAGTTTTCTATCCTACTGTACCAGGCCCTTGGCGCATGCTTCAATCCATACAACGCCTTCTTAAGTTTATAGACTTTACGCTCTTCTCCTTTTTTCTCGTAACCTTGCGACTGCTCCAAGTAAACTGTCTCACTCAGCACTCCATACAAAAACGCACTTTTTACATCAAGTTGAAACACTGTCCACCCATTTCTTGCTGCCAATGCTAACACCATCCTTATCGTATCCCAACGAGCCACAAGAAGGAAGAGTTCATTGTAATCAATTCCTTGCTTCTGAGCATAACCCTTTGCTACCAATCGAGCTTTGCGTTTATCTACCTCCCTATTCTCATTTAGCTTCGTTTTATACACCCATTTTGTACCAACTGTTTTTGCTCCTTTAGGTAGATTTACCAGCTCCCAGGTCTCATTTCTTGTAATTGCCTCAATCTCAAGGTCCATGGCCATTCTCCATTTCTCACTTTTAGCTGTTTCCTCGTAGCTGGTTGGATCTTCATGCGAAATAAACATCACCAGATTTTGTTCATCTTCATCCTGAGAGAGCCCTTCTCCACTCACAAAGTCTTGCATCCACACGGGCTGCCTTCTATTTCTCGTTTCAGATGAGTTTGGTGCATCTTGCTCAAGTGAACTCGGTGTGCTTTGCCCTGAAGCCTCATTAGAATTTGGTTCTTCATTATGTTGATTGAATTCTTCATTCTGCTGGTCTTCTTCTTCAAGTTCACTATCACCATCATCTAAATCACTGGATTCTTCATCATTTTCACCCCATTTCAAAACATCGATCTTGACCTCATCTTTACTCCTCCTCCAATTCCAACTCTCACTTTAATTAAACTGTACATCTCGGCTAATCACTACTTTCTTTGTCAGTGGGTCATGGAGCTCGTAGCCCTTTGACTCTTCACTTACACCAAGCAGTACACACTTATGGCTTTTGACGTCCAGTTTCAATCTTTTTGCATCTGGAATATGAACATACCCTGTGCAACCGAAGACTCTGAAATGCTCCACGCTAGGTTTTACTCCACTCCAACTTTCTTCTGGGGTTTTGTCCTTCACCACCACGGTTGGACTCCGGTTAAGCACATGGACAGTCCATTTCACCGTTTCTGGCCAAAACGACTTAAGCATCTCCTTCTCATAGAGTAAACATATAACCATATTCATTATGGTACGATTTTTACGCTCTGCAACCCTATTTTGTTGGGGTGTATAGGTTGTAGTAAGTTGATGCTTGATGCCATGAGCTTTGCAAAACTCGTTAAACTCATTTGAAGTAAATTCCCCACCTCGATTTGTCCTCAAACAACATATAGATAGCCCTAACTCCTTTTCAACAAGATTTTTGAAGCTCTTAAAAAGCATAAATGCTTCACTTTTCTTAGCAAGTAAATAGACCCAAATCTTTCTACTGAAATCATCGATGAATGTCAAGAGATACCTTTTGTTGTTGTTCGATTTTGGAGTTATGGGGCCGCATATATTAGCATGTATTAATTGAAGTCGTTGTGAAGCCCTCCATTTAATTTTCCTTGGCATAGCTTCTCGATGTTGTTTTCCTTTCATGCAGCTCGTACACATTTTTGTTGAAGCACCAAACTGAGGCAGCCCCTTTACTAGTTTTTTGTACTGCAAGATTCTTAGATTTTTGTGACTCACGTGTCCGTATCTTTGATGCCACAACTCAGAGATGTCTTCAGAAGCTACGTTCAGACATGGTGAAGATTGGGATGTCAAGGTTGCAATTAGAATGAACATTCTGTTGGTAGTCATATGTATATGCATAATGAGCCCCCTTTTAGAGTGGTAGATCTTGCATTCACCATCTCGAATCAATATAGTCAATCATTTCTCTTGCAGCTGATCGATTCTCAAAAGATTATTTTTTAACTCAGGTATATAGTACGCATCTGAGACTACCTGAGTTACACCTCTTATATTGAGTTTGATGTTACCTCTTCCCATCACCGGCATCCTGAAATCATTTTCTAGCTTCACTGAGTGCCTAAATTGTTCATCCAGCTCCACGGACCATTGTTTATTCCCGGTCATGTGGTTAGAACATCCCGAGTCGAGAAACCATATGATCGCCTTCTTTGAGTTGTTGAACTCAACATAGGACATTAGAAGGAGCTCCTCATCTTCATTGAATTCAGCGTAATTGGCCTTTTTCTCCCAGTCCAGACATTCATATTGATAATGTCCCAACTTGTGACACTTAAAGCATTCAACTAGTGCTTTGTTAAAAGGTTGTCTTACTCCACCTCTACCTTGGCTTCCTCTAAAAGCATTTCTGAATGAGCTCCTACCTCTTCCCCTTCCTGCTTTGTCTTCATGACTGACTTTGAGCACTTGTTCCTCTTCTCCATGGCTTCTCATCCTTTGTTCATGGACAAGAAGGCTACTTTGCAACTCGTCAACTGTTATTGTGTCCAGATCATTTGCTTCTTCAATAGAGCACACAATATAATAAAATTTTGAGATCATAGACCTCAAAATCTTTTCTACAACAATATTTTGACTCACATTTTCACCATAGGCCTTCATGTTTTTGGCTATGGCAAGTGTACGAGCAAAATATTCATTAACTGTCTCTCCTTCCTTCATCTTGAGCATTTCAAAATCCCTACGTAGTGCCTGTAGCTGTGCCTTCTTATCTTAAGTTGATCCTTGGAACTTCTGCCTCATCGAGTCCCAAATCTGTTTGGAGGTTTCATCCTCCAAAATTGTCTCCAAGATCTCTCGATCAATGGCTTGATAAAGATAATTTTTTATCTTCAAATCCTTCAGCTTCTGCTCCTTAATTTGCTTGAGTTGTGCCTCCGTAGGCACCGATCCTTCTGCCACAGCGAAGATACCGTTCTGCACAAGACTCCAATATTCTTTGGACCATAGAAAATTCTCTATTAACTTCGCCCAATTCTCATAGTGGCCATCAAACACAGGAATGGCCGGCTGCACATACTTGCCATTGCTACTCTCAACCATACTCATGTTCCTTTATCTTTCTCTCACTTTTATCTCTCAATCACTCAAACTCGGGCCCCTGTGCTGACCTTTTGATACCAATTGTTGAAAAACCAAATCTCAGCAAACTCACAAGTATTCTGAAGGATAATTCTAATCAAAATTAAAGAAAGGCTGCTGCTTATAAAGCTATTACCTAACAGAAGAGTAAAGAAACAGCCCACGATTTAACAAACTCTATATCGTGGTTGACTAGCTAAGAAATAGCAAAAACAAAACAGAAAACAACAAGCTCCTTAGAAGTAGGAGTTATTTGCTGAAAGAAAGCTAACAAACTACTAACTCAGTCAACGAATCAAACATTACTAGCAATCTCCTATATATACTTCATTTTCCTTCCCCAGATTCATTCCTCAAAATTTGTTTTTCTTCTCTCGTACCTTGTATTTGGATATAGAAAAAAACTCGGCAATTGAGTGAAAGTTCATTGTTTAAGAAAATGAGTAAAAAAATTGAAATTTCACATGCTGGAAATCCGCTAGATTTTTGTGATCAAAATCTCCGAGTTAAAATTCCATGGGATTAGGCGTAATTCTCTAATTCTTGTTTCGGCGATTTTTTTTAAAGTCCATTTAAATTAGATTACATGACTATCTAAACAAGTGAAATTGTAATTCACTTCATTTCCAAAATTATATATATACGATGTCCAAATATGAAAAATTACAATCGAAAAAAATTTAAATGATGGAATTATAAGCTTTGTCATTTACCATTTTTATGAAAATTAATATTGCTTCATCCACTTTAATAAGCTTTGTTGTTTCTTGGAGACATATTTACCCTATTTCCTTCCATTAACACCAATTTTTCATTAGAGAAGATAGATAGCTATATATGTGTGTATTCATTTATGGCTCATTTGGTTGCGTAAATTATTTCATTTATAGTTGTTTTTTCATAAATGAATAAATTGTAAATTGTCTCATTTCAACAAAAAAATAAAAATTTGTATTGATTTTTTCGCATAAACTTGTATAACAATTATAAGTTATGTAATTTTAACTATATCTGTACATTTTCTTATTTAGTATATTAAGTATTAACTTGAGTTTATGATTTTATATACTAGCTTGTTAATTTTTGCAACCAAACGCTCAAATTAAATAATTTATAAATTAAATAATATTAAATTGTCTAATTCGTAAATTGGATGACAACCAAATGGGAGTGTTTATCTACTTATTTAAAATGAATTTTCCTCAATAACCTGGTTATTTACTTCGAATGAATATGAACAATATTGTAGTTACGAGTAAAGGCACGTCGATATTTCTAACCTATGGATACAATTCTCTATCTCAATGCCATTTGTATATTTACATGAATGAATAAAATTCAATAATTCAGGCTCTGTTTGATAGTAATATGAAAAATAAAAATATTTAATTTGTGTAAAATGTTGAATAAATAAGTTGAGACATTTGGTAAGATATCTTCTGACCTTTTAACTTTTTGGCTAAATGACCAAAAATAGCAATGTACTTTACCTCATTTTTCACTTAGTCCAAAACAAACTTTTTTTTTGTGCATCAAACGTACTAGTCGACTTTACCAATTTGTTCACCTAGGTCCAAAATGTAACTTTCATCAAATTCTTCAAACAGAAGTTTGATGTGGTAAATGACGTGGTCTAAAAATATGATGTGGCTACTAACATGGCAAATATCTCCATTTCTCCAACCAAGTCCATTGATTCCAGGCCATCACCACCATTTTCACCGACCATCTCCATTTTTTCTTGTTTTCTTCTTTCATCACCACTATAGCTCCACCTTTTCATCATCTTCACCATAGCCCACCTTTTCACCTCCATTTTGATAAACTTCATCCATACTTCATCTTCATCACTATTACTACCTCCATTTCTCTCCCCCTCATCTATTTTCTTCTCCACCATACATAATGACATAACATTTACACTCTCACTAAAGCACCATGCTGGAAAATCGTATACGCTACTTACACATCCATTGGTCCAGCGACCACCATGCGCTTGTCTACAGTAGTCCACCGGCTATTCATTCATCTCTTTCCTTCTCTACACCTCTTCTCTCTCCCATAACCGCACAAGTTCATGACTGTCGATTTCACTAACCACCGCCACCACTGAGTTGCTGTCGTCATCACTGGGGTCAATTCTTCCTCTCTCAACGACTGGCGGAGATGGATGTTTGATAAAAAGAGAGAATGAAGAAGAAGAAGAAGAAGAAGAAGAAGAATTTCCTAGAGAGAGATAATATACAGAGGAGAGAAAGAATTCCCACGTCAGATTAGAAGGCCAACTCTGTAGACACATCAAATTAAAAGGCCAAGTCATTTGCCACATCACACTTTTGTTAGAAGAATTTGACGTAAGTTACGTTTTGGACCTAAGTGAAAAAATGGGCAAAGCTTACTGGTATGTTTAATGTTAAAAAAAAAAGTGTGTTGGCCTAAGTGAAAAACAAGATAAAGTACATTGTTATTTTTGGTCATTTAGCTTAACTTTTTTCATAGAAAAAATTTCTTTGGTGGTTGAGGAACAAAACTTTTCCACAAAAATTATTGAAAAATGGAGGATATCTACTCATAAAAATAACCATGAAATAGAGAATATCTCATTATATATATGTCTCAACTTATTTTCCACTTCTCACACAACTCAAGTATTTTTCTTTTCATTTTCCATATTATTATCAAATGGAGCGTTAATTATTGCAATTAGACATGTATGATTGAGGGACAACAACAATATAGGGCAACTCCAGTAAGGGGCAAGGGGGAGGTGGCAATTGCCCCCTCCTTGGATTTGGTTTTTTTTCCCCTACAAATGGGGTATTTTATAAATATATAGGGACTTATGTGTAGAACTTGAAATTTCATGGTATCTGGTAAGGGGCAAGGGGGTAATTACCCCTCCTTGGATTTGATTTTTTTTTAAATTACAAATGGGGTTTTTTTTTCCCGGAAAATATATACATATAGGGATATATGTGTTGAACTTAAAATTTTAGGGTATCTAATTGTAAGAGTTTAAACTTTAGGTAAAATATTTCACTTTGAAAATAGAGTAATTCTACATGGACATAAAACTTTATCCAATGAATAATTGACACATTGATATGTTAGATTTTTATGTCCATTTAGAATTATTTTTGAAAATAACAAAATGAACAAAACATGTCCACCTTGTCTCTTGGAAAATAAATCCGCGTGGCTGGCCTTTTCTAAGTTAACACACGAGTCGTTGCAATTTGCACACTCCTCTATAGGGGCAATAGAGAGCCTTATATCTCTTGAATGCATAATATCACATAAGAGATGATCCCTTATAAGCCCATCAATTTTTTCCTAAAGTTTCTATGTGGGACTTGCCTTTTTTAATTCCATTTTTCCATCTTAAATAGTTCACTCTAGATGATGATTTCTCATTCATTCCATAACTATTTTGAGCAAACAAATAAACGATTTAGATGTCCTCATAGGCGAGAACATGAATCTATAATAATCTTTCATAACCGAATGTGAAGTCCCACTGAAAATTACCTTTATAAGGGCTCAAAAAATGGTATTTTTTTTACCCATTTTTCCATCACTACCAAAGTAAATCATTTCTTAGATCTACATTTTTAATATTAGGTATAATTTATTTCTTAATTACTCGCATAATATTAGTTGTATTTCTTGATTAATTATACAATATTGTTATTGCTATTATGTTTGTGTTGTATTATTGTAATTCATCGTAATTATTCATATTTGCAATTTGAGTTGTAATTCATCATAATGCTATTATGTTTGAGTTAAAAATTTGATGGCTTTAAATATGTTTTTGTGTGTTTTGAATTTCGCCCCCCACCCGAATTTATAGATCCACCAATGAATATATACAAGAGATCGGTGTTTAAGGTTGAGACCAGTTATGACTTGACATAATACATGCGAGGGAGGGGAGAGGATTGTAGAAATCTAGCAACCAATATATGTTTTGTATAGTACACATATTCTTATATTTATTATTTCTTAATTGATAATCCCACTTTAATTTTAATGTTTGTTTGTAAACCCTAATTTCTACATAAATATAGTAACAAGTAACAATTTATTCTCCCCGTCCTAAAATATAGTATTATTTCATTTTGGAACATAATAGATATACCAAGATCCAATAGTCAACAAGTAACAAAATTGTCTTGACTACTGATTATATGAAAATTATTATTTTCTTTAAAGAGTCTTAAAGTAAAATAAATACTCTTGAATAATCTTGATTTGAGACGAAAGAGGTTTTTTTCCGGCATTATGAAAGTGCAATATAACTACATTACTGCTACGGTCACTCTATAATGGAGGATTATGACACTCAAAACTCTACCAAATGTTTATATCTATATAGAGTCCATTTCATTTAAGAACTGAGTTTAAGGACTAATCTTTACGGAGTGGTCCTTTTGAGGGGACAAAAAATTGATTTTTTTGATAAAAACATTGTAAAAGCGATCTCCATGATTATTAGATCATCTTCACCAAATTTCAAGATATATATATATATATATATATATAATTTTTAGCTAACATACTTCCTGGTTGAATTTTTTAACGAAATTTAGTGGAGATGATCTACTAATCATGGAGATCATCTTCACCAAATTTCATAAAAAACTCATAGTTTTGCCCCCTCAAAAGGACTAATCCATACATACTGGTCCTTAATTAAATCTTGTCCTTACTTCAAATTTCTCATATATATATAAGTAAACAAATTAATTAAAAACATAACGATCGATCATTTTATTCATATAACACATGCAGTTTCGCAAGAGCAACTTGCACATACACACCATTGAGCGATGATACACTTTATTAATCGCTTAACACAATCAAACTATAATATATCTTATCAAGTACACGAAACTAGTTAAATTTATTATAATTTCCTTTCAAACGATAACTTCTAATTAGCATAGTTGCACAAGCCATACACACACGACCCTCCCTTCTTGCACTTGTTGTTGCAGCTGCCGCAATGCTTCTCGTCCATGGATGGGTTAACACACTTCCCTCGGCAGCAAATCTCCGAATACTTGCACTTCTTTCCACACTTTCCGCAGTTGAGTCTATCACTCGTCACGTTAACGCATTTTTTCTTGCAACAATCCGGGCCATTGCTACCCTTGCTTTTACAAACCTTAGGGTACTTGTCACATGTCATTGCAGCACGGGGTTTTTGGGCTAGAAACCGGCCAAGCCGCCCGGGGAGAGAAGGTGGTTCTTCAGTTTCAAGTACGTAAAGATCAGAAATTGTATTATTGTTCTCCTCATCAACATGATGAACTAGTTCTTTTGTACTAGTAGTTGGTGTTACAAAGAGCGGAAGGGCTGTGGTCATTGCCACAAATAAGCTAAATAAGAGCTTGAACAACTCCATTTGGTGTTTCTTTGTATGTGTGTGTGTTTGTGTGTGTGTGTGTGAGAGAGAGAGAGAGAGAGAGAGAGTTTCAATGATATAAATTGCTAAATTTTGATATGGAATGATGGGAATAGAAGGAGGGTATTTATAGATAGAATTAAAGTAGAAAGATATATGTATGACTTGCTTTTTAGGCAAGGTTTTTATCAATTAATGTGGATACATATATAATATGCAAGTAAACAAAAATTAGGCTCCTATGAAGAATTTATTTACATCATAAGTCTATATATGGAAAATGGGGAAAAGGAGATGAATCAACCACATATATATAAAGTGTTATATATATATATATGTATAAGTTTGGAGTCCGTTTCTGGTACATATCGGTTCGCACTTCAAATTTTCTGTACAAGCTATTGATTATACCGATGTAATTTGAATATTTCTCTCTATATAAACTGGTGATTACAGAAACTGGTGATCGGTTTAAGCACCAATTAAGGCTATCAAAGTTTACCTTCTTAATGATTGGGCAACAATTTTTAACATGATGTGAGGATAAAAAAAGCTTACATTAATATTGTATTAAACTAATGTTTAATGATTTACAAATATAGTAATTTGCAATGAAATATTTCAGCCCAAAATTTCCCAACATAAAATTTTATATTTTTATAAGAGTATATATACAATGTTTTATGTATATGCAAAGACGAAACTAGAATTTAAATTTGGAAGGAGGCGGGGGTGGGGGGCGGAAGATATGTGCTTTGGTGAAAAAAAATTATTTTTAACGCAATTTGTTTGAGTTTGATTTATAATCCCATGTAACAAATTAGCAGTTGCCATGTAGAGGTTGTTATAAAAGGATAGTCTAATGTTACTACAAAATTAAATTGTTTAATGTGCGAATATTTTATTATATGGATGCTTCTATTGAATGTAACTCTCTTTTTTTTCTCAATCTTTTATACAAACAATGAATGTACGCAACCCCCAAATTACGTAAGTGTGTTTCCAAGAGATATTTGGAGGGCCAAAATTTCCGCCCTACTTCTATTGAATATTATTTGAATTACAACACTAGCTTTAGCTGCAGTCATATATATATATATATATCTTTTAAGATATTTTTCATACATTAATGCTCCGTTTGATTGCAAGCTGGAAAAGGAAAATAAATTAAGTTAGTTTTGGTGAAAAGATGGAAAATAAGTTAAGTGATAGATGTTATATACTCTTGATTTTTAAGATTTTCCATGAAGAAATTTTCTTTACTTGGTGGTGAGTAAAAATTTCCCCCAAAAAATATTAAAGGATGGAGGATATATACTCATAAAATGAGTAACATCTCTCATCTCAATTTTTGTCTTTTCACACAAACTAAGTAAATTTATTTTCCTTTTCCATCTTTGCAATCAAACGGAGCTTTAAAATTAATTGAAGATATTTCATGCAGTCTAAAGGTATAAAAAACCAAAATATATAGAAATGGACCCCAAATACAAAATTACCAAAAATATACCTACTTTTAAAAAAAATAAAATTAAAAGAGGTCTAAGTCTCTCCTTTAACTCTACAAAGAAAGAAAGACCCACCCTCTCACCCCCATGAGAATCCTTGACCTTAAAACAAAGGTGAAAGTTGTGTCCATCTTTCATTTTTAATTTTTTTAGCATTTTTTGAACATCAAATGTCCAAAAGGCCATAGGCATCCAATTTAGTATTGTCTATTTTAAAGACCTCTATTGTTTTCTAATTCCGAATCTGTCACACAGGCACTGCTCCATTTTTATTTTTATTTTCATTTTTTTTTTGGTCATTGTAAAAAACGAAACAAAACATAACATACCATAAATTAACTTAATTAATATAGTATGAAAGCAAGCTATTTGATCACCCACATATCACGCCCAGTAGTCACGTGAACTATATATATATGCCACCCAATATAAATTTTTCATGTGAAATTTCTTCGGCCTCGCACTTCAAATAAAAATGTGCATTTTGCATTGTGCAAGGAAACATTTGACACGATATAAAAATGAAAAAAAATAACATGAAATCAATTTCAAGAAGTAAACCTGAATTGGCAAGTAGAAATTATTAAGAAATTTAGTACTTCAATTGTAGAAAATTGGTCCGCCCCATGATTTACGAGACCAAATCAAAGCCCACATTATCAATCCATAGAAACAGAAATAACTAACAAGGACTTATATAAATTGTATTTGTAATTCTGAATCAGTTACAAAAGCACTACAGGGCCGTTCTGTACGTAACAACAACTAGCTAGCTTGCTTGTATAATATTTTGCCTTGGCGTCTTTAATTTTTTGGCATTAATTTTGACTTTATTTGTTTGGATCAATACGGTTAGGCTCTTAATTTTTTTTTTATCTGGACTCTATCATAGAGGTATTTTCACGCCACAAAATTATATATCTTTGTACTATATTGGGATGGGACTAATCACCTGCTTACTGTAACTAGCTACCGTGTACCACAACGGCAAAAATCCTGCCAGCAAGCGCTCAGTCCCAAAAACACAATGGATGATAGTTAGGCACTTAATTAGACTTGGCAAATTATTTCCTCAGTAACATGCATGATGTCACCTTGTGTTCACGGCTGGTCATCCAACTCCGGCCCAGAAAAAACACACAAACACGCACACATTATATTAATATTAAATTATTGTCTATTTTTATTTTTATTTCCCCAGTTTCATATTAAGTGTTGTGTATTTTTGTTCTTGTGTTAACTCCTAAATTAAAAGTTTTGCTATAAGGTTCTACAAAACGAGAATTCTATAAGGTTCGGGAACTATATTACAGATTGGGAAGGCGTTAAACACCCGTTCCAATGGTATTTATATATTTATCAACTCGGATGTTTTTATTGATATTCTACTACTTTCTAAAAATATCACATTAATTTGGAAAATACGGAAAAATTGATGAAAACCTTGTATTTCATGATCCGATATATGATTTTGTCAAAGTTTAATTACTGGTGACAGAAGTTTCTCTTATCTGTTTAAAATTATGAAGTGATTCGGTATTATTTTCTCAAATAACAATATCATTTATCTCGTTTGGTTTATTTAGAAAAGATCATATCTTATCGGAATTAATTTGATATAGAAATGAACTCTTGAGGAGAGTCTATCAGATACATTACAGTCTATAGAAAAGATATAATATATCCAAGTTAGAATTCCTTAGTAAGAATCCAACAATCCGGGCTTTGGAAACTTGGCTTTGTTCGGACGAATAATAGACTTATTTTTTCTGGTTTTAAAAACAATTTTATCAGTATTTTGAAAAGAAGTTTTGAAAATGATAAAATATTGGTAATTTGACAATAAATTTATCCAACTAAAAAGTGGACAGAACAACAGATATAAAAAGCCTGCATTGCAGATAATCTTAAAGACATATACACATACATATAAATTGCAAAAAATTAATAATTAAAAGTAGATATGTACATATACATACATATATGTGGATTATTTACGTAAGAGTACTATTAACATTTTATCCACATCACAAAATATATAGTTGACTCAATTACCAGTTATATTAAGCTTGAAAGCAAATCATTAATTCTTTTAGTGGGATGATCCTTGAGTACCGAGTAAGGGATATGTAATTCGGTACTTGAAGGCCAAGTATAAGTATACTACTCGATATTTAAGGGCTGAGTAAGGCATTGTCAGTTTTATACTTGGCCTCAAAGACCAAATAACAAGTAAGATAATCAAGGACCGAATAAAAAGTGAGAGTAAAATCAAGTATTATTGAGGGTGGAAATATAATCACCCTTCTTTTAAGCTGAAAGAGCACATATATTGCGCATTATTGAGTGGAGAAAAGTAACCTAAATTAGGATAACATGTAACGTAAGCTTTTATTATTTTTCATTTCAAAATATATGGGGCATATCTAGTATAAATATAAATATATATATATATATATAAGGAAAATAATTTTTAAATTCTATAAAAATTAAGAAATTAAAATTAAATGCTCGAGATTAAAAAGGGTTGGTTCAGCGGTAAGGGTGAACTTGAGATTATGTGGATAAGGACATGGTCTCAGATTCAATTCCCCACTGAGTGAAAGTTTTCTTGGCCCACTAAGAGCGTCTCTCAGTCGACTAATCATGAGATCCTTATACCCATGGTTAAAAAAAATAAGGGAATACATAAATAAATAAATTTGACAAACTCAGTTAAACTATATCATCTAAGCAAGAAAGAAATGAAGGTTTTCCTTATATATATATATAATAATGTTTCTTAATTTATATGGGAAAAAAAGTTGACATACTCAGCTCAAAATTATTCAAGGTTACAAGAAAAACCGTTACAGGTGCACTTTGCTGTGCAATATTGTCTTCTGTTTGACCCATGTGTGTTATAATTAGGCAATCAAAGGTTAGTATGAAACTGACTTTTTATTTATTTATTTGAGGTACCTACCTGATTTAGACACATATAAATCAATTTACTAATAAAATAACACACAAAACGGCTAAAAAAATTAAATTTATGTGTACTGTAAAACAAAGATTTTATAATAAGATATAAAACGGCTCAAAAAAATTAATAAGATTCTGACAATTTTTTACATATATTATAATAAGGTTAAAATTTAAATATTATATTAAAATATTTAACATTTTATACATCAAAATCAAAATGATATATTTAATTATAATATTTTCCTTCAAGACTTCGTATTTTAAATATACAGCTGTGAAGGCAGAAGGAAAAGCAGCTGCCGAAGAAGTAGAAAATGAGAGTGATAAAGTGATAAACTGAGCTGAGATATTTTGACTAGAAATCCTCCGTACAAATTAATACCCAATATAACCTGATTACGAATTCATACCATGAACTCTTAGATATGATCTTCTTGCAAAGACACCCCTCACCACTAACTAAGTTTCATAAATACAAGTTCCTACCGTGTATATACTCTTAATTCTACAAACCTCCTGACTTTCCATACTATTCAAAAACAAGCCCAAAAACTCAGGCAAAATTTTTCAAAAAACCACCACCCTCACTATATCCGCCCCTGCCCGACACTAACTGCAACATCAAAATCAGCATGCAAAACTTCAGTGATTTCGCGACAAGTTAAAGGACCAATCCTTTAGAAATAATTTGAACTTTTTAGTAAAAACAAGGTAATGCGTTGTCCTGCGCGCTATTAGCAAATCTAGAGATGATATATCTATTCACGATGTGAATTAAAAAACTAGTTTCCCTTGATAATGTGATGTGTTGACATTTTAAGTGGTCTTCTCAAATTTAGAACTTAGGTAAAAAAATAAAATCGAGATTAGCCCATGTTACTATATTAGTATTTTCACAAGATTTGAATTGTTACTTCAATGGGCAAAAAATGATCTGCTTCTCACATACGTACAATACTTGGAGCATGTCGTTGATTCAGACAGAACAATTTTATCTAAGAATTTAATAATTTAAATTAAATAATTAAATTCAAAATTAAATAAGAAAACCAACTACTGTCCCTTCCTCTCCTATATATATACGTCATTTTCCTTCCCTAAATTCATTCCACATGCTGGAAATCTGCTAGATTTTTGCAATCAAAATTTCCGAGTTGAAATTTCATGGGATTAGGCGTAATTCTTTAATTCTTGTTTTGGCTAAATTTTTTTTTGTTTGTCATTTAAATTAGATTTCAAGACTATACAAACAAGTGAAATTGTAATTCACTTCATTTCCAAAATTATATATATATGACGTCTAAATTTGAAAAATTATAACCGAAAAAATTTTAAATGATGGAATTATAAGCTTTGTCATTTACCATTTTTATGAAAATTAATATTGCTTCATCCACTTTAATAAGCTTTGTTGTATCTTGGAGACATATTTACCTTATTTCCTTCCATTACCACCATTTTTTCATTACAGAAGATAGATAGCAATATATACGCATGTGTATATATATGATTTATTTATGGCTCGTTTGGTTGGTAAATTATTTCATTTATAATTGTTTCGTTGTAAATTAACAAATTGTAAATTGTCTCATTTCAACAAAAAAAAATTGTAATATGATTTTTTCCGCATGAACTTTTATAACAATTACAAGTTATGTAATTTCAACTATATCTCTAAAAGTTATGCAATTACAAGCTATTTTTAGAACCCGTGAAGTAATTTTTGCCAAAAGAACTACTTATGTATTTGTACTTACTTTGTTCTTGTTCAGGGACCTTAGGGTCTCCTTACAATATAAACAGACGGTACGATCTCTAAAGACGCTACCCGTGTTTTTACATTATTTCATTATTCACTTATTTATCACACACACATAACGAGAATAAATGCATTTCATTCATAAGAGTTTAATCCCTACAAAAAACAGTTTTAAGCCTACGGAATTAATAAAAAACATAATTTCATTTAATTTCCTACGTACATAAACATTTTCTAAAACTTAGAAAATAAATAAAAGCAGTACTAACGACTAACATTTGTCCAAGACCTAAGAACTTTGCAAGAAAGTAAACTAATCTATATGAGTGAGCTTCGACACACTCTCACTATCACCTGACGCCTCCTCGGATGGATGGTTAGCCCTGGTAGGATCGACTGCTGGCCGCAACCCCTCTACAGTAGGAGTCTCAGCTATCCGGACGGAAGCTGAAGGCCAAATCGTCGAAGACCTCGAACGCCTGGAAGGTCGGCTATTAATCCTCCACGACTCAATCCGCGTATGAGAAGAAGTCAGAGGGTCGTCCGCGCGCAAGGAGACCTCAACCGCCCTCCAATAGTCGCGGATGTACTTCGTGGGGTCTCGTCCTAGGAACTACAGCATGTTCTAATTGTAAAGACAACAAGCATACATAGTTTACAGATCAACCACTCAGACCATAACCATCTTTCACCATGAAATAATGAATTAGGTCAGCACAGAAATAATAAAGATACAAAGTGAAAAGAGATGGAAAGAGAGAAAGAAGTATACCTCATCACCAGTACGACATCCCAAGAAACTAAAAGAATCATCCGGGAGGGGAACCTCTGGAACAGTGTACCGATGAGGACCCTCACCGGCATAAGATATGTTATGGGGAAGCGGCAACAGATCAACGAAAAGCACTGAAGGGCTAGCTGGAGCAGAAGAAGGTCCACCCTCCTCACGAGTCAGAAACAAAAGAGGTCTGGAGGATGTAGTACCTGCTGTTGGAGTACCCATAGCTCTGGGACCAAGCGGGGCCAGTGTCGTATAAGTCTTCACCCCGGGAGGATCCACCACGGTTGTCTCTCTCAAGGAAGGACCCCTGCCTGGAGGTGTGACTGTAGTAGCCGGGGGAGTCTGCCAAAACTGATCTATTAATCATGAAGATCATCTTCACAGAGTTTCATCAAAAAATTCAATTATTTACCCCGGGGAAGGATCTTAAGAGGACCAATCTTTTGGTCCTTAAATGCGGACCGATCATTTTAAGGGGGTAAATAATTGAATTTTTTTATGAAACTTTGTGAAGATGATCTTCATGATTAATAGATCACCTCCACCAAATTTCATCGAAAAAATCAATCGAAAAGAGGGTTTACTAAAAAATTGATATATATGTGCGTTTCTAGCCGTTAAAATTTAAGATGTTTACTTAACCCACTTCCCGGTTGAATTTTTTGATGAAATTTGGTGGAGATGATCTACTAATTATGGAGATTATCCTCACCAAGTTTCATAAAAAAATTCATCCATTTACTCCGTTAAAACGATTGGTCCGCATTTGAGGACTAAATAAATGGTCCTCTTTAGATCATTCCTCTATATATATATATAAGTGTTATATATATAATTAAGTTAGGAGTCCGTTTATGGTACGGACCGATTCGCACTTGAAATTTTCCGTATAATTAAGCTAGCGATTATACCGGTGTAATTTGAATATTTCTCCACATAAATTGGTGATTACTGAAGCTAGCGCCCTTAATTAAAAGACTGGCCTTCCGGCTTGGAACTTCTTCGCTAAGAACTTTATGCATGCTTTTGCCCTAATCAGTGGTGAATTAAGCACCAAGCCTATCAAAGTTTGCCTTCTTAATGATTGGACAACAAGTTTTAACATGACATGAGCATAAAAATAGCTTACTTTAATACTATATTAAAGTAATGTGTAATGATTTGTAAATATATTAATTGGCAATGAAAAATTTTCTAATATAAAATTTTATATTTTTACAAGAGTCGAGACATAATGTATTATGTATATGCAGGGACAAAACCAGGATTTAAATTTAGACGGACGTGGGGATGGAGGTGGAAGATATGTGCTTTGGTGTGAAGAAATTATTTTGAATGCAATTTGTGTGAATTTGATTTATAATCCCATGTAACAAATTAGTGGTTGCAATATAAAGGTTGTTATAAAAGGATAGTCTAATGTGTGAATATTTTATTATATGCATATATGCTTCTACTGAATGTAACTCTTTTTTTTCTCGATCCTTTATAAAAGCGATGAATGTAGCATACTTCTATTGAATATTTAAATATATACTAAAACTAGCTTTAGCTTATATATATCTTTTAAGATATTTCTCATACATTAATTAATCGAAGATACTTCATACAGTCTAAAGGCATAAAAAACCAAAATATATAGAAACGACCCCACACAAAAAAAATTACCAAAATGTACCTACTTTTAAAAAAATATAAATAAATTAATTAAGGGAGGTCTAACTATCTCCCTTAACCCTACAACCCAAGAAGAAAACCCCTTCTACCCTTATGAGTCGAACCATTGATCTCAAAATAAAAGTGGAAGTTGCATCTATCTAGCTTTCATATTTTTATTTTATTTTTTAGCTTTTTTTGAACAACAAATATCCAGAAGGCCATAGGCATCCAATTTAGTATTATCTAATTTAAAGACCTCCATTGTTTTCTAATTCCGAATCTATTACACAGGCACTGTTCCATTTTTTTATTTTTTTCAACTCTTTTTTTGGTCATTGAAAAAATGAAACAAAACATAATATAAAATAACTTAATTAATGTGATATGAAAGCAAGCTATTTGATCACCCACGTATCAAGCCCAGTGGTCACATGAACCATATATATACGCCACACAATATAAATTATTGGTGTGTTAGGCTTTGGTCTCGCACTTCAAATTAAATTGCGCATTTTGCATTATGCAAGGAAACATTTGAGACAATATAAAAATGAAAAAAAAACAAGAAATTAATTTCAAGAACTAAAACTGAATCGGCAAGCAGAAATTATTAAGAAATGGAGTTGCAACTAAATTAAGAAATTTAGTAGCTAGTGCAATTGTAGAAAATTGGTCCGCCCCATGATTTACGTGACCAAATCAAAGCCCACGTTGTCAATCCATAGAGAGAGATATATAACTAACAAGGACTTAAATTGTATTTGGCATTAATTTTGACTTTATTTGTTTTTGGGTCAATACGGTTAGGCCCTTAATTTTTTTTCTTTTCTTGGATTTTGTTACAGAGGTATCTCTACACTACATTAAAATGAAATTAATTCTCTACTTGCTGTGGCCAACTACCGTGTACCACTGTCAGCGGGCGCTCAATCCCAGAGGCACAACATATGATTCTTAGGCCCTTAATTAGACTTAGCCAATTATTTCCTAAGTAACATGCATGATGTCACCTTGTGATCACGGTTGGTCATCCAACTCCGGCCCAGCAGGGCTGTAACACACAAACACACACATATTAAACAAATATTAAATTATTGTATATTTTTATTTTTATTTCCGCAGTTTCATATTAAGTGTTGTGTATTTTTGTTCTTGTGTAACTCCCAAATTAAGATTTTTGCTATGTTGCATGTTAAAATAATTAAGTTTTGTGCTCGATCATTAATTATGTTCAAATTAGTTTGTTTTTCTTTCCTAAAATTTCAAAAAATATGGAGAAACTCTTAATTGAGACGAAAGAAGTTTAAAATCTTCTAGCTAGATTAAGTTCCCACATCATATATAAAAATAGAAGTATAATAAATGAGTATTAGGTCAATCTTTTTCGTCGTCAATGTGAAATACTTATACAACTAAAAATGTGGGAGAGATAAAAAAGATGCAGGGTCATTTGTCTACTTGGCTAGTCAAGCATGGGCTAATTCATCGATCTTTGGGCTAAATAAAGACTTTCAAGCTCTCGGGTAAAGACTTCAATTAATCCTTTTCTGGAAAAGGTTCCTATGAATCGATCCTATGCCCATATCGTTTTTCCTGCATTGATATGATCTTATGTATATATATATATATTTATCTATTCTCTTAATATAGTGTCTTTTCAAAATTTGCATGTAAGCATTCATCTATCAAAATTCTTATTTACATATTTTATAAATTTTTGTGTTATTTTATATAATTATATTTCTTATTTATTCCACTACGTTTTTATTAGATACCTCTACCTCTTGCACCTAATTGCTAGAAATATGACAAAGAAGTTTATGAAAATTTGAATCAATATCCTAATCAACACAAGTAGTTTTTAGTTTCTCATGTGTTCCTTTTTTGTTTTCTTCCTTCTCTATATTGCACATAAAACTTTTGTTAATAAAAATTTCATGAAATTAAGAATAGATATGATTATTTTTAGACTATAATAAGTTTAATTATTTATACGATTAAAATAAATCATATGCAGACTGCATCGCACATTTCTTAAACTTGTTATTCCATAATACAAAGAGGAGAGAAAGAATTCCCACGTCAGATTAAAAGGCCACGTCATTTGCCACATCACACTTTCATTAGAAAAATTTGATGGAAGTTACGTTTTGGACCTAAGTGAAAAAATGGGCAAAGCTTGCTGGTACATTTAATCTAAAAAAAATTAAATTTGTTGGCCTAAGTGAAAAACGGGGTAAAGTACATTGTTATTTTTGGTCATTTAGCCTAACTTTTTCCATAGAAAAATTTTCTTTGGTGCTTGAGGAACAAAACTTTTTCACAAAAATTATTGAAGAATGGAAGACATCTACTCATAAAAATAACCATGAAATAGAGAATATATCATTATATGTCTCAACTTATTTTACAACTTCTCACACAATACAAGTATTTTTCTTTTCATTTTCCATATTATTATCAAATGAAGCGTTAATTATTGCAATTAGACATGTATGATTGAGGGATAGCAACAATATAGAGCGGCTCCAGTAAGGTGCAGGTGGCAATTGCCCCTCCTTGGATTTGATTTTTGTGTGTGTGTGGCTACAAATGGGGTATTTTTTAAATATATAGGGACCTATGTGTAGAACTTGAAATTTCATGGTATTTGGTAAGGGGCAAGGGGGATAATTACCACTCCTTGGATTTGATTTTTTAAATTATAAATGGGGTTTTTTTGGGAAAATATATATATATATATATGTATGGATCTATGTGTAGAACTTAAAAATTTAAGGTATTTGTGAGAGTTTAAACTTTAGGTGAAATATTTCACTTTGAAATAAGAGTAATTCTACATGGATGTAAAACTCTGACTAATGAATAATTGACACATTGATATGTCATTTTTTTATGTGTGGCTGGCCTTTTCTGAGTCAACATACAAGTCGTTGCAATTTGCACTCTCCCCTATAGCGGCGAGAAAGAGCCTTATATCTCTTGAATGCATGATATCACATAAGAGATGATCCCTTGTAAGCCCATCAATTTTTTCATAAAGTTTCTATGTGGGACTTGCCCTTTTTAATTCCAGTTTTTCATCTTAAATAGCTCACTTTAAATGACAATTTCTCATTCACTCCATAATTATTTTGAATAAACAAATATACGATTTTGATTTCCTCACAGACGAGAACATGAATTTATAATAACCTTTCATAATCGAGTATGAAGTTCCACTAAAAATTACCTTCAAAAGGGCTAGAAAAATGTTGTTTTGTACCCATTTTTCCATCACTGCCAAAGTAAATCATTTCTTAGATCTACTTTTTAAATATTAGATATAATTTATTTCGTAATTACTCGCATAATATTAGTTGTATTTCTTGACTAATTATACAATATTATTAATGATATTATGTTTGCGTTGTATTATTATAATTCATCGTAATTGTTCATATTTGCAATTTGAGTTGTATAAAATATTATTAGTAATGCTATTATGTTTGAGTTAAAAATTTGATGGCTTTAAATATGTTTTCGTGTGTTTTAAATTTGCCCCCCCCCCCCCCCCCCCCCCCCGAATTTATGGATCCACCACTGAATATATACAAGAGATCAGTATTTAAGGTTGAGACCAGTTCTGACTTGACATAATACTTGTGAGGGAGGCTAGGGGAGGGGGTCAAGTTGTAAAAATCTAGCAACCAGTATATGTTTCGTATAGCACTCAAAACTCTACCCTTATAAATGTTTATATATATATATATAGTCCATTTCATGTAAGGACTGAGTTTAAGGACCAATCTTTATGGATTGGTCCTTTTGAGGGGGCAAAAAATTGATTTTTTTTATAAAACTTTGTGAAAATGATCTCCATGATTATTAGATCATCTCCACCAAATTTCAGGATATGTATATATATATATGTAATTTTTAGTTAACATACTTCCTTGTTGAATTTTTTAATGAAATTTAGTGGAGATGATCTAATAATCATGGAGATCATCTCCACCAAATTTCCTAAAAAACTCATATTTTTCCCCCTCAATAGGACCAATCCATACAGACTGATCCTTAAACTTGATCCTTCCTTCAAATTTATCATATATATATATATAAGTAAACAAATTATAAAAACATAATATCGAACATTTTATTTATATAACACATGCAATTTTACAAGAACAAGTTGCACATACACACCATTGAGCGATGATACGCTTTATTAATCATTTAACACAATCAAACTATAATATATCTTATCACGTAACCGAAACTCGTTAAATTTATTGCAACAATATATAGTAAATGTAATTTCCTTTCAAACGATAAATTCTAATTAGCATAGCTGCACAAGCCATACACACATGACCCTCCCTTCTTGCACTTGTTGTTGCAGCTGCCGCAATGCTTCTCGTCGATGGATGGGTTCACACACTTCCCTCGGCAGCAAATCTCAGAATACTTGCACTTCTTCCCACACTTTCCGCAGTTGAGTCTATCACTCTTCATGTTAACGCATTTTTTCTTGCAACAGTCTGGGCCACTGCTACCCTTGCTTTTACAAACCTTAGGGTACTTGTCACATGTCATTGGAACGCGGGGTTTTTGGGCTAGAAACCGGCCAAGCCGCCCAGGGAGAGAAGGTGGTTCTTTAGTTTCAAGTACGTAAAGATCAGAAATTGTATTATTGTTCTCTTCATCAACATGATGAACTAGCTCTTTTGTACTAGTAGTTGGTGTTACAAAGAGCGGAAGGGTTGTGGTCATTACCACAAATAAGCTAAACAAGAGCTTGAACAACTCCATTTGGTGTTTGTTTGTGTGCGTGTGAGTGAGTGACTGACTGAGTGAGAGAGAGAGAGAGAGAGAGAGAGAGAGAGAGAGAGAGTTTCAATGATATAAATAGCTAAATTTTGGTATGGAATGATGGGAATAGAAGGAGGGTATTTATAGAGAGAATTAAAGTAGAAAGATATGTATGACTTGCTTTTTAGGCACGGTCTTTATCAATTAATGTGGATACATATATAATATATATATATATATGCAAGTAAACAAAAATTAGGCTCCTATGAATTTATTTACATCACAAGTCTATTTATATATGGAAAATGGGGAAAAGGAGATGAATCAACCATATATATATAAAGTGTTATATATATGTATAAGTTAGGAGTCCATTTATGGTACGGATTGGTCCTCACTTTAAATTTTCTGTATAAGCTATTGATTATACCGATGTGATTTGAATATTTCTCTCTATATAAACTTGAGATTACAGAAGCTAGCACCCCTAATTAAAGGACCGGCCGGCTGGGAACTTCTCCGCTAAGAACTTTATGCATGCTTTTGCCCTAGTTAGTGGTGATCGAATTAATCACTAAGGCTATCAAAGTTTACCTTCTTAATGATTGGGCAACAATTTTTAACATGACGTGAGGATAAAAATAGCTTACTTTAACACTTTATTAAAATAATGTGTAATGATTTATAAATATAGTAATTTGCAATGAAATATTTCAGCCCAAAATTTCCCAATATAAAATTTTATATTTTTATAAGAGTAGATATACAATGTTTTATGTATATGCAAGGACGAAACCAGGATTTAAATTTGGAAGGAGGTGGGGGTGGGGGCGGAAGAAATGTGCTTTGGTGCGAAGAAATTATTTTGAACGCAATTTGTTTGAGTTTGATTTATAATCCCATGTAACAAATTAGCGGTTGCCATGTAGAGGTTGTTATAAAAGGATAGTCTAATGTTGCTGCCAAATTAAATTGTTTAATGTGCGAATATTATATTATATGCTACCCAATATAAATTATTTAAGTGTTAATTAGGCTGTGAAATTTCTTTGGTCTCGCACTTCAAATTTAAATACATATTTTGCATTATTCAGGGAAACATTTGAGACAATATAAAAATGAAAAAAAAACATGAAATCAATTTCAAGAAGTAAATCTGAATTGGCAAGTAGAAATTATTAAGAAATTTAGTTCTGCAATTGTAGAAAATTGGTCCGCCCCATGATTTACGAGACCAAATCAAAGCCCACATTATCAATCCATAGAGACAGAAATAACTAACAAGGACTTGTATAAATTGTATTTGTAATTCTGAATCAGTTACAAAAGCACTAAAGGACTCTAATTGTATTTAATTTGTTGGCATTAATTTTGACTTTATTTGTTTTTGGGTCAATATGGTTAGGCCCTTAATTAGATACATATTATATAAATATTAAATTATTGTTTATTTTTATTTTAATTAATTTCCCCAGTTTCATAGTAACTGTTGTGTATTTTTGTTCTTGTGTAACTCCCAAACTAAGATTTTTGCTATGTTGCATGTTAAAATAATTAAGTTTTGTGCTCGATTATTAATTATGTTCAAATTAGTTTTTATCTAAAATTTTAAAAGATACAGCAAAACTCTTAATTAAGATGAATTAAGTTTAAAATTTTCCGGCTAGATTAAGGTCCCACATCATACATAATATAAAACAATAGAAGTAAAACTTTCTGTTTTTCATGAGAAATTGCCATATGTTTATAATAAAGTTATAAATGAGTATTATTCATGTTATATATATATATATATATATATATATTTCATCTATTTTCTTAATTTAGTATCTTTTCAAAATTTTCATGTAATCATTAATCCATCAAAATTCTTATTTGCATACTTTATAAATTTTTGTGTTATTTTATATAACACTTCTCATTTTTTCCGCTACCTTTTTATTTGATACCTCTACCTCTTGCATCTAATTGCTAGAAATATGACAAAGAAGTTTATGAAAATTTGAATAAATATCCTAATTAACACAAATAGTTTTTTACTTTCTCATATGTTCCCTTATTGTTTTCTTCCTTCTCTGTTTGCACATAGAACTTTTATTAATGAAAATTCTATTAAGTTAAGAATAGTTGTGATTATTTTTAGACTATAATTAGTTTAATTACTTATATGATTAAAATAAATAATAAAAAGATTGTATCGCACATGTCGTAAACTTGTTATTCCATAATAGCTCATGCTGCAAAGTACTTATCATTCTACTAAAATTTATTTAATTATATATTTTTATATCATGTAATACAAATAATATTGTATACTTCTCAAATTAATTTTTGTATTTTTTTACATTGATACTATTTTTAACTTAATTAATTCTAAGAATGTACTTTATCTTTTGTATTGATCGATCTGCTGGAATATTATAATTAATTAACTTGACCCTAATATGTGTGCGATTAGTTATAATTAATGTGTGCACATTTAATACATGTACGATTTAATTATAATTAATTTTAAAACTAATATGTAACATGGTGGTTGAGAAAGCCGGTAGGGATTCGAATCATATTACTTACGTAATTTACACTATTTTTTAATAAAATAAAAGGTTGCAAAGGCAAAATAGGACAATCGAAAACGTGACATAGTTTCAGCACTATCGAAATACCTTCCGACTTTATATAATAGTAGATAAAACAAAAAAGTAGCTTAATTGACCCTCCTTATTTCTTCCGAGATTATATAATATGGAAGCGAACAATAATTTAAACCAATTAGGGTGCTTTACTTCCAAACAAATACAACTAACAAATAAATAAATAATACAATATAATATGATATAAATTATATATTAATGCTAGTTTTGTTTAGCAAGATAAAAAATGATTGAAAAAATAATAATTTATATGCATGGGAAATTGAAAAATATGTTGAGATATGTGGTAAGATACTCTCCATTTAATTTCGCTTTTATGAATATACGTCTTCCATCCTTCTTTATTTTTTTTTGTGAATTTTAAAAAAAATCATGGAAAAAATAAAAAAAATAAGAGTGAAATCCCACCACATGCGTCAACTTATTTTTCAACTTCTCAAATAAATCAATTATTTTTCCATGTTACTATTAATTAAATGGAACCTAAGTGGTTAAATTCATCGTAGTAAATTATTATTGCCTAATATTAATATGAACACAGTAGGGGGGTAGCGTCTTAGATAATTATAAAATTTTGAAATTTGTCCTTCATTATTAAAAATGCAGATCATGGCTCTTGTAGATTTAATTAGTTATTAGAGGAGTCTGTTTTTGGTATGGTATGAACCAGACCTTTTTACAACTTTTTTTCGTCATAAAAACATTGGAGGATGTTTTTTATGACCAAAAAAGTCGTAAAAAGAACCGGTCTTTACGGACCGGTTCGCACTTGAAATTTTCAGGTTATTAAGATTATTCCAAAGTTTGGGAAAATCATTAAAGACTGGTTCTTTCAAATTTTATTTATAAGGAAAGGTCGTTGTTGTTCTTGGTTAGTATCGCTATATCTTATTGGTCTTTTCAAATTTTTAATCAAGATTTGGAAAGTTTGGAAATTCTATTGAAAGTTGTGGTTCATGTTGTCCCTAGTTACGTTATGAGTGTGTTTCTTCTTCCGGTCTTGCTTTGCGAGGATTTAGAGTGTATGATGAATAGTTTCTAGTGGGGTTCCGGTTCGAATCATGGTGGGGGAATTCATTGGAAGAGCTGGGACAAATTGTGTTTAAAGAAACCGGATGGTGGTCTTGGGTTTCAAAAAGTTCGTAAGTTCAATATCGCTATGTTAGCTAAACAAGGGTGGCGACTTATAGAACATCCAAATCTATTGGTGTCTAGGGTTTTGAAAGCTAGGTATTACCCTGGTTCGAATTTTTTTGGTGCGGCATTAGGGTCAAATCTAAAAGAAAATTAGGGGATCGTATTGCCTAGGTTGATTTTAGGGTTTTTATCAAAAACAATTTAGATTTGATAAGCGGAATTAAAACCTTAGGTCTAACCAATTTTACTGTCGAAACCTATGTTGTGTTATCTAACAATTATATCAAGTAACCACACAACACCAGGAATTTACAAGGTATTCCTACTTATGTAGGATTAATCCTCGAAATTAACTGACAGTACTTTACTATGATCAAAACGGATTTACAGACTCGATGACTTGCAAAAATTGCTTCGCCATAATTTACGCAACAGTCCCGTCAATTCCTTGAATGTAAAATTCAACCGCAGTTGGCTTGGCATAGCGCTTCCCGCTGTTCCGGCTTATCCGTCCCCTCATTTTACGTACTTGATCACAATCCTTCACCCCTTGTATGCGATCTCCCTTATTGCGCATTAATCACTTCGCTTACCTAGTCTTCAATTGCAAATAAAGACACTCCCACAAGACCATGAATATTTGGAACCCTAGTTCTTAAAATTGAAAAACAATAAGATCTCATATAGCATGTAAACAAAACATAGGTGGTGTTACAAAACTCTCACAAATTGATTCTAGTGTTTGGATATTTTCTCTCTCTAAAAAACTCTCTTGAATCATATATTTTTTACTTTAACTAATAATTATATTTATAGAAAAAATATAAAGTCAATTTTTTTTTAAAATAAGTTAAAAATATTAAAAAAAAGAATTCTTGTCCAAAAGATTACACATTGGATCGATCCAAAATAAGCCTAAATCGATCCGCCAAAAAATGCGTCGGATCGATCCACAATAATTAGCCGGATCGATCTAAAAGAAAAAAAAGCTGCCTGCTCCTTTAATTAGGCTACACGTGTAAACGGCATAAAGGAAGGCATGGAATTAGAAAGAGCAGGGCCACGTGGGTTTTCTTAAAGCATCTTTGACTTTTCAAACAATTTTAACCTTTTCCTTTTTATTTAATAAAATCATTTAAATAAAATATTTTTTATTTTTATTTTTATTTTTATTTTATTTTGCCGTATTAAATTCGTTTGGATACCAATTCAATTCAAATTTCAAAAGCAATTTTATGGAACATGTTAGGTATAAAAGAAATAAGTTTCATCAATAATTTGTGTTGATTGGGCTTTTTCGGATCCCGACAAAATTCGGTAAAAATATTGAAAAATATATTTGACTTAAAAGCTTTTAAAATACGAATTTTAAGCTCAAACACCACTTATATTTTGAATCAAATCATATTACCAATTTACCTTAAGTCTGAATTATGTATGATAAATCCAGTAAGTTCAGCGAGCTTCCATTAATTATTATGTCTTTAAATCTTCAATTTGACTTAAACAATTATAAGAGAAAAATGCTTTTGGCATCGGAATCAAGCCAATTAAAAATATAAATCTAACAATGTAACATCCTGTACTTATATTAATGTTAATTGTGTTATATTAAATCTTTGATACATATATCAATGATCGTTTGGTGATTCGGGTGGTCCGAATCGATTTTGGTTGGTAAATAGGAAGTTTTGGTTCTTCGCGATTTGTTAATTTTGGTTAACTTTGAGCTATCGTAATTTCTTTGTTACTTATCCGATTAAGGTTCCGTTTCCGTGGGTGTCTAGTATTCATGTCATTCTACAACTTTCGTGTTTTGGCCGAAGTCCAACTCACACTCCTCGTGGATCAAAACAGGGCGCAAAGTAGGCCCATTGCAAATTCTGGTCATTCGGCAGTGCTTTGGCAGAGCGCTGTCTTCGTTGAATTTCTGGGAACAATCTATCCATAATTTGGAAAAACTTCCAACTAGAAAGTTGTAGATCTTTGAAATACCTTTCCGTGGACATAAAGAACGCCTCAATCGGAGTTCGGAGCGAAAAGTTATGGCCAAAACAAAAACAGTGCTCCAGACCCAAAACTTTTAAAGCGCGGACCGGTATGGCATTTTTGAATAACGGTCCGGCAACAAATTTTGGCGAAAATTGTAACCCGCGGACCGGTATTGGGTTTTTGGCATACCGGTCCGCCAGTTCACTTTTTCCACCGACTTAAGCTCGTTTTAAGTGCGTTTTTGGTCCTTTTCATCCATTCTTCGACCCAAACTTCTCTAGACCTTACGAGAGGGTTCCAGAGGGTTCTAGAGAGAGAAAGGAAGAGATTTCTACGCATTAATCCTTCCGCATCAACGAATTAAGCTCGAATTCATCCGAATCATCTTCAACTCCACTATTCATCATCTTCCTCCTTGGGGTTTCTTTGGGAAAGCTTGGATTTTCTTCTTTCTTCACTCTATACGGCTAATAAACACGAGGTAGGGGTTTACTTGCTTTTATAACATGTTAATATGACTTTATTGCACAAAAAAATGGTTGTGTTTGATTCATGATTGGTTGGGAACTAAGATATAAGAAAGGTTATGATGTTTTATGATCTCTATGGCTATGGTTGCATGATTTAGGACAAGGTATGCCATATATACTCGAGATAAAGTGTTATTTGAACAAAATAACATATCTTTGTCGGTATGTATTATTAATTGTTGATAAAAGTGGCTTATTGATGAATTTTGAATACCAAAGGATATATGGTGGAACTTTTGGAGTATATATGGCATAGGTTGTCTCATATTGATATTTAACATCATATTATGCACGATACATACTACTGTTGTGTCAACCGCCTGCTCGGGAATTTGCGGCAATATTTGGAACGGACTTGTGGTTTATGGATTGATTGGCTATCCTATGAAAGGCCTTCATCATTTATCACTGGTTTGGAGAGCTTGTGTCTCTCGGGAACAAAATTTTTGATATGGTTGTATAGTGCTTGCCGGGATGGGAAATAAGTGGGGCTCGGTGCCCTTGGGTTGAAAATCCCTAAACCCCCGGGGGAGCAATGTTTGGCCGCCTATAAGCCACCGGTGAGGAGCCCGGGAACCTAGGCAATTGGCAAGGCACTATGATTCATGTTGATATCTGTGTTCTCATAAAAATTTGGGATGGTTGATCCCATGGTTCTATTACGATAATGGCCTTATAATTCTGGCGACTATGGATTATATCTACAGCCTGTGCTATCTATCATACGGAAAACGGTTGACACAGGAGGTAACCTGCATTAGCACGATCATGCATCTTTTAAATGGTTGGCAATGATTCTTGTTTCTATTACTTAAATCATATATTCTGAAAATGAAAGGATAACTTGTCTGAATACCATGCCCTATATTTCCCCCTACTGAGCACATAGCTCACCCCGTTCTTTTCTTTTAAACCAATACAGGTACTCAGGAATCCAAAGAAGACAAAGACGCGATGGGCTCGGGAACGAATTAGAGGCTCTGATACTTGTATTCTGATACTTTTGATTGTGTATATCTTGGTAGGGCAAGTCACGGCTTGCCTATGACATGCCCGCTTTTAATTAGCTCCCTTTTTGATATTCGTGTGTATATATATATATATGTATGGACTTGACTTGCCCCATATCATTACTATGCTTGTGAAATTGAATTACATGGTATATGTTATAATGCTTTAACATCATTTTTGTATCTTGTACTCATCAATGCTTGATATATAGTCGGTTGTTGACTTATATTATTCTCATATACCTATCTTAGTCTTACTAAGATAGGTCAGTGACACCCCAAGCCTTAACTACGGGTGTTGTCCTGTACAATTAAGGCGGGGGTGTTACAAACAAAATCTCAACTACACGTGGAGATCAATTTTTCTACAAAACAATTATTAGTAGAAGGAGTACGGGTCAGAGTTAGAAGTGGGGATGATTAGTATATGGCAGTCTTCTTGGATTCCATATTCGATTAATCATTTTGTAGAATCTCTGATCGTTCCTGGTTATGAATACTCTTCAGTTGAGGTACTAATTAATCCTCTTACTCATGAATGGTATGTGCACTTGTTAAATTTTCTCTTTAATGAAATGGACCATTCTCGTATTATGTCAATTCCATTGTTTATCACTAATGTACCTGGAAAAGTTTACTGGGCTTGGGACTCTAGAGGTACTTATACCGTGAAGAGTGGTTATCGATATTTAATGTAAAATGCAGCTATTATAAACCATCCTACTATTATTAATTGGCAGTCCGTGTGGTCTTTATCTATTCCTCCTAAAATCAGTAATTTTATATGGAGGAGTATGTCAAATTGTTTGCCTACTATGTCTGCTCTTCGGGTAAAACAAGTGGTTGAAGAGAGAATCTATCCTCTCTGTAATTTGGCCCCTGAAACTGAATTTCACGCACTCGTTCTCTGTCAGTACGCTCGTCAAGTCTGAAATATATATTGGTTTGGTGACAGATAGGGTACCAGCTGCTCTCTTACAAACTAGTGGTCTCAGGCGTGCTCTGTGAATGCGAAAAAAGACATAGAAGAGATGGCGGTTTTATGTTAGAGCATATGGAATAATTGAAAGTACTTGCGTATGGCATGGGAAATTAAATTCGCCTAACCAAATAGTGAAGAACGCTTTGGATTTCTTGAAACAATGGCGCTCTGTTAATTTGCAGGTACGGCTAATGGTCCCTTCTCTTTCTATTGCCTAATACTCATGGTCTAGGCCACCCCCTGGATGGTTAAAATGCAATACGGATGCGAGCATATTTACGAGTTTGAATTGTTGCTGTCATGGAAGTGTTTTCCGAAATTCTAAAGGTGTTTTTATGGCGTGTGTTAATGGAGTTTACCCAGGCAATTTTCCTCCTCATTTGGCAGAAGCCACCAGTCTTCAAGAAACTCTTAGTTAGTTGAAAAGAATAGGCTTTACTCGAGTAATATTAGAGACAGATTCAACGATGGTGGTGCACGCTATGTTAAATAATTTAGTTGATAATTCGATATTTGGATTGGTTATTAATGATTGTAAATCCCTCAATAGGGATATTGGTTATTGCTTGTTTAAGTTTGTTAGTCGATTAGCGAATTCAATTGCTCATATGTTAGCTAGAGGTTCAATTTCTTTGTCTGGTTCGGTGGAGAGCGTGTTTGCTCCTCCTTTATTGATTTCAAATGTACTTTGCTATAATTTGTTTTAATGGATTTTTCTTCTTTCAAAAAAAGAAATGCATCATTGGAGCATAAGTTTTTTAAAAATTTCACCTGTTGTGTAAAAATAGAATGGCATGTATGTGTGACCTCATTTTTATAAAAAATTTGAACACTAAAAAAATATGCTCCAATGACTTTTATAAGATCTGGTATAAATTTTGGAATAACTAATAAGATTCCAAAACATATTAAATATCAATTTAAGTACGTGGGGCGCTAGGTAAGAGCCACAGGAACCATTTTCCTTCCCCCTCCCCTCCGTGGCCTACCACCATGTGTATCCATGTAACGCTTGTATCAAAAAAAGAAAATAAAATAAAAGAAATTTTTTATTTTTTTTTCTTGAAATTTTCTACAATATACTCCCTCCGTCCCAAATTGCTGGTCCCTTTTGGGGAATCCAACTTATTAAAGACCCAAAATCATCATTGCACTTTTTGATTAATTTACATTGACTTTCCCTTTTTACCCTTTACTTTATTCAAAATTTCTACTTGAAAAGTTAAAGGACAAAGGGGCAAAATAGGTATGTATTTACCTTTTATGGAAAGTGGACATTTATTTTGGAACATCCAAAAAAGAAAAGAGGGACCAGCAATTTGGGACGGAGGGAGTATAATATTATAGTAACAATAAATCTTGATTTATAGAGATTCATAAGTAGATTTCAAATATATAATTTTTATTAAAATTTATATTTTACATTTGAAGTTATTACATTTAAATTATAAAAAAATAAAAATAAAGGGTAAGTTGATGTGGGATATTTTGTTGCACTTTTGATATATAAAGGACCAATTTTGCAAGGCCATACACTTGCTCTTTTTTGAAAGTACTATTCTTTTGCAGAACATCGTGTGTGAAATGATTACATTCACACCAATCGTGTCGATGTATTGGATTAAAATTCAATTTAATGTGATGGATTGTTCGTAAGCAAATATATTTAATTTTGCGAGTTTAATGAATTCTCCGATCCAAAATTTTTGAGAATAAATCTTTCATTTTCTAACTAAAAGAAAATAAATAAATAATGAATTTTTTTACTTTGCCTTCTATTATTAATGTCAAATTCAAGATACTCTCCATTTTATTAATCCTTTTGACTTACCACCTTGATTTTTAACGGGTCACTAACTCCGTCCAAATTTGTTGTGCCCAAACTATTTTGCTCTTTACTTATTATTCATCATCTTCTTAGACCAAAACCCAACAATTATATTTCTCTCTTCTAAGAGTAATCACATAAAAATTTCACCAAAACAAAAAACTCACACTAACAATTGAATCCCCTATGTGCAATTAAACTCATCTTCTTCGATGAACCGTAACCCCTAATTTCCTTCCTTTCTCTATCTAAATACCAAACCTAAAAATTAAATCAAATTTCCGTCATTTGTAATGTAAAATCAAAAGCAAAATCAAACTCATTTTGATGTGTAATATATATATATATATATATGTGTGTGTGTGTGTGTGTAGATGCTCTGATATATTTGTGAGGGATTTGATGGGATGGATGGAAAAAAAAGAAGAAGAAGTTATGCTCTGTTTCATGACTAGAGCCGGCACGGAGGATCGGACAGTTGGTTCAAGCACTTAGCGTTTGGAATGGAACTTGAACAACCGGTGCATAGGAAGATGAGAGCGGACCGAAGCTCGGCATTGCTGTTATGTGAAATATTGCCGGCGGAATCCATTTCCATGGGAAATTTGTAAAAAGCAAAATCATTCTCATTTGGTCCCCTTATCCTTCTATCCATTGGAGAAGGTTTATTTATTACATTGAAGAATAAGGTCGATTCCATAGCAATAATAATGGTGGCTACAGCTACATGTGGGTCACTATCTTTCCTTCAAGCGGGGTGCTCATATTCTCAGCATCTTAGCCTCTGCTCAAAAGTGGTACGGCCACAACAGTACCAGCCACTAATTATTGAGGCAAGAACTCAAACCAGAAGCAGTAACATAGTATTTCCTAAGCAAATTAGAAATAAAATGAGTTCTCAAAGCTGGCCTCCAACACAATTCAACTCAACTTCAATATATTGAATATATATAAGATATATATTATATAATATCAAATCGGATTGGATTGGATTATTAACGAATCGGATATACCTACTTTTTTATTGGCTCCATTACATTAATGAATTCGGATCGTAATCAGATTAAAGTTTCAAATATATACTCCCTCCGTTCCACAAAGATAATTCACTATTTCTTTTTCGTCTGTGCCAAATTATAGTCCACTTGCCTTTTAAAAAATGCACTAAAATTTTCTTCTTCCTTATGTACCCTTATTCAATTACATTGTTATCAACTCTAAAATAATTAACTTTACCTAATAAATACCCATATCCCATAGATAAAAAATGTATGTTCATCTTCTAATATAATGTATTTATTATAATGGAATAAATGAGGGTATAATAAGAAAAATGTGGAAAAAAATTATGGTTCCAATTATATTAAATGAAGTTTCTTAATGTATGTGAAAAAAAATGGGTATATCTTTGTGGGACGGAGGGAGTATCTACTAAAAACGTCAACGTTGGATCGAAATTTGATCTATTGATAGATCTACAATCACATACTTGAACAAAACAATCAATCTAACTATATTATATTTTATACATGCACTCAATTTTATTTTTAAGAATCGATGGTTCTAATACTTTTTTCTCAGTTTATTGATGAACATTATTAAACTTTGTAAAAAATTTCTTCACTGTCAAAGCATAATGCTAACATTTTGTATCATGATAATCACTTTGTTAATGTAATTTTTATTTATTTTAAGAATACCTTATACAACATTGTGAAAAAATCTTCTTTTAATATAATTATAAATATAAGCGAAAAATTAAATTTTATGAGGGGCAGCACAATGGTAGAAAAATTCAAATTTATCAATGTAATTATTTAAAGACGACCAACAAAATAAAATTAAAAAGAAGTATTTTTTTCCCATCCCACAGGGAATTGGATAAACAAATCCCCCTTTTAGACGACGGATTGTTAAAACAGTGGCATGGTAAAAAGAAAGATAAAATAAATAATATGTAGTATTTTAAAAAAGAGCATAGAGAATACAATAAAACTAGGAGAGAGAAACAACACAAAATAAAAGCCACCTATTGTGACTACGAGGGAGTCAAACGATCCAAAGCATATTCTCACATAGTTAAAAATTGATCCGGACACCCTGAAATATAAATGTATTATTAGATTTATTATTAGCATTTAAGAAATAACAACAATTGTAGACCTCACCTCGACTGTGATAGGATAAGGGGTAGAAGAAAAATAAACATACTCCTTCGTGGCAGGAATAGTATTAAACTTATTAAATTTTTATTCAAATTTTTTATAGAAAAATTGTGGCACAAATTACATAAAAAAACGATAGACAACTCAATAAATGTGTAATTATACAAGTTTACTTGAATAGTGTCAAATTAGTTTTTTTAAAAAAATATACAAAAAATCTAACTAAATATAAATACTGTAATAATATATGATGTAATAGAGGGCTACCGAAAGTGCCATGCAAATATTCAATTATCCTTTTGCCAGATTATAATATTGGTTTTAGAAATTATACTTCATGCTTTTAAAGTTAAATATTACTATGACGATAATATAATTACTTTGACAACAGTACCACTGTAATAGAGTTGTAATCCATGGGTAGAGGGAAGTAGAGGGTATAGAGTCGATAAATTCTTTTCAATTTTTTTTAAAATATACATATATTACCTATTTTGCCTCTGCCTTAATTTTGGTAAAAAAAATACTAATAATATTAATTATGCCCTCCACCTCATAATTTTTTTCCTCTACTGGTATAATTGTCCCCATTAACTAAATTTCAAGCTCGGCTCCTACTATAATCTGTTTTGCTACCTATGTAAAAAGAAATAAAAAATAGAAATAAATAGAATTACGTAGTAGTGTTTGATTGGAGCTTTTAAATAAAAAAAATACTTTTAAACATAATTCTTTAAAAATATTTTTAAATTCAATTTATATATAATAAATTATTTTGGATAAAAGACTAAAAAGTGCAATGAACTTTATAGTTTTTTACAAAATGGTAACATACTTTTTTTTTTCCCGATAATTTTGACAACAAATTTTTAATTTCGTTACAAAATTGGTAAAAGTGGCCATAATACATATCATTAGATATCACCCCAAAATGTAAACAAACCAAAAGTTTGTTATCAAAATTATCAAAAAAAAGTATGTTATCCACTTTGTAAAAAATGTAAAGTTCATCATATTTTTGATCTTTTACCCAATTATTTTTAAAATTTTACAAAACATATAATCTTTGTTTTTATTAATTTCTTAAAGTTTTTTTAAAATACAAAAGAAAAAATAAACAAAAATATTCTTTTTAAACTAAACACGACTTTTATAAGATATTGTTAAACTATCATTTATATAATGCACCCAATAAAAATACATACTCCCTCTGTCCCAATTTAATTTTCCACTATTTTATTTATAGATGTCCCCAAATAGTTATTCACTTTTCACATTTAATATCTCATTAGTTATAATAATGTTTTTATTTTCAATATTACCCTTTAAACTCTTCATACTTTTTTTATTTTGTCACCTTTTTTATGAGAAAAAAAGTAAAAAATATTTTTAAAAATAAATATTTTCTTTTGGATTATTTATTATGTCTTATTAATTTTTAATTTTTTAAAATGTGATAATTAAATTGAGATGGAGAGAGTAACAATGCTAATAATTTATTTATTTTATTTGTTTTAAGAAAAAGGAAAAGAAAATAGAAATGGAGTGAATCAAGGACGGAGACAGCCGGTAGATCCAAAACTAACACCATAATTATTATGATGACGTTCTTCCTGCAATGATTTCCCCGATTCTACCAACCCAACGTTCTTCACTTCAACCTTACTTCTCTCGCTCTCTCTATATATATGTATTGTATACATATAAATTCTTCATTTAGCTGTGTTTTTCAAAGAAAAGAAAAACCCAGTTGAAGAAATCTGTGAGATTTGTAAATTAGAGAAGACCCATTTTGGAAAAATGGGTGGTTTTTCTTGGCCTTCTGAATCTGAGGTAATAACTTCTTGATCCCCTTCTCTTGTTATTATTGTTTCAGTTCCCAATGTGACTTATTGATTCATAGTTAATTGCAATTTATACTTCAATTATGTAAAGATTTGTACATATTGTTCTTCTTTTCAGATATTAATTGGGTCTCAGATTAGGAGTAATGGTAGGGATTTATGCCCATCTGTACGTTAAAAAGGAAATTGGTACCTCCTATTGCCTGAGAAATTAGTAAATTACGCCTTTGCCATAGCACAATACTGTTTTGAGAAGTTGTACTGTATGCTTTTGATGTTGTGCATTGCTTTGGCAATAATCTTAAGGCTACCCATATTGCCAAATCAATTATCTCTTTGTCAGAGCATGGTACATTGGTACTGCTTTGAAAATTTGTATAGTATACTTGGCTTTGGCAATATTACTACGCTAACCATAATTGCTTTGAAAATAGTACCACCGAAGGAAATTTATAGTTAAGAAGGGAAATTTTAGGAATTGTGATGTTGCCAAAGCAATTATAGCTTTGTTGGTTTATAGTACTGCTTTAAAAATTGGACCATATGCTTTCACAGCTGTAAGCAATAGCAGTATTAAAAATTGTACCTTAGGCTTTCTAAGCTTTAAGCAATAGCCATATTTGCAGCGCCGATATGTTTCAAATCTTACTTTACTTTTCGGGATGTCTCAAATTTTTAGTCCCATTCCATTTTTGCGACATAATTAGGGTAACAAATTCCAGAACAGAAATAAGTTGAATTCTTGACCATTGTTTAGGTTGAAACTAGGCATATTCTTGTTGTCAAAGCAATTATAGTTTTGGTAGAGTATTGTACTACTTTAAGAATTGTTTCTTATGCTTTCCCAGCTGTAAGCAATAGCCATTTTTGCCATGGCGATAGTACCCCCGAAATTTGTACTCCCTCTGTCTCAATTTGATAGTCCCTCTTTCCTTTTGGGAAGTCTCAAATTGATAGTCCACTCTTTTTGGGCAGTAATCAATGTACAAAATCTCACAATAGAATATAAGTTGAATTCTTGACCATTGATTAAGAAATTATGACTTTTAAACTTTTAATTTGAGATAAAGGGAGAATTCTTGTTATGTTGTTTGCAACAGAACAAAACATATAAATGACATGTCTTTTTACTTTACCTAAAAGGTGGGCTCCGCCATTTGGTTGCCTAGTTCTACTTTATTGACAAAGAGTGACTAAATTCTGGTTATCTCATTATAACACCTCTTATATTCTAACCATTCTGGTTAGGAAAAATGAAAAAGGAAAGCGAAAAGAACTGTTGCATTAACTTTTGATTTGGTTTTTAGTTAGGTAAAAGGTCACAAAGTATATTGTTTATAGATCTTAGGGCTCTTTTTACTTTGACCCCCATTTTATATGTAGAATTAGACTTAGGGTTTTCATAATTATCAAGACTTAGCACTCAGCTTGCGGGGGAATTTAAAAGATTTATATAAAAATGGGGACCAAGCCAAATGATTATGTTACAAAAATTAGATATTGCCCCCATTTTATGTAATACTTTGATATTCCTTTTCATGCTGGCGGGAAAGTTTAATGATTATGCAAACAGGGGTAAATCTATTTTCACATTAAAAGTTGGGGGCAAATTGAAAAAGCCCATTTTGTGCCAAGGGTGGGATCCAATATTTCTTATTACTACTTTATATGTTTTGCAAAATTTTTGTTCCATCTTAACCACTGAGAAGAAAAGCTGCTTCTTTTTCTATTATAATGGGGTTCAAATATGACTGTCGGTTACGGTTTGGTAACTTGATTTATACCATATGCACCTTTGTATTTTCTTCTAAGCCGATATTGTTACCTTTAACAATCTCTAGTTATTTATAGCAACATCAACACGGAGTTTGTTTTATAGGCTTCTCTGCAAGATTTTATTTAAATTTTAGAGATAAAGAAAATGCACTTATGGAAGACTATGGGTTGTTTCTTATGTAAATTTATTACTACTTGCAGTTAAATGAAATAAGATGGACAGTTGCTGAAATTTCTGGGAGAGGTGCCGAAGAGGTCAGGGTGGTTGTATCCCCTTACAGAATTTGTCCATTGGGAGCTCATATTGATCATCAGGTGATTTATTTGTTCTTTTATTTTTTGTTCTTGATCTTGATTATTATTTATATTGAAACGGAAGTGGACTCAATATGACCATTATTTAGTGGTTATTTTGTTTGCGTTTGAGTTTGCTCTGCTAAAAGAGTGGAAACTTATTTTGGTCACTAGATTATCATGCTTATTCCTTTTTTGTAATTTGTTTAATTTATGGAAATGGAATTATGCTTCTGTCAGCATTTCATACTCAACTATTATCTGTTGGTAAGATTTCCTCCCTCTCTTTAGTGCGAATCTCCTAAAAAAATTCATTGCAATTTATGTTTAAAGTTTAAACATATTAATTGCTTTACTTCAAACTTTAGACTCATTGAAACCTTTACTATGGTGGGTCTATTCATGAACAAGTTGGAAAATGATTGAACACACTACTAATTTTTGTGTAGGAGGAAACAGAAATGAGTGATTTGGTGAGATGTTCTACTCTTTTTTCGGGTTTTCCCTGGAATCCAATTCTTTTGCAATGGGTAAAATATTTTGTATGACAAAAGAGGAAAAGATGGAGAAGATCTCACCAAATCACTCGAATGGTTTTCCAACTCCTCATAAAATTTAATTGTCTTTCTCTTTCTCTTTCCCCTTTTTTTATTTTTTATTTATTTTACGAACAAACCCGAAAATATTACAAAATCACTATGTAGAAGAATAGTAAGAGTACTCAACTAGATAGATTTGATGTATTGCTTTTTAATGAGATTTTGACCTCTTAAGTGTATGGTAGATGACATAATATTTTTATAAGAAGTATTTCAGTCTCTTAAATCAAGACTCCAACTTTATGAATTGTACTACGGTGCTTCAGGGTGGTACTGTTTCGGCTATGACAATTGATAAGGGCATACTTCTCGGATTTGTTCCTTCTCGTGATTCTCAGGTACGATCCTTTTCTCTTCCACTTGACTTGGATGCTATAAGCCATATGGACATATCCTCAGATTTATTTAGCACCCACCATGTTTAGATACTTCAACATTAAATGATTTGCTCACATCCTATATTTATGGTTTCCCCCTTTTTTTTCCCAATTACTCAAGGAAAGAATGATGCTGCAACGAGGAATTCTATTTTTGCATCGAATGTATGGACTTAGAATACTATAAGCAATACGGACATGTCCTCAGATTTATGTAGCAGTTACCATGTATAGATCATTCAACATTAAATCATGTGCGCACATCCTCTTTATATATATAAATAGTGTTCCCTTTCCCTTTTTCTCATTGCTCGACTAAAGAATGATGCTGTAATTTAATGATACATAGCACTTGTCCTCGAGGACGTACTTCTTTGTTGCATCCCATGTATGGCTTTGACTGTCATATTGCTAAGATCCGGGCTTAAGCTTAAGTGGAACTGTTAATCTTCACACAAGGCACCCAGGTTTGAGCCCCGGCCCCATTCCCCTACTCGAACCAGCCAGAGCTATCCACCACCTTTTATAAAAAAAATGTCATTATTCTGTTTGCTTTAGATTTTATATTCCTTTTCCAAGGAAAGTATTATGAAACTTATTAACATAATCTTTAGTTGGAGGCACCACACACACACACACACACATATTCTTTCTTCTTTATACTTTTTGAGCAGCTTTTTATTCTTTCAAGATAAGAATCCTGTTTCCCTGGATAAGTTAGGAAGTTTTTGCTGAAACAACTATTGTGCTATCAACTTTAATCATGAAAGGTTTTTCAAGCATTTTCCCCGATAAATCTCTTTCTCTTGTAATTTTTTCTAACAGACAATAGGAATTCCTTTTGTATAGGTTTGTCTACAGTCAGGACAATTCAAAGGAGAAGTTACGTTCAGGTAAATCTAGGCCTGGCAATATTTGACACGACACGCTAACCCGACACGAACTCGACCCGGAGTTAGCGGGTTTGGGTCAAGCATAAACGGGTTCGGGTCGATTTCGGGTCAGACACGCTTAACCCGTAAATTAAACGGGTCGTGTTCGGGTTAACCCGCTAACTCGAAATTGACCCGCACTTAACACGATTATTTTTTTTGCAGCTATATATATATATTTCATTTTGCCATCTTACTTAGATACTTATATTCTTATTTTAAGTATTGGTAGTATATGATAGTTATTATGTTTTTTATGATAGATAAACTACTAATTTTTTATATTTTTGCTTCGGTGATGGAATTTATTTTGACTCTAGATTATTATTCTCATATTATTTTGATTAAATATTGAATTTTGGTATTGAGTGATACTTATTAAAAATTTAAAACTATTATACACATGAGACTTAATTGTCATTATAATCTTAAAAGGTTAATGCACATCGTGTCGAGTTGCAGGTTTAACACAATTTATTTATTAAACGGGTTAGTCGGGTCATGTCGTGTAACCTGTAAAATAAACAGGTCGTGTTCGAGTTAATATAAATGACACGATTAGTTAAACGGGTCGTGTTCGGGTTGACACTAATACTGTAATACTTGTGTGTTGACACGACCCGAATACGACACGTGAACCCGAATTGCCGGCCCTAGGTAAATCAACAGTCAATAATATTTTATTTTCCGAAATAACTCTAAGCTTTTCGTCGAGTATAGTATATTATATAGTCTTTTTACGTAATTTTTTTAATTATTATTATTATTATTATTTTTTTCCCCGTATTGTTCTTTTCAGAGTAGATGAAGTTCAGATTCCAAGTCATATTGCCAAGTCAAACAATTCATCCAATATTCAAGAAGAAGGTAGTTGGGGAAGTTATGCCAGAGGAGCTGTATATGCACTACAATCTAAAGGAAACCGTCTAATGCAGGTTACCGGTTTTTCTTTGTTTTTCATTTATAGTTGATGGAAATTGTGATGAAATTGAGATTTAATTTTGTGTAAATTAGAATATCAAATTTGTATTATTACATAAAATATTTGTGAGAGTAGGAGGCTTGGTGGGCAAACATTGTTTTTTTTTTTTTGATAAGAGGGCAAACATTGTTTTTGACATGGACACTATACCATATGCATTGATGATTTTGTTGGAGATGATAAAACCATACTTAGGGTGGTCCGATTTTGGGCAGGGCACTCGAATATGCATGCATGTTAACATTTACACGGGGACTGATATAGGTATTATGACTATATGATTAGAAGATAAAAGGGAAAAAAACTCCATTCAACTTATAGAAACATCGATCGCAACTGTCAAGGTGCACGAACAAATTTACTTAAAATATCACAGTTTCTTTCAATTTTCAGTTTCAAAGAGAGAAACTATACTAGATAGGAAGATTCTGCAAATCACACCCCACCGTGAGGGGGAGGCATATGTAATTGAAGGATTAGCTCATGGCACGACAATAGGTCTGGGAAGATCGATTAGGTGATTTGAATGATATTGTTGGAATGAATTTGTAGAAGGTTTGGAGGACTATACTTCCTTCACTAGGGGGCAAGCCAACATACTAAGGGACCACGTCCTGCACCTTTAGACTTGTCCTGGACTGGCCTGGGTCTGGGCAAAGCCCAGGAAGCTCCAAAAGCTTGGTGCCACACATCTCCTAGGACCCTTGAGGGCATATTTATTTGTATTAATATATATATATATATATATTAGCTTTGTATAGCTGGAAATTTGACTAATCTGGGGATTTGTATTTAGCTATATTAAGCATGTATTTGGACTCAGCTGGGGCATAATGTTGGGGACTGAGTCACTTGTATCTTTGGTGATTTTGCTTGATGCTTGAGCCATATAAGCTAATAGTACCACTAAACTTGAATGGTATCACAAGAATGAAATATTTGTGTGTTGCCGTATTTCTGACAAAATTTAATTGGGATTGTTACTCGTAGAAACTGTGAAATTTAGCTTTATTGGTAGCGTGCCCAATTTTTAGGTTCATTTATTGAAGTGTAACAACATTGAGAACTACTATAATGACATACATCCTACATTGATGGTGTAACGGGAATGTCTAGAGCTTAAATCTTCATTTAGTGAACCCAATCAAGAACTTGGGCTAACAATTTTAGGTGAGGACCGTGGTGTTACCAATCAAGAACTTTGCCTAGCAATCTTAGGTTCAATTATTGATATGTTTTTTGTTTTTTTTAATTATTATTATTATTATTATTATTATTATTATTAAAACGTTCTTTGTAATGTCTCAACAATACTGATAGGAACCATCTCCCCCAAAATCTTAAGCTGTTAGGTAGTGGACCAACAATGTATATCATGCTCTTCAACACTCCCCCTCACGTGCGATCCCCACTCGCACGTGGAGAGACAAACCAAACCAAAGGTGCACTTTGTGCACAAACAATAACGTGCATGCTACACAAACGCAAAGGGGGAAACAAATGCAAGCGGAAGGATTCGAACCCGAGACCTTGCATAATTTGAGCTTTGATAGCATGATAAGAACCATCTCTCCCAAAAGCTTAAGCTGTTAGGTAGTGGAGTTATGTATATCATGCTCTTCAACAATACCATGGTAAAACGTTTTTATATGATGAGAATTGTGCTCATGCATTGGAACTTCCAAAATTCATTGTAACTGAAAAAAATACAGAATCTAGGAGAGGCTTCTGTAATAAATCTACAAGTCAGGGGCGGTAACTGTAATTATCACATACTCTGTTTTTGTGCTTTCATGGTAAAGTATTGAATGTGGCAAACATTTTCTTTTGTAAATATCTTTCAGCTTCTGTGTATTTATAACTCCCACCGTTCCTAATTAAGAGTGCATGTTTGACTTCGCATTTCTGAGAGTGTAGTAATTTCATCACAATCAATGGTTTAGAACAAAACTTGTTTCCTATCAAAAGCTTTGGTACGTTAATTTGAGCGTGGTTGAATTTGTTGCAGGGTATTACCGGATTTATTTGTGGTTCCGAGGGTCTTGACAGTTCAGGTCTTAGCTCTTCAGCTGCTGTAAGTTTTTGTTTCTTCTTCTACATCCCTCCAAAATGATAAATTTGAATTCAAAAGCTACTGTTTATCAAATTTCTAAGTTGTTCATATGACTAAGTATATCAATGGCGTGACTTAGTGAGAGAGGCATAATGACTTTGCCATTTTTAAACAGTAGCATCTCCAATTCTTACCCAATAATTTCCTTAAATTGAGTGAAATTTCGAGCAAAAGTCATATTTAGGGAGTAGTTCTCAACAGTGAACTTCATATTCCACATTTTGGGGTAAAGTTTTATGGAGAAATGCTCGCGAATCAATGATTTTTTTCAAATATGGGGATAAATTTTGGGGCATAAAAGTCATTTTAAAATAAAACCATTAGAATTGGGGAACCCTATCCAGTCTCTCAACTTTGGGAAATTTATAGGGACTCCCGAAATATGGAGGGTTGGAATGGGTTTTTATAAGATTTGTCCCCGAACGTTGGGGAAAGTTTTGAGGAAAAAGGCATATTTAAGGAGGATTGCTGCAATTTTTGACATCATTTTCCCCATATTTGAAGAAAAGTTTGAGGAAAAATACTTTCCAATCCTAGTTTTTATCGAATACAGGGATAAACTTGAGGGTGTGGAAGTATTAGTGGTGAAGACGTAAGTTTTGGTAGAATATTCGGGGACCCCTATCCATTCTCTCAAATATGGGGAGAATTATAAGTAAAAATTTTGATGGGAAAAAAATCGTAGGGGTAAAATAGGCATTTCAAAAATTTGACACAGGTTCGCTGGCCGTTAAATCCATCCTGGCTTTACAATACAGGGTAGATTTCTCCCCAAATTTATGTTTAAGGGGAGAGATAGGGAAGGATTGGAGTTGGCCTAATGTGTATTGTCTACATGTGGATTTGAATGCCCAAAAAGGAAGTATCTTTTAAGAAGCTGAAGTAGAATTGAAAGAAGGGCCCTCTCAAGAAAACGTTAACAACAGACATGTACCTGAATATATAGTGCAACATAGCATCTGCATTTTAGGAAATTTCTTAGAGCAGATATGATTAGTTCGACAAAATAAATATCCGAAGTGAAAAGTCAAAGTTTGTGTTAAGTTCTGAAATTTAACTGCGACTCTAAATGTCAATTTCTTCTAAGCATGATATGATTTAATTGTGTCACTATTTGTAGTTTATGGGAAACTTTAACAGACACTATATCGACATACTGTGTCAACTGAAACTGTTTTGTTCTGAGAGACGGTGTTACTAATTCTAGAAACTTCCTCTAATTTGTAAAATGACGGGAATTGGGTGTTGAACAGGTCGGAATTGCGTACCTTTTGGCTTTGGAAAGTGCAAATAATCTCACTATCTCCCCTACTGAAAATATTGAGTACGATCGGTAAGTTTTATTGGCATTATTCTTTTTTTTTATTTTTTTTCTTTACTAGCTTTAACTGGAAAACTTGTTAAAAACCAAACTTCTCCAGAATCTTTTACTGTTCTTGTCGTTGCGTTTCCAGATCACGCATATTGTCAAAATTCTTGCCACACTATATAGTTTATTTCCTGAAACAGTTTATTCTTTGAACATGTAGGCTGATCGAAAATGAATATTTAGGTCTGAAAAATGGCATATTGGATCAATCAGCTATATTGCTTTCAAGCTATGGTTGCCTAACTTGTATGAATTGCAAGGTACTCTATGAACCCATTCTTACCCTAGTCCTCTCAGGAGGCTAGTGATTTTATTTAAAAAATTGAATATTGTCTATTTCTTACAAGTTCTGTTTATCTTGTAGGATTCCCCCCCACAACCCCCCCCCCCCCCCCCAAAGTTTTAATGCGAAAATAGACTTCCTCCTCTGTTTCCATCATAGGTTTTGTCCCCCGCATGTGGTGGAATCTCAAAGTATTATACAAGAATAGGGGGCAATGTCTAATTTTTTTAAATCTCCCACAGGTCTAATGATTATGCAAACAGGGGGTGTAAATCTAGTTTCACATAAAAAATGGGGGGAAAAGTAAAAAAAAAAAAGAACCTTAATTATCTTATTTAGCAGGAATTCTATATTGTGAATCTAGTTTTGCTTGTGCAGACCAAAGAACACAAGCTTATACACCCACCAAAGTTTCAAAAGAATTACAAAACGGATAAAAAGAAAGCATACAAGATATTACTGGCATTTTCAGGCCTAAAGCAGGCATTGACGACTAATCCTGGATATAACCGTAGAGTTTCCGAGTGTCAAGAGGCTGCAAAAATTCTGCTGCAGTAAGATCCTTAATTATTCTCGTATAAAACAAACATGAATTTTAGTTCTTATGCCATTTACCTACCTCGCATTTGAAATGAAAATTTATTATTTACACTGTCTTTCACATCTTTACGGACGGCAACGGGTCGGGTTTGACCAAACCCGAACCTGAACTGTCTATAAATATGACTGAGCATGACAAATGTCATTATTGTTACACCGCCACTGAACCTGAACCACTGTGTGTATTGTTTTGGAGAACCCCAACGTGCCTCATTTATTACATGCTTAAAGTCCGAACCTGCCCCCTCCCTCCTTGACCTGCCCAACCCAATGTAATGGTAGTAGACACTCTAGCACACCTGATGCAGATGCACCCAAATATCCAATTTAAAAGGCAAAATGACCAAAAATAACAACGAACTTTACCCCAACTTTCACTTAGGTCATTGAACTTTTTTTCGTATCAATCATAACAACAAACTTTTGGCCGTTTATTAGTTACATCCAAAATGTAACTTCCGTCCGTTAAGTCTTAACGGAGTGCTTATGTGGCTAACGGAGTGCTTATGTGGGCAAAAAAAGTTGACGTGGCTTATTAAAAAAAATACCCATAAAAAAAAATGGCCTTCCTCTCTCTTTCTCTTCCCCTCCTCCTTCCTCTCCTCCCTCCACCATTTCGACCCCATCACTCAAACCCACCACACCTTCGCCATTCTCTCCATCTCGATGTTTCTCTCTCCTTATCTTCTCTCTCCACTCACCGGAAAACTTTGTAACCGGAAAAAATAGAGTATTTGGTTAATGACTCTTGAGCGAACCCACTTCACCAGAAATCTTTGTAGCTGGAAAAAATAGAGCATTTGGCTAATGTGGGACTGAAATTTGAGTTATTCGGTTGGTTACATATATACATATATATACACGTACATGTATCTATTTATTATCAATTTATATACCTCTACATGCAAGCCACAATATATATTTATATAATTAATTAAGCTTATGTTGCTATTGGAGGAAGTATAGAATGTGAAAATCTGAACAAGGACTCTTGTGCATTTGCGGTATCATCTACCGGGAAGAGATGCGTGCTAGAGAAGCATGTGCGGAGGAGTGGGCTAGAAGTGTATGATTGCCACACCTCCGAAATTGAGGCTGACAAATTGAAGGATTAGATCGAAACAAATGAATGCCTAAAGGCTTGCAGCCTCGATAGGAATGTGCTGGGAATCTCATCGGACTCTCTTCTCGAGTCTCACTTCACCCAATCTCTCTGCTCACCTCAGTGCTACAATAGCTGCCCCAATATTGTTGATCTCTACTTCCACCTCGCTGCCGGTGAAAGTAACATTATACAACCTCGCTGCCGGAAAGGTGAGAGAATGTGCGGTGGGTTTGAGTGATGGGGTTGAAAAGGTGGAGGGAGGATAGGAAGGAGCAAAGGGACGGGGGTTGTGGGGGAGGGGGGGGGGGAGAGAGAGAGAGAGAGAGAGAGAGAGAGAGAGAGAGAGAGGTCTCATTTTTTTTATGTATTTTTTTTAAGAAGCCACGTCAGCTTTTTTTGCCCACATAAGCACTCCGTTAAGACTTAACGGACGGAAGTTACATTTTGGATGTAACTGATAAACGGCCAAAAGTTTGTCGTTATGATTGATACGAAAAAAAGTTCAATGACCTAAGTGAAAGTCGGGGTAAAGTTCGTTGCTATTTTTGGTCATTTTGCCAATTTAAAATGAAAAACATTTAATAGATGAAGAAGTTACTTAATGGTAAGATATTTAACTTCCTAAATTAGAGGGCCCCATTTAAATATTCTTTCTGCTTTTACGAGCAGAATTGCAGGGTCAAAATTGGAAATACTAAATTTGGTGTCATAACTGCTAAAGGGCGCTTGGCTTTTGTGTATATATATATGTTTATTATTGTGAAGGTATTGGGTACTGAAAAGAATTATATTCATGTCCGGTCAAATGGTTAAACATATGCGACCCCGACACGAACATGTGTCAGGTTTTTATTTTAAAACCTGTACCTGGCCCGGTTTATAAAAGACATGCCATAGAACTGGCACATTAGGTTGTCAGATCGGGTCGAAAACCTGCCAGGTTGGGCATATTGCCATCCCTGTTTAAGAGTCCCTTGTTTTCCATTTTGCAACTTCTCAAATTAAACATGTCTCTATATTCAGTATACCAAACCTGACAATAGTTAAATAAGATCCAATTTTGGACGTTGCTTTCATAGAAGTCATATATTCGTAAAAAGTTTTTGACTTTTGAAAGGGACTCCAAATTTGAGATGGAGGGACTACTATATTTCCCTCAGAAAGTGTCACAATATTCTTATACTCGTGTTTGAATCCAATAATCCCTTTTCATAAAGAATCAAGAGTGCTAGTTAGCGAGTCCAAATTTAGTACTCGTGCCGTGTCAATTAAGAGACCACTATTCCTTTTATGGGCTGTTCTGAATTAAGATTCTACTTCCCTTTTCAGAACATAATAAATGCACAAAAACTCACGATAGAAAACAATTTTGTTCTAAACCATTGATTTTGATAAAATCAGTGGTTAAAAAATGTTAAAAGTCAAAAGTTGACTCTAAATTTGGGACAAAGGGAGTAGAAGAACAATGCATAGTCTTTGAGAAGGATCATTTTTATGACTATCCCAGTTGTACCCTTATTAATTGTTATTAGTTATAAGTTACTCCTATCCCAAATTTAGAGACCACAGTTTTTGTTTTTCGGGACGTCTCCAATTAAAGTCCGGTTCTGTTTTTGGATAATCAATTTAGCAAATCTAACGGCAGTAAAAAAATTTTGTTCTGCTGATTATGTTGCAATTACTGTACTCTTGAAAAACTGTGAAAGTTGAACATGGACTCAAATTAAAGTCCAATTTCTTTATTCTGTCTGGTTTTCTTTAAGTTGGCTTTTTATGGTCTTGCAGTGCTTCAGGTAAAGGAGGAGTTGAGCCTCTCCTGTCCAATGGTCAGAATCTTGACTTTGCTTTACTAATTCACATTATATATATGTATGTGTGCGTATATATTTTATATTTGTGTAATGATTTTTGCTTTCTTTTTAATGTTTGAACAGTTGAGCCAGAAGCATATAAAGCATACAAGGTATGCATACTATCTTTTTAGTCCATTTATGAATTTGTTATTAGATATATACAGGATAGCAAGATTCATGTGATTTAATCTTTTGACATTTTCAATTATTTATGCAAAATAATTAAAACCTATTCTGCAGTCAAAATTAGAACCACATCTGGCTAGAAGAGCAGAGCATTATTTCTCGGAAAATATGAGGGTTCTCAAAGGTATGTTACTCTCTTTTGATTATTCCTTGACACTTTCATCGTGTAACTTCCACTGCGCATCTGCATTTTACTACCTCTATCTCAAATTAAGAGTCCCATTTTTTACAACTTATCTTCTGTTGTGAGATTTGCACCCAATGAATGGTCAAGGTTACAACTTTTCTTCTGTTGTGAGATTTGTACGTCGATTATGTTCCAGAAAAGGAAACGAGACTCTTAATGTGAGATAGCCGGAATATTTTATCTGGTAGCTTTCTATGAGAACTGATATATGGAAAAAATGCTTTTCTTACCGGGTAATATTAGCGCCTATTCTTACCAGGTGCATTACATGGGTTATACCACTAGGTACAACCCATGTAATGCATGCCGGTAAGAATACCCGGTACCCCGTAAGTGCTGATATGTATCGAATTGAGAAAAACAAGTTGGTATGGTTTTAGGTTTTGAAGCATGGACCTTGGGTAGTTTAGAAGATTTTGGAAAGCTTATCTCGGCCTCTGGCTTAAGTTCCATTCAGAACTATGAATGCGGTACATCTCTGTTTTTCTTCTTCTTTTTCTTTTACCTTAATTACTTTTCTCCATTTTGTATGTTAAAAAAGTAAAGGTTTTCTCAAATATGATTTGAAAATAAGATTACAATCATTATTATTGTTATTGCTACTACAAAACCCAGCTATTCAATGTTTGGAGCTCCACGAGCACGTAAGTATCTCTGGACCAGAACTAGGGGTGGTGCAATTTTAGAAACGACATGAAAACGTGTCAAGAAACGAATTTGGGATGAGATTGACACGAGAATTCGTGTTCATGCCATTTTTGTGTCTACAATTTTTAACACGATGCCGTGTCGTGTTGTTTTCATGTGTAAAATTTTGAACAAAATTGACATGAAATGAGAATTATGTTGTGCTAGTCATTTCTAGTGGTGTCAATAGTGTCTTCTTGTGTCTCAATGAAAAAAAAATCGTTTATACTCGTGTTAGGACATGTCCATTAGGATGAAAATTTGTAACGGTGTCTGTCTGGTTGGGTTGTGTTCGTTTTAGCTAAAATAACATGACCTCGTGTCATGTTGTATTCTTGTCTTATTTTTTCTTGACGTGTCGGGTTGTGTCAGGCCAACACGACCCAAAAACAAAAATTACCACCCCTAATGGTCCAAAACCTCACGTAATTTGTTACGATGTGTACCAGTAATTAGGGCTTACATGTGGCCCAACAAAATTAATTTGGCTCCTGGAATGAAGAAACTCACTCAAGTAGAGATGGAAAATCTGATCTACTAGATTGATATTTGACAATTCAGATTTCAAGTGAGTGATTTTATTTAAATGTGTCCTCACCGTGAGGACTCAAAATCGGAACCGTCAGATATAAATCTAATGGTTAGGACATTCCAGCTCTACTCTAGAGTGATTTTGATCACTGTAGAGCAGCCAAATTGGAAATGGATTCGGTGTATTATTAGTCATAAGATTGCTTATTTATTGCAGTTAGTTGAGCTAAAAATCTCAATAAAACAACAATATTAAGGCGTTTGTGAAGACGGAAAATGATTGAGAAAAACCAACTCTTTTTTTAAGAGAAGTTCGATAGTGGGTAAAAAAATTTCCATGAAAACTAAGGAAAAGATGGAGACTTCTCACAAAATCACTCGTTTCCTTTTTCTACTTCTCATAAATATTAGTTGATTTTTCATTCATTTTCCATCTTTGCGATCAAACAAACCTTTAAAAGAACATAAAGCATGCCAATGATGGCATTCTTTTCAGTCCTAAAGAAACAAAGGAGACTTCTCAAAATGGAAATTTTGACTTTCAAGTTCTGTTTGATAACAAGATGGAAAATTATACATAAAAACAATTGAGTAGTGTGAGAAGTTGGAAAATAAGTATAGCGATGTGGGGAGATGTTCTGATGTTCTCTTGCTTTTGTGCTTTTTCCATGGAAAAAAAATCTTTGGGTGGTGGTAAAGAAAAATTGAACACCAAAAATAGAGGATGGATGATATCTACTCATAAAAATGAGTATGAGATGGATAGCATCTCACCCCATCACTCAACTTATTTTCCAAATTCTCACACAAGTGAATCGTTTTTCCTATCATTTTCTATCCTGTTATCAAACGGAGCCTTAGGGTGTATCTGATTTCACTTCTTGTTCATGGAAAATGTTCAAAAACGTAATTTGCTGATATGGTCTTTGATTGGATAATGTTCCAAAGAAAACAATTCCCACATAACTAGGCTTAGTCGTACTCTGACTAATAAACACGGATTGCTAAATCTAAATGGTTAATGTTTGAATGGAACCTCTGAAAATTGAGTTTAATATATTTGCTTTGAATGCTAAGTACAAATTTACCCTTATTATTGTGGTATATATCATTTGCTAATGAAGGGAAAGAATAGGAGCACTGTCGGAATAAAATTGAATTAAGCATTCAGTGCCATACTTGCCTCTTTACATTGAATGCTGAATTTTAATCTAATTCTCTAATTCAACCTTAGATTTTTTTCTGATCAAAACAAAAAAAAGAAAACTTCGTTTGATAGTAACATGAAAAATAATAAGAAAAACAACTAATACGAGTGAGAAGATGGAAAATGAGTCGAACTTATTTTCCCTCTTACCCAAATTAGTTGTTTTTTTTTCATTTTCAATATTGGCATGTTGCTATTAAACGAAACCTAAGAGGTGACAAAACAAAACACTAATTCTACCACTTAGGCTTTGTTTGATAGTAATATGGAAAATAAAAATAAAAACACCTAATTTGGATGAGAAGATGAAAAATAAGTTGAGGCATACGGTGAGATGCTCTCCATCTCATACTCATTTTTGTGAATATATCTCCTACATCCTCTTTTAATATTTTGTGGAAAAATTTTCTCCACCATCATCCAAAGAAATTTTTTTTGTGGAAAAAAACAAAAAGTAAGAGTTAATCTCCCCACATCTCTTAACTTATTTTCCATCTTCTCACATAAATTAGTTATTTTTCTTTTCATTTTCCATATTACTATCGAACGGAGCCTTAATGCTAAATGGACTTGCGTTCAGCATTAAGGAAAACACAAACACGACCTTAGTCATATTTTCTCCTTCTCCATGTAATTCCAAGACCAACACTCCTCTCTATGTTTTTAAATTTTCTCAGAAATTCCTTTATGTAAAAGAACTCCTCGGAATTCAATTATTTTCCATGTAAATCAATAAACCGCACCCTTAATATATCTACTCTTTCAGGTTCCGAGCCACTGATACAACTGTACCAGATCCTAGTGAAGGCTCCGGGCATATACGGAGCGCGGTTCAGTGGGGCCGGCTTTCGAGGTTGTTGCGTCGCATTCGTAGACGCTGACCGAGCTTCGGAAGCTGCATTGTATGTCAAGAATCACTATCGAAAGCTCCAACCCGAGCTTGCCGCACAAACTAATTCTGAAACATCAGTTCTTATATGCGAGGGTGGCGACTCTGCCCGAGTTATTTGAAGCAGATAGATATTTTAGCCCTAAATTCTTATGTATATTCATTTTGTTGTAACTAGCAGTCTGGCACGCACTTGCAATATTATATCTGGTAATTTTTTTTATGATAGGTTTTTCCAAATTAGTTACTGTCGTGTTCTTTATTGTAAGCAAGATTACGAGTTTGAATAATTCTTTTAGAGCCCAGCTGAAAGGACTCTTTCACAATTATATCTAAGAGAATGACATTTTACGGTTTCATTTAAAATGATGAATTTATATTCCTATACATTTTTATTTTTTTATAAAATCACTGGCCTCTCAATTTCTTTTTGTTTGTTTGTTTTCAATAAAAAATGTATATTTAATCGCTGCAGCGCCTCAGCGGAGCTACGACAATGAGTGGCAACTGGTTACCGTGGGTGTTGTGGCCTAGTGACCACCTATGAGGATAAGAAAATTAAAAGATTTAGTGTATAATTGAGCATTCAGAAAAAGGTTAGCGTCTTTTTAATGGCAAACATATAAAAATGTACTTATACTTAAAACAAATTGTCGATGAAGTATTCTATTTCTTATATATGTTAAAAAAAAAAAAAAAAAAGTGTAAGGTGTCGTATAATTGTGAAAAGACTCATTTTAACTTGATTTCTCACCCTTTTATTTGTTTAAATTAATATATATTTTAATTTGTAATTTCAAGTGAACACCTCAATTCTCCCCCAGTCTCTAATTTTGTATGTATAGATGTTGTGTTACATCTATCATATTTGCTATTTGCATCTTTCTTATCATTGCAAAGTCTTCTATGTAATTTGCAACATTAAATTTAAATTAAACAGTTTTTTAACTTTTAAATTTTTGTCAAAAAATAAAGTGTTTATTTAAAGCAATGACTATACTAAATAAAAGCTCACATGAACTGTTTAATTTAAAATTGGTCCTAATATCATATACTCTCTAATGTCATTTTTGTTATCGTAAAAGAGCCGAATCTAAAGTATTTTGTGTAATTTGAACCTGCGATCTTTTAAATCTGGTTTCGAGGTGGAGCCCATAATTGAAGTGTTTGTGTGGGTGGGTGTGTATGGCAAGTTAGTAATGATTTTATTTTATTTTTTTCTTTTTGAGTTAGTGAATACATGATTACAAAAACACAATATATATATATATATATATATATAATATTTCATTCATCAAGACAATATTTTATTAACACAAAAGACAAAATAATGCACTCATTATTTGACATAAATTTGGTCCTTAAAAGTTTTATTTGCTATATTTTGTGAGTACCTTGATACTCTCCTGACGTTTTTTTTTGTTTTTTTGTGTGTGTGTGTGTTAACTGTGGTCCTTAAAGTTTAATTTCTAAGAATCTACAGTGAAAGACTATGAAGAATCTATAAGAACAATGCTAATCACTTCCAAATAATTTTTCCAAATTCCAAGGACCAAGTTTGAAGACCAAAATATTGTTGTTTTCTGTATATTTTGGATGGAAGTGTTTAATTCAAATGAACACGGTGTATCAAAAAGTGTACTAATTGTTGTGTGAGATTTATTTAAAAACACTGATAAATACATTTTTTTGACATATTAACTTAGTCATTTAAGTTGGTATATGTGTTAATCCAGATTTGTTGATAAAGAAATGAGGGTTAACAACTTAACATAGTGTTCCGTTTTGAGTGGTAATAGTTGTGGGTTCCCTTTATTTAAATGCATGATTTATTAAAATAAGTGTTATAAAATGTGAGCTAGACGACCGACTAGGTAGGTGCTTGTTCACCCCAATTAGTGCCTAGGTTGGTGTTTAGGCGTTGAAATGAATTATGCGGACACCTAATCAGTCTGGGTGGCGCTAGGCGGGCTGGGTGAGGGGCTAGGTGGATAGACTGGTTTTTTTTCCTTTAAGGAACTACCTATTTTTCATTTTGTTAAAAAATTTCCATTTAAGAAAATGGATCAATCTATTAACCATCATAAGCGGACTCATTTTCCATTCCTCCGATGAAACCAAAGCCTACTGAGGAACCACAGTCACTAGAAGACTTAGAAGAAGAAGATATCGTTTTGATTAATTACAAACTAACAATTATACCTTACTTCCTCTCTTGAACTTTCTTCTATTTTTCACTAACTTTTCTTATTTTTGCTTGACATAAATTGTTACGTTATACACTATATATTTATATTTAAAAATATTAAAAATAAGATTGCCTAGCTAGCGCCTAACTTCCTAGGCCTCTCCTAGACGCTCTATATATGGCGGCTTTACATCCGCCTTGTTCACTTTCAGAACATTGATTAAAATAAAGAGTTATATATGTTAACCCTCACTTGAATTAGTTCAACAAAATTGAACTAGTATAGTGAAGGTGTCCTTTATCTCAAAAACCAATTTAATTTTCTGTTCAAGCGGAAATAGACTCTCATATAAGGACCCAAAGTTACTTTTCCTAAAACACACGTTCTTTTTAAAACATTTCAAAATCATGTCCTTCCTAGTTCCTACTTAAAAGAATAAAGTGAAGCTACTTTATCATGAGATAAGTTTGATTTTGGCATCATTGAGCAAAAACATACAATAACTATAGGGGGACCTAATTGAGAAAACGAAATAAATAATATATATTTATATTCAAATGATGTAGCCTTACATGATTATTGGATTTATAAAAGTACATGGCAGTCACAAAACCTAAAAAACCGACAGTATATTATGAAATTCTAAAAATAATTATAGAAAAGCAATTGAGGAAAGGAAAATCTGGTAACCAGTAGTGCACACACTATTAGGAAAGTTAGATTTATATATATATATATATATATTCTCTTTCAAGGTAGAAAAAGATTGAAAAAAAAAGAAGTGATATAATTGTTGAGATTATAAATTATGTGGCGGAAAATTAAAGTATTCGTCAAGTAATATAAAAGATTTAAGAGTTACTTCATCAATTGCCTATTAATTTCGAATTTGATGTTCGAACTCTAACATGGTATTAGAGTAAGGGCAATAATTCACCCATATGTCAAGCTCAACCGCCACGGACTCTACGTCACCTAATATAATCAATTTATGTGTTTTTCTCAAAATTACGCCACATAAATTCACACAAGTAACATCTGTCTCAATAAAAATATTCCATAATTTTTTTTTGAATAGCAAAAAAGCACTATATATAATAGTTAAATTAAAAATAAAATTTATGTCAACAGCATGCAAGTGCCTATATTACTGGATGCTAATGTCATATACCACCCATTACATGCTAAACCATGCATATATTCCTTTTTAGTATGCGATATATATGATAATATTTTTAATTCATATTTAAGTATCAAACTTTGATATAAATGCTACATAAATCATTTATTATGGAGTGTGTGGTTTTGAAAGCGTACACTAAAATTAAAGTTGCATGAAGCAGCCATAACAAGTCAGCAATGATTTGTTTTGGAGGTTGTTATTTGTAGATCATTTTTTATTTGATTTTATTTCATTTTTTATTTGTCTGATGACAAGTGAATAAAAGCTAGCTTGAAAATATTTTATTCGTTTGTCATCGGGCGAGTATGTTGCCATATAGTCGCTTATCATTGGGCGAGTATGTTGCAATATAATCGCTTGTGATCGATCTTCTAACATGCACTTACATGCACGTCGGCAAATGAAAAATGGAGTGTTACTAAATATTTTATGGAGTGCAAATTAATAGCAGCTACCTTTTTTTTTTCTTTTCGAGTTAGTGAAGACATGATTACAAGAACACAAAACACACACACACACACACACATATATATATATAAATAACATTTCAACCATCAAGAAGTCCCAAAAAGAAAAAAAAAAAAAAGGACCGTGATAATTTTAGAATAATCTTCAGGGTAAACATTATTCTTTCCTTCTCGCTCATTCTGGTCTATCTTCTTTCATTTCAGATTGCTACTCTCGCCAATTAATTTTTCTTAAAACAAAACACAAAATAGTGCACACTCATTATATATGACACATAAATTTGGTCCTTAAAATTTCATTTGCTATATTTTGTTCTATGTATATCTTGGATGGAAGTGAGTAATTCCAATGAACATCGTGTGTTAAAAAGTGCATTAATTGTTGTGTGAGATTTATTTAAAACAATGACAAATACATTTTTTGACACATCAGACTAATTATTGACTTAGTCATTTAAATTGGTACATGTGTTAACCCACATTTGTTGACAAACAAATGAGGATTAATATAGTGTTCCATTTTGATTGGTAATGGTGTGGGTCCCTATTATTTAAATGATTTATTACAATCAGTGTTCTAAAAGACAGGTTAAGCGATCGCTTAGATACGTGGTGTTTATGTAAAACCCCGCATTTTACGAAAAAATTATTTATTTAGAAAAAAATAGATTAATTATATAAAGAAAGTTTGAATTCGAAAGTTAGATTAGTTGTACTTTGGAATTAGTTGACTATTGTGCATAATTATATATTATTGCCTTTTTATATGCGTATCCTTTGATTATGAATTTGAAATATGCATATATGGCATCTAGAATGTTGTTTTTGTTACATTTGTTTACTATTTAATGTGGTGTAATTATCTTTATTATTTATTTATTTATTATCTTAGTGGAAAATTTTAGAGAAATATTACCACTATATATTTGTCGATTTCGGTGTCAAAAAATAGGGGGAAGAAAATTGGATTAACTGAATCATCTCCTTGCCATTATTTTTTTTTTCCTAAATTGAAAATTTATTATATATGCCATTCGGAAGGCATTTAAGATGCATAATTATATGGTAATTATTATTTTTTATTATTATTATTTCTTGCTAAAGGGGTAAACCAACAGGACATTTTAGAATTTTATCAGAGGTAGTCAATATATTTGGAGAAAAAGGGATAAGCAATAGTTTTTAATAGGGAGGGAAAGTATGTAAAGAGGAGAGGAAAAAAAAAGCAAACAAAGAAGAAAAGAAAAAGAACGAAATAGAAAGTGAAAAAAAAATGGAGTGAAAACTCTCAGCCCAGAGTTTTGAGAAAAAGGTGAGAAAGAAAAAAATACGATCTAGGGAAGGAGAAGAAGGAACAAAAATAAGGAGGAGGTAAAGAAATAAAAATAGGAGCACGTGTGATTCATCTTCGTCTAATGTAGGAGAGAAATATTTCATTGAGTCCCTATTTAATTTTATTTGCGTGAATATTTTCCTATGCGCTTGTTGTCTTGAGATATTGAATTATTCTTTATTTGTGATATTAAATCATGCGTCATTGTGATGTATTAATATAAATTATTGTATGTTTGTTATGAATGAAATTGAGTAGAACTTATTTATTATCTAGGATCCTACTAGACTTCTTGCTCCCTCCCCACCAGATCAGGGACGAAGCCAAGATTTTAGGTGTGGGGGGACGAGAATATAAATGAACCGACGGCAAGAAATAATTATCACAAAAATTATTCAAATTAAATTTTACCATCAAATAATAAAGCAAGTTAATGCAAAAATATAACATATATAATATGTCAATATATATAATTTGGATATAAATAATTGAAGGGGCCATACTTAATCTTTTCAAAATAATTTGGAGGGACCAGCATTTATAATTTTTTTATAAATACAACATTTCTACTATATGTAATCTATTTTTTTAAAAAATTGGGATGGCGACGGCTCCCCCTCGCCCCCCCTAGATCCATCATTGCACCATATTGTTTTGCACGATTGATATTGATCAAGCACAGTACTTGGATTTGTGAAATTTTATCATTCAATTTAATCTAGGGAACTATCATTATTTTGTTGTACTTGGGAGTAGGACGTGTAGATCCTCTAGCCTATAATTTTTTTATCTATCCAGTAATTACTGTAAAATGATTTTTATTATTGTAAATTGGATTTAGATAATTAAATTTTAGAATCATATATTTTTCACTCAAAATCCTTCTATTTTATTAATTTTTTTTATCACATCCCGAAAATCAAGTCATGATAGCTTGGGGACCCCCGATTAGTGTCTAGATAGGTGTCTAGGCGTTGAAATGAATTATGCGGACACCTAATCAGGCTGGGCAGGTCTAGGCGAGCTAGGTGAGGGGCTAGGTGGATAGATATTTTTTTTCTCGCATTTTTTAAGGAACTGCTTATTTTTCTTTTTGTTAAAAAATTACCATTTAAGCAAATAGATGCAATCTATTAACCATCATAAGCGAACTCATTTTCCATTCCTCCGATGAAACCAAAGCCTACCAAGGAACCACAGTCACTAGAAAACTTAGAAGAAGAAGATATAACTTTGTCTAATTACAAACTCACAATTACACATTACTTCCTCTCTTGATCGATTTCTTCTATTTTTCACTAGCTTTTCTTATTTTTGATTGAAATAAATTGTTGTGTACATTCTATAAGTATTATATACATTTATATTTAAAAATATTTAAAAAAAAAACAGCCCAACGCCTAACTTCCTAGGCCTTGCCTAGGCGCTCTATGGCCGCTTTATGTCCGCCTTGTTTATTTTTAGAACATTGATTAAAATAAAGAGTTATGTTAACTTTCAGTTGAGTTAGTTCAACAAAATTGAACAGTGAAGGTGTCCTTTAGCCCAAAAACAAATTTAATTTGCTTTTAAAACGGAAATAGACTCTCATATAAGGACCAAAGCTAATTTTCCTAAAACACATGCTCTTTTGATCGAAAACACTCAAAATCATGTCCTTTCTACTTAAAAGGAGAAAGTGAATCTACTTTACCATAAAATAAGTTTGATTTTGGCAGCATTGTGCCAAAACATACAATTAATAACTATAGGGGGACCAAATTCAGGAAAGGAAAAATATTTTTATATATATTCAAATGATGTAGCCTTACATGATTATTGGATTTATTAAAGTACATGGCACTCACAAAACCTAACAAAACCACAGTATAATATGAAATTCTAAGAATAATTATAGAAAAGAAATTGAGGAAATTAGGAAAATCGGGTAACCAGTAGTGCACACACTGTTAGGAAAGTTAGATTTATATATATTCTCTTTCAAGGTAGAAAAAGAGGGAAAAAAGTGATATATTTATAAATTTCACGATAGAAAATTGAAATATTCGTTAAGTAATATAAAAGATTTAGGAGTTACTTCATCAATTGTCTATTAATTTTGAATTTGATGTTTCGAACTCTAACACGGTATTAGAGTAAGGGTAATTCACTCACATGTCAAGCTTAACGGCCACGGACTCTACGTCAGCTAATATAATCAGTTTCCGTGTTTGACTCAAAATCCCGCCGCATAAACTCCACACAAGTAAAATATGTAAAATTTATGGTCTCAACATAAAAACATTCTATAAAATATTTTATTTGAATAGCAAAAAAGCACTATATATAGTGGTTAAATTAAAAATAAAATTTGAACCAATAGCATGCAAGTGCCTGTATTAATGGATGCTAATGTAATAGACCACCTATTACACGGTAAACCATGCTTATATTCTTTTTTAGTGTGCGATATATATGATAATATTTTTAATTAATATTTAAGTATTAATCTTTGATATAAATATGCTACATAAATAATTTGTTATGGAGTGTGTGGTTTTGAGGGTGTACACTAAAAAGATGCATGCAGCATTCATAAAAGGGTGCAAAAGTGGGACTGAAAAAGACAGATGATTCTTGCTTATGATCAAGGCTCAAGCTAATCAAGAATAGTAAATTTTGTTCTATGATATCTAGTATATTCTATTTGTGGACTCTAAATAACAATTAGCTAAACTGAACATAATCAACAATATTCTCCCAGAAATCAAGGAAAAAATCATTCACTATTTATAAAAAAATCAACTAACTTTCTGTTAACTTTCTTGCAAAATTCTTGTTTTTTTTGCAAGAAAAGTTTTGTCGGAAAAATTTCCTGCAAGAAAGTTTTAAGAAAATTATCAAAATACTTTCTTGCAAAACAAACGCGTGATGATTGTAGGAAAATTTACTTTAAATTTTTTCACTTTTCTACATGGTCACTCATGCATATGATGGGAAAGACGCGAGTATATAAAGGGCAGAAAGAGGACCCAATTCAACGTAACGCCAGTTTCTTCTACCTAGCAAAGAAACTGAATAACAATTAAAAAATCTCTTAACCAATTAGAAACTCTTTAATAATTATTGTTTAATTCTTCAAGAGTCATCTCATATTTATTACCACAAGTGTACGCACGTTATTCTGCAAAACAATAACTTTTATTTGGGCCAATCACTATTCATATAAATAACAAATACACACATATTAATATTCCAAAACAAACAAACTTACGCAATAGAGATTACTTTGACGACTTATCATTTCAATTTATTTATTTTGTAATGTTTGACAATTTGTGTTTTGCATTCTTTTGATATGAAAAAGTCCGATCATCCGTATCGATAAGATTCGCAAAGCACAAACCTTATCTTTTTCACCTTAACACGTACTACAATTTTAGATTCTCGGCAGTTTAAAGTCTTACAGACCAGTACAACACTTTAAAAGTTTTTATTGATACGAAAATCTTTCAAAAAATCTAATTCATTAATTTGATTTTAACAAATCATACTTAATTCAAACATTTAAATATTGGCAAAAAATTAAGTCCATAAATATTAAATTTTGATAATTTTATGAAGTATCCAAATCCAAATCCAAATCCAAATCCAAAGTATAATATAATTGCGGAATCCATTGAAAAAAGGAAAATAAATAAAGTATTTATTCCGATCGAAATTTCTAGAGTTTCGTCATACATAATAACTTATTCCCTAAATCATAAAGTATATATTAATGAAACGTACGACCACTATAATATAATTTATAGTATAAATTGATAAATTAATTAATTTTTATGCAAATTCTCTTTTAGAGAATCATGATTACGATTGATAAAGATTCAAATTAAATGGGTCAAAAAAAACCGTACGGCCACATGATTTCGATGAAGATTCAATGTGGCTTAAAAAACTGTGACTTAGATTTTGATGGGCCAAAAGGTCCGACCGGACACCAATACTTTTAATAGTAGACCTGAATAGATTTAATATTATTTTGTTAAAACTTTAATCTTAAGTTATATAAATTTTATTTTAATCATGTCTAATTTCTAAAAAATTAATTTTTATGAACTGTACCTTAATTTATGATATTATAGAGAGTGGAAATTTAAGTAGATATATTTGTGACCTTTTGAGGTCTGAATCCCAAAGTATTTAATGGGTTCTCTCTCTAAAATAGAGAAGATAAGTAAAGTGTATAATAATTCGATTTGGAATCGGACCATAACCTTATGTGCCTCTTATATACTGGCTTAAATAAGTATCCATAAATCATAATATGATTAATATTAAGTTTTCACACATTGTAAAGCCTAGGGATGTACACACTTGAGTTTGAGGGGGTACAATCATACCCCCTCAATTTTTTAATTTTTTTCATATATATATATATATATATATATTTATATTAATTAAAAATATTTATGTTTGGTATTTATAATTAATAATATGATGCTTTTGATCATAAATTAAATATACTACTCGTTTCATCTCAAATTAAGAGTACACTAACACTGATTCAATTTAATCAGTGTTCATGATTACATCTTATTAATTATTATATGTAATTAAATTTTTTTTATTATTCTTGATATATTATTATGTGCAAAAAAGAAAATGAGACTCTAATAAGTCTTCATGTAAAAAGAAATTATCACTCCTTATTTGAAACAAAGTGAGTAGTCTTTACCAACGTTGACAATACAATTCATTTTTGTGAATGCGGAAGCAATTAATTCTAATATTTAAATATGGTATTATCCTTTTAATAATTAATTAACATTTTTGTAAATGAGACACGAAAAATTGTTTTGGCAATAGGGGGACCATTCTTTATTTCTAAAATTTCTTAAACTTCTAGGTTTTGTTTGATAACAAAAAAAACACTTGATTTATGTAAGAAGTTGGAAAATAAGTTGAAGCATGTGATGAGATATTTTCCATCTTATGCTCGTTTTTATGATCGAATAGATGTCATCCATCCTTCATTATCTTTTGTGGAATTTTTTTCTTTCTCAACCACCAAAGGAAAAAATTTCCATGATTTTTTTTTTCACAAAGTAGGAAAACATCTCACCATATGTCTCAACTTATTTTTCAACTTTTATAAAAATAAACTATTTTCCTTTTCCATCATGTTATCAAATGTTCCCTTAATGTTTATCTTTATTCTTGTGAGGTAAAGATGGATAAATAATTCTCAACGATTAAGTTTGTGAATATATTTTTTTCAAATAATTTTTTTTTTAAAAATGCCTATTATACCTATGAATGTATTTTTTCATTTTACTCATATATATATGTTTGTAATTTACATATTCTATGAGTGATGATTTATAAATTAAGATTATTTTTATATTTTTTTATGTATGTACCCCTTCAACAAAAATTATGCATACGTCCTTGGTAAAGCCTATACCCATTAGACGCACTAGATAGCCCATTCCAACAAATCGATGATTTTCTCACTTAACCCTTTTCATAATTTATCAGACTTCACGTGTTACATCACTTCTCTTCTTAGATGTTTTGCGTATTCACTCGTGCATGTGATAGAAAACATACGAGTATATAAATGGCAGAGAGAGGATCCAATTCAATGGAAAGTCGGTTTTTTCTACCCATCCAAAAAACTAAATAACAGTTAAAAACCCTCTTAACCAATAAGGAACTCTTTAATAATTGTTATTTAGTTCTTGAAGAGTCTTATTACTGTTGAAGAGCATGATAAACATTGTTAGCCTTCTACCTAACAGCTTAAACTTTTGGGAGAGATGATTCATAACATGGTATCAGAACTCAGATTCTGCAAAGTCTCGAGTTCAAATCCTCTAGCTTGCATTTGTTTCCCCTTGTTGTTTGTGCACAAAGTCTACTTTTAATTTGGTTTGTCTGGCATAAGTTAAATGGCAAATTTACTCTGTTATGGTAGATGAATTAGAAAAAATAAATGAGTAAGCTTCACTCTTACGGCATTTTTTTTTTCTTCTTTAACTTATGCAGTATACGGATGTGACAAGCCTGTCTGACTATTTTTATACCACATCAACCGTATCATGTAAAAAAACTTAGTGGTATATTTAGACTTGCGTTTTATAAAAATGTTGTGGATACTCTTATTAATATAAACTTCTGTTGTCTATGTTTATATATAAACATCTCTTGTATTAAAATTTAAAGGAGTGGAAAATAATATATTTCTTCCTTTGTGTTTTATACAAATTAAACTTCATTATAAGCATATATGCGCTAAATTGAATTTTTTTGCCCGCAAAACTCAAAAGCGATTCTCCTTATTTTATTAATTCTTTTATAATATTTTTCTTTAGGCCGGCTTTTAAAATTTAGAAATACCTTTTATTATTATAACATGTATGGAAACATCTATCATGATTTATTATAATAATATTCAAACTTTATAAAGAGGAATTAATTAATGCATGCTTCTGAATAATGGGTATACATTATATATAATAATGATGTGGACAAAAAAAACTCATTATTTTATCAAGCCTTTTCCTTTATTTTGATCAAACATATATGCATGTATGATTCATATCATAAGATCATAATCACATATATTTACGTAAGTGTTCAGTATAATTAATTGTAATAATGATCAAATACACTCAGTGATGATTTCCGTAAAATTTGGACGCAAAACAATTGATGAGAACATGCAGTTGTTTCTCTCACTTAATCCCTTTCACAAATTATCACTTCTCTGATGTTTTGCGTATTCATTTGTGCATATAATGGAAAAGACACGAATATATAAAGAGCAGAGAGATGACCCAATTCAACGTAATCTCGATTTTTTTTTACTTTAAAAAAAAAATTGAATCACAATTAAAAAATCTCTTAACTAATTAAGAACTTTTTAATAATAATTATTTTTAGTCCTTGAAGATACCACAATTATTATGTCAAACATTTGGAACTAAAATTGTCATGTGGGCCACATAATTATAATAAATATTTAATATTCTGGTCAATCTAACGCACCATAAGAGAATAAAAACTACCGGATCATCTAAATTATATTCTTAACTCATGGAATATGTTTTCTTATTAACATAAACATCCTCATTTAACTTTATAGAGGTTGGCTATATATGTTTGTCTACAAACATCTATTGTATTAAAATTTAAAGGAGTGGAAAATAATATATTTCTTTTACACAAGATTTATTCTACCTTTCTTAATATATCGTTGCGTACTTCCGTATTATAATATATACTACATATCATACTTAATTATATTATTCATTGTTGTTACTCTAATCACTTATTGTGACACAAATGCTAATCTGCGCTTTAAGTAGACCATCTTTTTATGCATTGCAAAAGTTTGATTCCCTCTAAAATTTAAATCCCACGGTTTGGATTTCTTCAAGTCTATTCTAGTGTGATTCTAATGACTCGAGAGAAGTGCGTTGAATCTAGGGTTATATAGTATTTCAGCTAAGTATTTTAGCACTCTAAAATTATTTTTATCAACATTTTACATGCATATATTTCTATAAGACACTTTTTACAGTGATAGAGTACTCATTTCAAGCGTTAAAATCAAATATAGTGATTTGTATAACCATCTGTATGCAGCTGCAAATGTATTAGAAACAAGAATTAATTGGCTAGACATTCATTATATATCAAGCATGTAACTATGGGTGCCAACATGTTTGTAGACGTGAGGTCGCGAAATGGGGTAAAACAATAACTTTTGTTCACTCGAAGCCCATTAGATTTAGATTTAAGCTAATTGAAATGGTTAAAAGTATAAGTATTCAGATCGGATCCCATCTGAAACAACTTGGATTAGTCCACTAGTTGTAAAAATAAAAATAAAAAATAGAAAATGAATGAAGTGGACAGGACAAGATAACTAATTCCACTGATAAGTGCTTAGTGCACCATGTTGCACGAAGTGAATTTGTGGTCGATAATTTCCATGTTTTCAGAGCTCCAAAAGAAATTTAATTGGCTAGCATCCACTAAGATTAAATGCAAATTGGATGAGCAGCTTATATATATATATATTCATGCGATAAGAGACGCTATATATAAAGAGGAAATTCCTCTCTTTACTAAAAAGAATAGATGTCTATTTGGAAGGATAAATTAATGAATTTTTGTATGAAAATATATAGAAATGATCTAGCTATATCATGGATAGATCACCTCCACCAAATTTTATCAAAAAATTCAATCCATATAGAATGTTACAACTTGCTCTGATATCATATTAGAGTTGGGAACATCCAACTCAAAACCAATTGGCGATAAATGGAGTAGCCCCTCCATCTTATATGTTGCTTTGTGATCATTCTTTTTTCTGATATGTGATTTGTAATCTCAACAAACCCAAGTCATTCTAGTAAAATCATCGACAAAAGAAATAAACCACTTCATCCCATTGTGAGTAGAAATTGGTGTTGGTCCGCACACATCCAACTAATGAAAATGGAAGATCTATTTTATAATTATTCAAATGGAAAATAGTACGGTGACTCTTTGCCATTACACGTGTCTCGCAATTAAAATCCCAAAGATTACAACCACTAAATATGTGACGCCCTAAATCCTATTAAGAGGTTTAGACTTATGGGACCAGGTAATCACGGTACCGTTTTAATCATTATTTCCAGTCAAATATGAAAGCTTAAAAGCAGAGTTAGATATATATGACTTAGTAGCAATTAAGTCCAAAAACAGTGGTTAACGAAGAAGTTTCTTGCATATCAAACGCAGGTGCCGATAGGGTAGTAGATTCATTCTTTCTTAGAGAATCTTCACTAGTATTATTTGAATTTGTCATAGTGATAAAGAAACAAGAAAAGAACTAATGCAGCGGAGTAATACGATCAGAAACAACAACCGTGAACGCAAGAGCAAGCTTCGATTCCTAGGGTAAAGGCGAGGAAATCGAAGGTACCTCTAATACCATGTCAAGAACACAGTTGTAAGAATAATTTTACGATAATTTCATTCATTGTGATTGTACAAATATATAGAATATATACAAGGACCGTTTACAAGGAAATAATTAATTAAAAGAGAACATCCTCTAATTAAAAGAATATTGCCCAATATAATCCCTTAATTCTAGCAATTCGCTGTATAAATTGAGAATAAATAAGGTTTCCAGTTAATAACTTCGATGGGTACACATGCAAGGGACATATTACAGATGCACTGTGACATATCGCCAATACATTAGTGGGTTGGGTCCTTTACACGTAGATTCTATGCAAAGTACACTATTGACAAAACGGGTGACACACCATTGGAAACTCAATATATATCTCTCGACGTGTCTCTCAATAATTATTGAATCTTGAATCTCCTTGTTAAAAAAAATCGAATATTTTAAAAAAGCTCTCTTTGAAGATTTAAGAGATCACACGTTTTATTTACTCTTTAATTATTATTTGATTCCCACTTGAATGGATTGCCTCAAGCACAGAAAAATCCCACTAGTTTGGACGTACTTCGGATAAAATAACGTTGTTTTTCTCCTTTATAAATAGACCAGCAACACTCAATCAACACACCAATAAGCAGAAAATATAACCATGAAGAACTTAGTTTGTTTTAGCATGAAAACAAATAATTTTCAAAACTTTGTTTCCTCCAAATTATCATGCTCAAAGCACTCATCTAGGCTTTTGTTTTCCTCGCTTGTTCACGTCTTACTCTTTCGAGTAAACCCATTTTGGATCCAACTTTCTTACTTCACAATAATTTCTTTCTTTGGGTACTTGGCTTTAATGTTTTCAATGCCAAAAAACGCGACCTTTCAGCCTGAAAGCCTAGACTTTTTCTTCATGTCCACATCTGCATCCACAGTTTCAAGCATGTCAACGGTTGAAATGGAGGTTTTTTCAAATACCCAACTCATAATTATGACCTTCTTGATGTTAGTTGGTGGTGAAGTATTTGTTTCAATGCTTGGGCTTCACTTAATGAAGTTTAAAAAGAAAAAAGAAACTCAAAATTACAGAGTAGACTCTGCTTTAAGCTCAACAAACTCACTTCATCAACTTGAATTAGGATCAATTACCCATCAAGGACTTAATATTCAAAAACCCAATTCCTTAATAAATAGTGAAGATTTGAAGCACAATGCTGTTAGATCTTTGGGTTTTGTAGTACTGTTCTATCTTCTAGTTGTTCATCTATTTGGTTCGTCTTTAATTGCGCTTTACATACTCATTGTCGAGAGTTCAAGAAAAGTACTGAAAAAGAAAGGGCTTTCAATTGCAACATTTAGCATTTTCACCACAGTCTCAACTTTCTCAAATTGTGGATTTGTACCCACAAATGAAAACATGATAGTCTTCAAAAAAAACACTGGCCTTCTTTTAATAATAGCCCCCCAAATTCTACTTGGTAACACTTTGTACCCTCCATTTTTGCGCATTTTAATCGAGTTTTTGGAGAAGTTCACAAAGAGAGTGGAGTTTAGTTACATTTTGAAGAATCGGAGGGACTTGGGGTACAAACATTTGCTTTCAAAGAAGCGTTGCAAGTTTTTGGGTGCGACTGTTTTTGGGTTCATTTTGGTCATGTTGGTGGGTTTTTGCTCATTGGAGTGGAATTCAAAGGTGATGGAGGGGTTGAGTAGTTCTTATGAGAAGGTTGTGGGGAGTTTGTTTGTTGTCATGAATTCAAGGCATGCTGGTGAATCTGTTTTCGATCTTTCAAATGTCTCTTCTGCCATCCTTGTGTTGTTTGTCTTCATGATGTAAGTCTCTCTCTCTCTCTCTCTCTCTCTCTCTCTCTCTCCCCCCTCTTATGCAACTAGGATGTTACTGATTTGGGTTGGTCTTGGTTTTAGTATTCCACCAATCAAAATAGCATTAACTTAGACTCCATTTGATAACAACATAGAAAAGGGAAATAAAAGCACTTGATCTGGTTAAGAAGATGGAAAATAAGTTGAGTCATGTAACAAGATACTTTCTATCCAATGCTAATTTTATAAGTATATGTCCTACATCTTTCATAACTTTTTGTAAAATCATTTTGTTTCCTCAACCACCAAGAAAACTTCTTCATGAAAAAAGTAATAAAGTAAGAAGACGTTTCCCCACATGTTTCAACTTATTTTCCAACTTCTCATAAAAATCGAATGTTTTTATTTTTCTTTTTCATTTTGTCAAACAGATTCTTAAAATATCAATATTGTCGAACTAGAAACCAACTTGGCTAGCCATGTTGGTCATAATAACTCTCTAACTATTGAGAGCTTATAGGTTTCATTCCCGTTGTATACGTGTTGAATGAATTTATTATGATGACTTGTAAAAAGAATTCACTGTGGCGTAACCTCCACTTAGCTAATTTGCGGCTATTTTCCCAATTACCGTGATTCAAGATTAAGATCATAGCTTGAACTTTTAAAAAAATTACCGAACCACAAATACCAAAAATAGAGGTAAAATTTACGTTTAACTGTATTTAAACAATTATAAGATAATGTCTATACTATGTTATACAATATTTTCACCTTTCTACTATTAGTTCATGCAACGTGATTGAATACTACACTCACATCCCCTTTTAAATTGAGTAAAAATATACCAACAGAAAGTAAAATTAAGTATATTTCAAAAAAATAATATATCAAAAGAATTCCGATAATACCTAAAGAACACTAATTAGATTTGCAATAAAGATGTAATAATGTATCACTCTAATTTATAACATGATTTAATATACGAGACTTGAATTTTAGACATATCAAAAATAAAAAGTTGAATTTTAAGAGGGAGGAAGTATTCATTTAGCTTATTATTATATAATTTATTTTAAACTTTTCTTTTATCATTAATTTAATTTTATAACTTTCGGCCGGTGTTAAAAAATCTCGAAATTCTAGTCAATGACTAGAGTTAAATTTATTTAAAAATTAAATATAAATGAATTACAGAACTAAAGTAGCTCTTCCCTATCAACTAACACTTTAATGGATTTGAAATTGTCCCTATACTACGAGAGTAACAACTCATTGATATAATTTATACCTAGATCACATTCACGTATTATTCAGATATATATATAGTTTAAACAAAATTATAAAATAAAGATGTTATGTAATCTAGTGGTTCAGTACTAGATTGCTCTGCCAAAGGCCTAAGGTCAAACCATCTTACAAGCATATTTTTTAATGAAAAGGAAATAGCGGAATTTTATAAAATTTTAAAATTATTGAAGATGGTGGACTTCCAATATTGATGGATGTATTTGTTTTTGTCTGATGGTACACAAAGTCATCTTGCACTTAATGAATGGTGGATATATTAACACCTCTAAAAATATTTGGTAACACTCCCACTTTAATTCGTTTTTTTGTAACTAAACTGAAGGTGTCTGTTACTCAGTTCTTGAGTGCCGAATATAAGTTTATGCTCGGTTGTGAAGGACCGAATGAAAAGTGGGAGTATTTTTAAGAGATATTGGGGGTGCCAATATCTCCGCACTTAATGAAGTGGAAAAATATTTTTTGTCCCAATTGGGTAAATTCTGATTGGAATGCCACTAACTTAAATCTTTTACTAGTGGAATAGGCCCTTTTTACAAAGCGATAATTTTTTAATACATTTGTTTTATGTAATATAATCATTTTTATATAAATTATGAATTAACAATAATTATTACTAGAAGTGGATATATATAACTAGCATAACATGGATGGACTAACAAATTAAATTAAATTATTTAATAACCAAATCCATGTCAATTGAGCCAGAACATTCATGATACGAAAACAAGAATAATATCATCGGGTTACAAAGTCGTTGGCATAGTCGAATAGGCTTAATCACAAACATAACTCGTAGTAATATCTCCGGGAATTCCATGCAATGAGCACTAAAACAAGAGCCACATATTTCATTTCCCAACCGAAGACACTGTTAAAAAAGTAAAATTCAAAAACACGTTTTCCATGTTAATAGACAAGGAAATTAAGTGTTGATACATTAAATATTTTTTTTGTGATATTTACATAGGTATGATGTTTATAATTTTTGTATTATATATGCAGATTAAAACTAGTTTAGAAATTACTTTAAGCAACACCATATAATAATAAATAGATTGAAACAGAGGCAGAAGAAGGATTTTAACTCAGTGGGAGTTTGATTAACAATATTAAATAATTTTAACGTTGAAAGCATATTTATTTTTAATATTTTTTTAATGTCTTTTGGAATTGTAAGACGTATTTTTCAATGGATTCATACATTTTCCATATAATTTTTAACATTTTCTCAGAAAAACTAATTAAATTTTCTCAAAATGACTTTTTTTTTTCTCCTTACCTAACAATAATTATAGGTCCGCCTCCAAAGTTTTGAAATATCTACAAACTTAACCTCATGTGAATCACAAGTAAAAACTCATAAACCCATATAAAATATTAGAGTAAACAGCCCATGAGCTGTTTATTCAAAATATTAATACGAACTCAATTATTTTTTAATGATATACTGATATTGATTTAATCAATAGTCAATAATACACTAATTAATCATTTTTATTTATTTATTTATTCATTTACAATCTTCCTTTTTATTTGAAAACTGTATACTATCAAATATGGAAAATATGATAAATATTAAATAATGCGCGTACTGATAAAACTCCACATGCTCTATATATAATTTTTCATTTTTTTGTGAGAAGTAACGCATGCTGAAAAGGCTTTAGAATTATCCCAACATAATTTATAGTTGATTATATTCTCTTTATTTGATGGTAAAGTCTGAGTGGTCACTTGAATAAAATTTGAGGTCAGATTGTAATTCAGCATCTTAATAATTTTGAACCCCACTCCTTGGTATATATTCTAATTCTACATTTTCAGCCCACCTTCATTGTGAAATGGAATCCATGTATAAATAAATTTTCATTGACCCAGAAAAAATAGGAGTGATTCATCTAGTAAGCATTGAAATTATATGTCACATTATTTTCATTATGGTAGTTATTTATATTACACTGTCATAAAGTTTGATCATTTTTTTTCTTTGATGTATGAAGTTTTATTTTTGTTAATCCTATTGGTAAAGTTTAATATATGTTCTCAATTTAATCTAAAACATAACGTGCCATTTACTTTATTTTTTGGATAGAAAATATCACATGTAATTGAAATGGCTTAAAAATTAAAATGACGTGTTATTTTATGTCCAGTAAACTAAGTGCAAGTTTGATTTCAGACTAAAATTATAAGGAAATCAAACTTTACAGATGAAATTGTGTGAATAGGGTGTGCCCTTCCCATTCATATTCATATACCATGATTTAATTTTGTTTTATATTTGGATTTTTTTGGACGTAATATTCTTGATGTCATTAATTCGCAAAAGAAAAAAGAAAAGAAAGAAAGAGACAGAGCCAATGTGAGGTATAAAGGGAAAAAGAAAGTCATTGTGAGGTATAATTAAAGGAAAAAAAAGAAGTTGGCATGTAATTCTCAAGAAATAATAATGTTATGTAATATTCTTATTTCTTATTTCCTTTTTCTTGACAATTACATGCCAAAAAAATTAGTTAGTTTTAAGTTATATTTCTAAAGATATGATTCACTTTCGTTTTGGATTCGCCAGCTCATAAAAAATACTCAAGTAATTACACATTAAATCTCGTTTCTTCGATTTTAAATCCACAACGTACATATCACTTATGAGAGATGCGCCATCCAGCACCCTTATCTTTTAAATATATTTATGAGACGTATCATTTTCGGATGATAAATATGAAATATATTTTCATAACTTATCAATCCTTATGTAAATTTATTTACAATCATTTCATTTAAATTGAGAGATTCCATTAAATTCTTTTGTTGAATAATAATATTAATTTATGATAGGTACCTTCCACCATATACTTCTTTCTCACTAAATGAGGATGAGGAGGCTGATGATGAGGCCCTTTCTCCAATTGATAAGAGCACAAGGAAAAGGAAGTCTACATTATGGGATAAATTATTATTCTCACAGATTTCCTATTTGGTCATTTTCACCATTCTTGTTTGCATCACTGAGAGACAAAAACTCAAGGAGGACCCCCTCAACTTCAACATCTTGAATATAATTGTTGAAATCACTAGGTGAGATTTGAATGTTTGGTTTTTATATAAAAGATATATATAAATGAAAAAAGTTCAAGTTACATCAATATAACATATATATATATATATAATTTCTCAGACGGATCAGTTCGTATGAATTGAATCTTTAGTGACGATTTTTCGTCCCAATGTTTTAGCGAAGGAAATCTATTGCTAAAGATCGCAGTCTGTACAAACCGATCCGTGTAAGATACGTAATATATATATATATATATATAAGACTAAACTAAAAAGATCATATTTTGCTAGTAATCTCATGTATTTGAACAAATAAATTAATGAAGAAATTCAAGTAAACAACGTGCTCCCCTAATTAAGAAGAGGCAATGGGTTTAAAGGGTCTCTTACAAAATTAAAACCACTAAAAGGACACCTTATATTCCTATTGTAAAATAAGGACAATTAATATAATCGTGACAAGTGTCTTACTAAAATTAAGCCAAAATGAGAAAAAAACCCTTTTTTTTTGGTTAATTACAAGTTGTGCCATCAACCTCCCACTCGCATTTAGTGCAAAATCGCTTTTGCACTGAAATATTTCACTGCAAAAACGATTTTGCACTAAATGCGCATGTAATCTTTAGAAACATTTCACTGCAAAATCGATTTTGCACTAGATGCGTGTACAATCTTTAGAAACATTTCACTGCAAAAATGATTTTGCACTAAATCCGTGTGCAATTTACCAAAAATATTTGACTGTAAAAACCCTTTTGCATTAAATCCGAGTGCAATTTAGCATAGATAATCAATGTATTTCGCATTTAAATAAACAACTTACAAAGAATAGCAACATCTTGATATTGTTTATTCCACAAAAATAGAAAAACATCATCATTCATATATCAAAATCAAAATTACATTATTTTAAAATCAAAACTAAAGGAATATGAAAAAAATCTCAAATACCATCATACCAAGAATTTCAAAATTCCAAAATTCGCTAAATGTAATTATACTATGCTATAGTAAAATCTAAACAATTAATGCAGTGCACGTCTTCGTATTGTGATATCCATAACGGTTACACCTTCCACACTTCTGTTTCTTTTTTGTACTTGAGTCAGCGCTCTCAATTTGATTCTTTTTAGGACGACCGAGTTGAGTTTTACAATCGGGAGATAAAATTTTCGATACATCAGAGACATTAGTAGGACGGTCAGAAGTTGGCACCGGATAAATTGTATGAGCATAAGAGCTCTGAAAGTTACACGTAAAGAAACAAGGATTACAATAGTCATAAACAACCTTCCTATTGGTCAAAATACACAAAACGGCGTGTGAACATGGGAAGCCATCAATCTGCCATTAATTACAACCACACTCACATGCCAAAAGATCTACACGATAAGACTTTTTCTCTATAACTTCAAAGATCGAATCAGATGATTTGACAACCCTCCATGTCGAACTCTCATTAACCTTCTCTTTCAAACATTTTTCAACTTCTGGACACAAGAGAGTTTTCCAACTCGTTTGAAACTTAATGGCTCCTCCCGGAAATCTTTGTCCAATACTTATAATAGCATTAGCCCAAGCACTACAATTACGTGGTTCGTGTGCTTCAATTTCATCAACACGACTCATAGAACCTAAAGAACTACTAGCACACTGATCATCTGACGTTAAAAATTTAGAACCTTCCGTCCGCCTAACAAAAATATCTATATTTTCCACTATTTTTATCATTACAAAACAAACCATGCATTGAATTTCATCATTCCCATCTAAAACAAACTCTTTGTCATCACAAGTAACAAATAGGTTTACACACAAGGAATTAATATCGGACCACCTCTCGCACACCAAACGTTTTAGTTCTTCAACACTCATACCAAGAAAAAATCAAATTCTAAAAGAACAACCATTATAATAAACCACGTCTATAATGCCTCTATCAATATCCCTAAAAAATAAGACATAAAAATTTAGAAGCTATACATTACATAACAAACATGTATGTTCATTCATTCACAAATGAAATCACACATTTAAACTAACCAAAACCTACAACATAAGAATCAAATGCAGAAATAATGCACTTAAAAAAACTTAGATCAAAAACTGAAAAACTGCAAAATCAATTTTGCAGTTTTTTCTGCACAAAGGAAAAAAAAAGGAAAAACAGAGCATATACATAGATAAATCACATGGATGCTAAAACTAACTTTAAAATCATGAACAATCACTTATTATTGGATCAAATCTTTTAAACATAAGCTAAAACAACCAAAATGAAGTAATATTTTTATAACTTTTACATAAATAAAAGCAAAAAACGTGATAGGTCTCTATAATCTAAATATATCATCAAAACTAAAAAACTGCAAAATCAGTTTTGCAGTTTTTCTTTAGTTATGAGGAAAAGAAAAACGAAAACAGAGCATTCAATTGCTATCTCATCAAATCCTCCATAATCTAAATATACATGAATTGATTGAACTCTATTTCATCAAATCCTCTAAATATAAGCTAGAACAAACCAAAACGAAGCAAAATCACAACTAAAAACATGAAAAGAAAAAAAGAAAAAAGCAATACCTAGATAGTGTGTCAACATCCATGGAACTAAGAAATTTCTTCTCCTTTTCTTCGTTAATCCCATCGATCTATGATGCTTTCCATCAATCTAAGATGATAGCTTTCCTCTCTTGAATCGTACTGTGCTTTTCCCTCTCTTCTCGCCTCTCCCAACGAATTGTATCGCCTATCCCTCCTCCTTGTTTCTGTGCGTAGGATTATGAGTTGAAAGAAGGAAGGGTAGTTTAGTCATTTTAAAATTCTTAAAGTATCTAATTTATAAAAGACAAAATACTTACAACTAATCTAAAGACCAAAATTGTCCTTACATTAAAACAATAATATGAAAGAATCCTTCATTCATTAAGCTAATGTATGATGTCCTTTTGTTGTATAAAATTATGAAAGGAGGTCTCTGAACCCATTTTCCCAATTAAGAATGCATATTTCTCTTTTGAATTTTTAAAAATGCACCAATTTCATCCCAATAAATTGTTTTAGAACAAAAGTAAAATAAAATTATCATCTTAAATTTTTTTATTAAAAATCATTATTTGTTCATGCACCAACTTCTCAATTTTGATTTACCCATATGCTAAGTTCATCCCCCCCCCACCCCCCCGGCCCCACAACACCCCAATTTGAACATAAAGTGATATTAATATTAAATTTGTCCCCTTTTAAAATAAATAAATAAATAAATAAAATTCTTACTCCGCCTTTTTTGCAGTGCATATGGAAATGTTGGATTTACAACTGGCTATAGTTGTCAAAGACAATTGAAACCAGATGGCTATTGTGAGGACAAGTACTATGGGTTTGTTGGAAGATGGAGTCGGAAGGGCAAATTTGTTCTCATTATTGTCATGTTTTTTGGAAGACTGAAGAACTTCAGTATGAAAGGTGGTAGTGCATGGAAATTATCGTAACAACAACTATCTATGTGTGAAAGGTGGTAGTGCATGGAATAGTTTCAGACCGAAGTTGGATTTGACTTCACTCAGTTATAGTTATTGAACCGTATCTTCATCTTAATGTAAGAGTAGAGGTTGTCCGCTACTGAGCTTAAGTTATTACAATTTTATCATTTGTGAATATATGTCTAATGTAATTTACATAGGGTTTTGTGTTATTTTTACAGTATTTTGAAATTTTTGTGATTTTAAAATCTTATAATTTTCAATTTAAGTGTTCTTTTAAAAATATTAGAAAATTTATTTACTACACAATTTTAAAATTCAAAATTCATTGCCGCTTTATATAGAAATGTGTGTGTGCGCTTTTTATAGAAAAAAAGGAAAGCTTTAAGTATCTCTCTTTTACTATAATAATAATGAAAATTTAGCTCTCCGCCCTCGACCCTGGATGAGATTCAAACTCAGGATATTTGAGTGGATGCCGTACCAATTAGGCTAACTGTAACACCCCCCCTCCCTCTCCCTCTCTTAATTAGCTTACTTTACCAACTAATTTGGACCAGAGAGTGCAACTAACAGAAAGAACAATATTTCTGTCAAAAGAAAAACACTACTTCAAAAATCCTTATCTTACTACACTACATTAGTAATGTAGATAGCAGAAGAAGTAAGGGATCGAATTCACAAGGAATGGGAGTTTGGAATTTATATTTATCTAATTTCCTTTATTCAATAAAAAATTAAATTACATCAAAAATTAAATTACAAACTAATCTAATAAAAAATAAAAATAAAAACTATATTCCTGAGACAGTTGGATGAAATTCCAAATACCTATTTGCTTCGAATTGCATCTGCTGCAGAAAACTCTCCATAGACTTAAACGTGAACATTTATTTCCTTCCTAATCTTCACTATACAGCTTCAATGACGAGATATATCGGTTCTTCCAAAAACACAAATAACATCACCACCTACTATCGTATCACGAAAATTAAGGTTCGAAACTTTCATTATGTTCTTCCACCATAAGAAATTATTTGTTCTTCCAAAAGCACAAATAACCTCAATGTAGCGTCGCATAATAAAAATTAGGAGTTTCTAAAACCCTTACCTTGTTCCTCTCAAGGAAAAATACATTTGTTAAAATTGCAGACAATCTCTCAAAAAGGATTGCATCATGGGAGTTGGGAATTAAAATTTAAAATTGAAGGATTGTTAACTTTTTTTTTTATGAAAAATGATTCTATAACTAAGAGAGTTAGGGTTTAATGAGGAAATAGATTGAATAAGGATTAAATTATAGAGGAGTAAGAAGCAAGCAATTAAATGGAGAAAAGTGTTTTACTATTTGGTGGGTGTTATGATAGTGTGGGCTTGATAAATTATGGGTAAAAGGGTTTATGGGCTAAAGGAAGTGGATAAATATGGGTTGCTAGAGAAGGCGTAAAGTAGGCTCATGTGTTACGGATAGAAAGTGGAATCTGGGTCCACAAGAGAGATACATTACACTTTTTCTCATTGTGCACTGACAGTGTGTTCAGGACTACTTCCGGCAAAGTAAACCTTATGAGGAAACTCAAAACACAAAAGTTGTAAGTCCTTAAATTTTCTTTCCATTAATAAAGAATGTCAAAATTGAAGTTCTTAGCTTAAAGATATGCTCTAAATATCGAACTACTACCTAAGTTTCTCAAATACTTTTCTTGTTTCAAGATTATTTTGATTCGCTTCTTCTTGACTTCGATACTTTATTCATTATATTCAAACTTTTTTCAATATTTTCCTCACTAATTCTATAATTATTACAGTATACTAAAAATAAATAAAATAAATAATATTACTACCTAAAATGAAGAATCAAAGGTAAGGAAAAAAATCTAAAATACGCACAAAATCATGCACATCAAATACCCCCAACCTTAAATTTTGCTCTTCCTTGAGCAAATTAAATTAATACGAACTCTAAAGTGATTCCATTTCCCAGAAACGACGTGAATTTCAAAAAAAACAAGTTTTTCGTCACTAGAAAATAACTATTTCAAAATCTCTTATTTTACTACACTACATTAATAACGTAAATAGCGGAAGTAAGTGATCAAATCCATATGGAATGAGAGTTTAGAATTTATATTAATCTAACTGCCTTTATGACATATAAATTCAAATTACATCCAAACTAATCTAATGAAATATATATATATATATTCTGAATATAGTTGGACAAAATTCCAAATACTCATCCGTTTTGAATTACATCGGCTACAGTGAACTTTCCACAAATTTGAACATGTAAGATTCTTCCATTCCTAATAACCGTCGCAATACAGTTTCAATGACAAGATATACATGTTCTTCTAAAAACACAAATAACCTCACCACCTACTATTGTATCACGAAAATCAGGACTCAAAACTTTCATTATGTTTTTCCATTGTGAGAATTTATTTGTTTTTCCATAAACTCAAATAACCTTAACGCGATGTCGTATAATAAAAATTAAGAGTTTCTAAAATCCTCACTATGTTGCTCTCAGTGAAAGATATATTTGCTAAAATCACAAGCAATCTTTCAAAAAGGGTTCCATAGTGAAATTTGAGAATTAAAGTTTAAAATTGAGTGATTGTAGGATTTTTTTATTTTTATGAAGAATGATTCTATAAATAAGAGAAGAGTTAGTATTTAATGAGGAAAATGTGTAAAGTGGTTGAATAAGGACTAAATTATAAATGAGTAAGGAACAACCAATTAAATGGAACAACCAATTGAATGAAGATTAGGGTTCTATTTTTTAGTGGCTGTTAGGATAGTGTGGGCTTAATGGATTATCAATCAAAGGGGTTATGGGCTAAGGGAAGTGGATAAATGTGGCCCATTGGACAAGGAGTAAAGTAGGCTCATGTTTGTGGATAGAAAGTGGAATGTGGGCCCACAAGAGAAAGATAACTTTAATTAATTTTTGTCATTGTGCACTGATAGTGTGTTTGAGACTGTTTTTGGTAAAGTAAACTTCTGAATTTGAGAAAACTCAAAACATGAAAGTTGTAGGTCTTTGAATCTTCTTTCCAACTGTATAAAATGCATCAAAATCCAAGTTTTGAGCGCAAAGATATGCTCAAAATACCGAATTGCTGCATAACTTTCTCAAATACATTTGAAACTGTTTTGTTTTGCTTTTTCTGGACTTTCATACTTTATTCATTCAATTAAACCCTTTTTCAATATTTTCCTCATTAGCTTTGTAATTATTACAATATACTATAAATAAATAAATACATAAATAAAAATAAATTTTACTACCTAAAATAGAGAATCAAATTTAAGTAAGATGTCTAAAATACGCGGGTAATTAGCAAAAGTGACCCCTAAAGGTTTGACCCGAATCCCTCGCTTGTCCTTAAAGTTCAATTTTATATTGAAACATCCTTAAAGTTTTTAATTTTCCCTCACTTGTCTATAACTAGATGCGCCAATAAAAGTTGCATGGAAAACGCGAGTGATTATCATGAACTACTCTTTTAAGAGGCATTGGTTCAACCAAAATTAGAAACTTTGAGGATGCTTAAACCGAAATTAGAAATTTTAAGGATGTTTCAACCGAAAATTGAACTTTAGGGATGTTTTAACCTAAAATTGAACTTTATGGATGTTTCAACCGAAAATTGAACTTTAGGGATGAGCGAGGGATTTTGGTCAAACTTTAGGGTCATTTTTGCTAATTACCCAAAATATGCACAAAATTATGTACATCGAATACCCACAATCTTAAACTTTGCTAATCCTCGAGGAAATTAAATTAATGCAAATTCTAAAGTAACTTTATTCCCCAGCAATGACGCCAATTTTGAAAGAGTAATTTTTTCATTGCTAGGAAAGAGACTATTCAAAAACCCTTATTTGACTAACATTACGTTAATTATGCGATTGGAAGTAAGGGATCGAATTCACATAAAATGAGAGTTTAGAATTTATATCAACCTAATTGCCTTTATTACATAAAAATAAAGTTAAATTAAAACTTTATATATTTATATATATATATATATATATATATTCCTAAGATAGTCATTGGATGAAATTCCACACACTCATATGTTTTGAATTGAATCTGCTACATCGAACCCTCTACGGACTCAAACGTGGAAACTTCCCTTCTTAACCTCCGAATTTGAGAAAACTCAAAACACGAAAGTTGTAAATTTTTGAATCTTCTTTCAAACCATATAAAAAGCACCAAAATATGAGTTTTAAGCGCAAATATATGCTCAAAATACCAAACTGCGCATAATTTTCTCAAATACGAATCTTGTTTTGAGATTGCTTTAATTCACTTCTTCTTGACTTTGATACTTTTCATCGAATTCAACCGTTTTTCCATATTTTCCTCATTAAGTTTGTAACTATTATAATATTCTAAAAACTAAGAAAATAAATAACTTTTTTCTACTTAAAATGGAGAATCAAAGGTAAGTAAGAGATGTAAAAGACGAACAAAATTATGTACATCGAATACCCCCAACTTTAAACTTTGCTTGTCCTTGAGAAAATTAAATTAATATAAATTCTAAAGCAACTTCTGTTAGAGTGATATACTAAGAACCATAATTTTTTTGTTGGGTCGGATATATTATATACTCGATTTTGCTATTTTAATGAGAATCTTTATGGGCAATGGTTACATTATCTTATTTATTTAAATATTATACATGTGTGTCTTTTATTGAATATAGTAGATGATTAGGTGTGTGGAGTTTAGCTTACACACAAAAGATCATATCATCTGTTCTTGTGGAATATAAGTTTATTGGTTCACGGTCTTAGATGGAATTGGACACCCATCAATAGGATTGTAGTATAAGTTTTAGTAGTTTATCTTGACTACAGAAAATGGTGTATTTTTAACTCGTTGTGCTAGTACATTTTGTGTGTCTTGAATAGGACCAGTTTGGGTTAACTGTTTTTATACTAGCTATATAAAACAATTTAAAATCCCCTAATTATTATGATTACTTATGCTCTTAATCTTGAAATAATTGATAGACATATATATATATAGTGTTTGTTGTTTTGACTCATTAAGAGTGAGATTCATTTATGGATTAATAATCTTCGTGAATTAGATGATGATACTATATGTATGATGAATATTAATTATTGACATAATTCACGTCCCGATGTAGGAATTGATGATAGTCCCTTGAAAAGCTTATAAGTTTTGATCATGTCAAAACCTACAGGTGGATTATGTTAATCCGACATGTCAAGTAAGTTAAGTGGTAGGCTCAATGATTAATAAGTCATTTAAATATAATTGTCAGTAATTTAATTTAAATGACAGTTATATGTAATCTTAATGTGGGGATAATAATAAGTATTTAATAACAAGGAGCTCTGAATATAATTTTAAGATAAGGACGAGAGTGCAATTGTAATTATTTAGTGGTGTGAATTATAATTTATGGAATGAATTAATTCATACTAGAATTAGGATTCCAGCTTTCCATAGGAAGCCTAAATACTTAATTCTCCTTAGGGCCCTTATCGTAACCTTATACATACGCCGCCCATGTCTTTTCTTATGGTAACATTAATTCTCACAAATTAAGATTTGTTCCACCGAGAGAGGAGAAAATCTTGGTGATACCATAGCCCACACTCGGTGCAAGATTTGATGGTGGAGGGAAAACGATAGAAGATTTTTAGGTTTTCGATACTCCAGTCATAAATCAATTGTAACTTTTGATCACATTATTGGATCGGGCTGAATTTTGAATATGTTGTTCGGAACACAAAAAATCAGGACGATCAGAAGTCGTTTCAATGGCAAAAACGACCGATTTCCTCAGCCTAGCGGGATTGGAAAAAATCTGACCAAATTGCAATTTGAATATATCAACCCTAGTTTCCTCGTATAGATCATTTACATGATTCACAAAGGTGAAATCCCTATCTTCTTATAGGGTTTTTGAAAACTATTTTTTTTGATCTATATGCAGTATCAAATGATCGTGCAATTATGTCTCCATCAACTTCATTCCCCAGCAATAACACCAATTTTGAAAGAGCAATTTTTTCGTTGCTAGGAAAACACTACTTCAAAAACCCTTATTTTACTTCATTATATTAATAATGTATATAGTGGAAGTAAGGGCGAATTCACAGGGAATGAGAGTTTAGAATTTATATCAATCTAATTGCCTTTATTACATAAAAATAAAATTACATCCAAACTAATATAATAAAAAAAATAAAAAATATATATTCCTAAGATTGTTGGACGAAATTCGAATCATATGTTACATAGAACCCTTCATAGACTCAAATGTGGGAACTTCATCCCTTCCTAAACTTCACAATACAACTTCAATGACGAGATATATCTGTTCTTCCAACACTTACTATCGTCTCACGAAAATCAAGGCTCCAAACTTTCATTATATTCTTTCAACATAAAAATTTACTTACTCTTCGAAAGACACAAATAGCCTCAACACGGCATCGCACAGTAAAAATTAGGAGTTTCCAGACCCTTACCACATTTCTCTTAAGGAAAGATACATCTGCTAAAATTGAAGGACTGTTAGCTTTTAATTTTTTCTGAAGAATGATTCAATAAATACGAGAAGAGTTAGGGTTTAATGTGAAAAATGTGAAAATAGATTAAATAAGGATTAATTACAAAGGCCTAAGGAGCAAGCAATTAATTGGATACTAGGGTTTAATTTTTTGGTGGCTGTTATGATAGTGTTGGCTTAATAGATAATGAATCAAAGGGTTTATGGGCTAAAGGAAGTGGATGAATATGGGCTGTCAGAGAAGATGTAAACTAGGCTCATGCTTATGGATAGAAAGTGGAATGTGGGCCAATAAGAGAAATATACACTCTAATTTCATCACTGTGCGCTGACTGTATGTTTGGGATTATTTTTGGCGAAGTAAACCTTCGAATTTGATAAAACTAAAAACATGAAAATTGTAGGTGCTTGAATCTTCTTTCCAACCATCTAAAGATTGCCAAAATTCAAGTTCTGAGCAAAAAGATATGTTCAAAATACTGAACTGTTGCATAACTTTCTTAAATATGATTTTTGTTTTGAGATTACTTTGATTTGATGCTTCTTGACTTCGATACTTTATTCATTCAATTCAACCATTTTTTTATCTTTTCCTCACCAACTCTATAATTATTACAATATACTAAAAATAAATAACTTTTAGTACTTAAAACGGAGAAACAAAAGTAAGTAAGAGGTCTAAAATACGTAATCATTAACCCATCATATACTTAGATATGATGAGTTGGGAATTAAAATCAGGCAAGAATTACAAAGTTAAGCAATAATCCATAACTTTCTTATCACCTGAAAATTTTATTAATAAAGATGGAGTGAGCCTAAAGCTCGGTAGGAGGGGAAATGACACATATATAACTAAAATTTTTCAATATGAATCTTTGATATTGTAGTTATTTTAGAATTTTAAGTAGTAACCAATCATATTTGTATGCAGATAAAATTACCAACTTAGCTACAAAACAATCATCATAATTTAACATACAAATCATACTAATATGCATGATATGCATATGCAATATCACATGAACACCGAATTTTGTGTCAACCAATCTCCGCGAAGAAAGCTAAATTCGTAACCATCGGGATAAAGTATAACGGTGTGCTGCCATAGTATATTCAAGAACTGGTTCGTAGGGATATAATAGAGCGATATGTCACCGTGATGTGCTCTAGAGTCTTCATTATTTATATTCACTCAGACAAAATATCATAATCATAATATGTCGTCTACATAAATCTGAGAACCGCCAATAAAATTCTCCGCCGAGATATAAATGTGACCCATATAATATAGTCACAGATATAGCATAAGGGAGCCTCATCATTCTGTTATATGTATAACAATTATGCCATGCCGTGTCTAGATTTTTAAGCTACTCATTACGGGCTCTAGACAACCCGCATTATTACCCTATGGAGGTTTATTTATTTTCAGCATAAGGGCAGCGAGCCATACTTATTTTAACCCAGTGTGAGAACCCGTGCTCTCGACGCTTTCCCCCTCGGCGGTGATTCTTCCAATTTTTTGGTTTAATTTTGGAAAACGATTCGTTTTATTATTGAGAAAATGTGACGATTTGCAAAGGAATCAGAGTCACCAGTTTGTTTTACTAAACAAACAAAAGTTTGTGTAAAAAAGGAACATTTATGAATTAAACCACCTCTTAAACATAATTAATGTGAAACCATTTGATTAAAATGGTTCGGGGATTAAGTTACGAATCGGGAAGGTGTTGGGCACCCAATTTGCCCTTTCGGTCTCTAAATAGGATATGCATGGAATTATAATCGAACATTCATATACTTATTGATGTTATCGCGTATCGGTTCATAATTTTAGGAAAAACGGGATTTTGGGGTGGGGATGAAAACTATGTGCTTCGTATTTCGCCCTTCGATTTTAGAAATCGGTGTGTTTGTGATTTGAAAAAATGATCTTTATAATGATAAATAGCAAAACAAGTGTTTTTGGAAAGATTTAGGGCTTTTTAGAAGCTAATTCAATTTAGAATTGAATATCCGGCAATCCTCGAGATTTGTTCATCAATAGTGTACCACAGTTTAATTACTTAAACAGGCATTGACTAATCCAATACTCTCATATTGGATATTTAGGTAAGCACCGCAATTTATAGATTAAACATGGTACAAACATGTATTGATTCCTTTGTAAATCGAGACTGAGAAAACCGGGATTTTATGAAATTAACTAATAAAAATATGTTTAAAAACGGTTTTACCTCGTTCTACTTCTTTGGTTTTGAAAACGGGGTTTAAATATAAAATATTGACTCATTTTGAGATAAACAACAATTTTGACATGCGATTGATCAATTATATCTGATAAAATAAAGACAGATAAAAAATTAAAACCGGAATGAGATAAAAAATACATGATAAGCTTAATAGTATAATACTATTTTAGAGTACTGTTCTCGAAGTCCCAGAACTTCTGATGCTTCAAATGAGGTCTGTGTAGGTGTATTTATAGCTGTAGAATAATTAATGGGCTAGGCCTGGAAGTGTTTCTTCGCGGACATAGGGTCTGTCTAGGTGACACAAGCACCTTGTGTCTTGAGGACACTGCTATTAGAGCTTTTGTCCGCGGACAAACACCTTGGTTCCTGTCCGCGGACAAACCCCTAATTGAACATGTGACGGTTTTTGCAATTTCGGCCAAACTAAACATTGGATTGATCTGATTTTTTAACATGTTTCTACCCATGTTAAGACCTACCTACTTTCCAAATTTCAAAATTTTTAGACATCGGGAAGGCATCTGTTTGATTTCCAGAGGTGAATTCCCGGTTTTTTGAATTCCTGAAGATCCGACCTACATAAAGTCCACGTGAGAAAATACCACATGTGCTAGACCTACACAAAGTCCAAAAAGCTCCTGCCGAATAAATTGTACACCATGACAGCTCCCTGGCTGTTTTCTACGTAAGGAATAGATATCATCGGCAAAATCTCACAGACAGCAAGCAACATGCATGAGTACATACTTTTTAGCAATCAAATACTTTACCAAGTAGGTTGACTTAGTTAAAACAATGCCAGTTATAACACCCAAGTGTAGGTGGTCGGTCAAGTAAATAAATACTCGGTAAGTCCGAGGTCAATTGATGTACCAAGAAATTGGTATATTTTAGTATATCATTTTATATATTAAAGAGCGTATATTATTACTATTTTTCTGTTTTTAGTGTTTCTTAGATGCTAGAAAGGAATTGTAGAAGATTGAAAAAATAGAGAAATTAAAGCAGGTGAAGACACCTAAAGATGTTCAATACTTCTAAACACATGAATTTTTACTCGGAACTCCAAATCATACATTTTTTCAGTTCAACACTTTTTCAAATTTAGTTATCTCGGGGACCAAAATTGTGATGCAAAATGTAGCAATTAAAAAGGGGAGAAAAATCATTATATTCAGTTATGGGCACATTCATATATTTGCTATTAATATTAAACAAGCCCAGCCATCTAAAAGGCCCAAGTCTAAGTGTTAAAGCAGCCAAGTACATATGCAAATTACTAGGGACCTGAAGGAGAATGAAAGCATCATCAATCAATATAAATAGACAATAGCTGGAGCCGGCATAGTGCTTTTCTTTTTCTTATCTCTTTTCTTTTCTTTTTCTTTTGTTTCTTTTTACTTTACTAAAAACTTGAATATTTAAAGTTTGATTGGGTTACACTAGGCCTAAATGGGTCCTCACTTTTACTGCATTCCCTCTAGATAATCCGTTCTAGGATAAACCTATCCTCAAAATCAAGTCTTTTACCCTAAAAAAGAAGAGACCATTTACCCATGATTTTTCGTTTGAAGAATAAAGAAACGAAACCTAAAAAAAGGAAAAGAAGATGAGGATGGCTTACAGTGATTTGAAGAAGTCTTGGTATGAAATATAAAAATGCACGATCTAAAACGAAAAAATTTAAGAGCTAGGGAGCTGGATGTTTCTGACTAAGGAAGGTTGAAGAAAAGAATTTTCAGAGGCATATGGCGATGACGAGAAGTAGAAGAAGAAATGAAAGAAAGAAACAGGGCTAGGGTTTTTATACCCTCTTTTGTCTCTCTTCCCGAGCGGCGTTATTCACATTAGGAAGACGCGCATAATGATCATACCTCATTAATGAGGAGTAACAACTGCTTTTGCCTTAACTTTAAAACGAAATAAGCTAATAGAAATAAAACGCAAGGCGAAACTCTAACTGTGGAAAGAGAGATTGCTATTCAAAACTCAAAGATTTGTATAAGGATAGGAATGAAAGCTTCTAGTAGGCAAGGGATGTAGCTGAAGAAAGACGAACGGAGTTACACGTACAAGCATCCAAGTTCATGAAATTGTCAAAACTCAAATGCTTGAAGGGCAATTGAGGGAGCCTAAAATAAAGATTTAGTTTGGGCCTAAAGGTCTGGCAAAAGCCCATAAGAGGAAAGAGGTGAAACCTCGGCTTGGATGGATTTGGCCTTGCCTCCGAATAGATTGAGTATTGCCAAGTATAATCAAATTGACAAAACTACATGAAATGCCGATATGGTTGTCCCTACCAATAAGGATTGGACATACGTGCTAACCGACATTGTTAGAGTGATATACTAAAAGCCATAATTTTCTTGTTGGTTTGGATATGTTATTAACTTGGTTTTGCAATTTCAATGAGAATCTTTATGGGCAATGGTTGAATTATATTATTTATTTAAATATTGTGCATGTGTGTCTTTTATTCCATATAGTAGATGATTTGGTGTGTAGAGTATAGCTTATACACAGAAGATCATATCATCGATTCTTGTGGAATATAAGTTTAATGGTTCACAGTCTTAGATGGAATTGGACACCCATCGGTAGGATTGTAGCACAAGTTTTAGTAGTTTATCTTAACTACAGGAAACGGTATAGTTTTAACTCGTTGTGCTAGTACACTTTGTGTGTATTGAATAGGACCAGTTTGGATTAATTGTTTTTATACTGACTATATAAAACAATTTAAAATCACATGGTTATTATGATTACTTATGCTCTTAATCTTGAAATAATTAATAGACATATATATGTAGTGTTTGTTGTTTTGACTCAATATGAGTGAGATTCATTTATGGATCAATAATCTTCGTGAATTGGATGACGACACTATATGTATGATTAATATTAATTATTGACGGAATCCACGTCCCGGTATAGGGATTGATGATAGCCCCTTGAGAAGCTTATAAGTTTTGATCATGTCAAACCCTGCAGGTGGATTATGTTAATCCGACATGTCAAATAAGTTAAGTGGTAGGCTCAAGGATTAAGAAGTCATTTAAATATAATTGTCAGTAATTTAATTTAAATGACGGTTATCTGTAATCTTAATGTGGGGAGAATAATAAGTATTTAATAACAAGGAGCTCGAAATAATTTTGAGATAATGACGGGAGTGCAATTATAATTCTTTAGTGGTATGAATTATAATTTATGGAAGGAACTAATTCATAGTGGAATTAAGATTCCAACTTTCCATACGAAACCCAAACACTTATTTCTCCTTAAAGTCCCTATCGTAGTCTTATATATACGCCGGCCTTGTCTCTTCTCAAGATAACAATAATTCTCATGAGTTAGGGTTTGTTCTATTGAGAGAGGAGAAAATCTTGGTGATGCCGTAACCCACACTCGGTGCAAGATTTGATGGCGGAAGGAATACAATAGAAGATCTTTAGGTTTTCAGCACAGCAGTCGTAAATCAATCGTAACTTTTGATTGCACCGTTGGATCGGGCTGATTTTTGGATATGTCGTTCGGAACGCAAAGTTACTACTATAACCCTAATTATATTATAAAATTAACACAAAACATACACACACAACATAGAATGTACTACTAGCAGGATATACAATTCCCTTGGGGAACCTACCTACAAAGAAAAAATATGTTGTTCATTGTCTTCTTCTATTCTTCCTTATACTGACTTTGCTAAACATCATCTTGTGGGTTGGCCCAAATTTTTGGTGCACCATAAAATCCAATCTCAAAATCACGTGAAAAGAACATACTCTTAAAAGACTTCAAAGACATAAACATTTTACTAGTTCTATAAAATTTATGCAAAACCAAATTATACGCCATTAATCAAAATATTCTAAGCCTATAAATTTAATTATGATACAGATCGAACAGTATAGGTGTTATACATAGACCATGATACATACTATTTTTATAAATTGTAGATGACTAAATTCATAACACGTATGTAACATATTTTATGACACATTTGTTGGTGAAAAATTACACAAATTCCACAGAATAAGGCGATTTGTACTAAGGAGCACAATTATGAATATACACACCACAATACACAAATATGTACATGTACGAAAAACTAACTTTTTATTTTCTGAAAAGAAAAAATGTAATTTATAGTTGGGTTCATGATGGTCCTATCTAGGCTTGGGTTGTGTTAAGGTGGAACTCGGATGCATCGCTTCATGAGGATGTAATGCTGAATGAAAGTTTACTTTTGGCTAAGAGTTCATCCAATATTTTTTAATTTAATTACTAGTATGGAACTTCTACGGTGTGCGGGTGTCTCAAGCATAAAATCAATAGATGCAGTATTGTGTTAAATGTCCCTAACTAGCTCTAAGCATTATATATCAATCATAATGTATGAAATATATTTAGAAAGGTGATTTATAAAAGTATATATAATCAAGTCTCGAGCAATTCAAATTTGTAAAAGTAAAGAACTAAACAAACAGGAGAACAATTTTTCTCTTTTTTCTTCTTCTTCTTCTTCTTTTTTTTTTTTTAAACAGAAGTGTCTTTAAAACATTCAACAGAGAGCTTGCACCTCTAAGAGCATCTCCAATGCAACCATGAATTGGGTAAAAATGAGATGCTACATAGGATTGGTGGACAAGGAACTAATAAAATGCTCTCCAATGCAACCATCCATAATGACCATAAAGATGACGTGGCAAAAATAAAAATAGACGTTGTGAGGATGACCCTCTACTTCTAAAGGGTCTCTTAGACAATTTCTTAATGCCACATCATCATTTTTGTCTACAAACTTTTCTTTTTTAAACTTTCAAATATTTTTATTGTAATTTTATAATTTATTTATTAATAAAAATTACACATTAAAAAAAGTATGAATCAAGAACTATCAAACAAGACTCATTTTATATACAAAATTATTAATTTATTTTTTATAAATTTATTAATATACTATCTCTTGAGCAATTCCACTGGAGATAATTTTTGTAAGATTTGTCTATCAAAAGACTTTTCATATCACATAAAAAAGATGTACTTAATTATATGTCCATAATCAGAAGGTATTCAATTCATTTTTGCATCGAAGATACTATACAAGCCGAATGCATACAAGCTGAATGCATAATCTCATCTATATCATACACAAAGCTAATTAATAGCCTTTCCAACTTATATGGACTATTTGTTTTTCTTTTTCTTTTGCAGCTTGCTTTTATCCAAATCGTACACTTTCTGTCTACGCGTACCCATAATTCAAGACATCCTAAAATTGCTGTAGGTCTAGATGTCGACCATTTGTGGTGGGACGACACTTTATTCCATGTGTGGACACTCTCTCTCTCTCTCTCCCCCTTTTATATTTTTTCTCTCCTACTTCTACGCTCTCTCAAAATCATATATCTCTTAAAATGTCACTTAATATTTATTTTATTTGTATCGTTTTACATTATCACTACTAGATCACTATTTCGCTTATCAAGTAGAATAAACACACTTCAATTACCATAGTACTAAATTATCCACCATGAATACTCTAATAACAAGATATTGCACCCATTTGTTTTAAGGACGGCGCTCATCATGATTTGAAATTATTCTCCATATTCAACACATGTTTCATCTATTTAGATTATTTGACTCCTCAAATGTTCGCCAAACATGCCCATAATTATAACCACATAGAATCTTGGCTAAACATTCCCACATTAATTATAACCATATTCGTAAATGCATGATATATGTGGTATCTAATTGCAACTTGTACTTATTGGGGGTGTTGGTGGTGTTAGCATTATTCTTTCTCGTAGACATTGGCCCATGGACAAGATGATAATTGACAATGATATGCCTAGCTAGATCCTTGCTCTTTATTCTTAGTGAGACATTATTCTTGCTGATTTGGTTCCCAATTTGTTCATGTTTTTTAAAATCTTCATTCCTAACTCTGAATCTATCAAATTTGTTTTCAATCACAGATATTAACATGGCCTAACAATGCATTTTCCAGATATTTAAGACTTGTTTGTTTAAAACTATATACTAAAACACTCATAATTCGTGTGCACACTTATTCTCTTTGCAAGTGCATCATCTAATTTAAATTGAAAATTAAAATATATTAGAGAGCGTATAATATTACTATTTTTATGTTTTTAGTGTCTCTCAGGTGCTAGATAAAAATTGGAGAAAATTGAGAAAAATAAAGAAGAGTGAAAATGCATCATATTTAATTATGGACCCATTTATATATTTGTTATTAACATTAAACAAGCCCAGCCATCTAAAAGGATAAAGTTCAAGTGTTAAAGAAGCCAAGCCCATACGCAAATTACTATGGCCCTAAAGGAGACTGAAAGCAGCATCAATCAAATATAAATAGACAATAGCTGCAGCAAAGGGGGGAGTCGGCACAGTGCTTTTATTTCTTTTTTACTTTATCGAAGACATGAAGATTTAAACTTTGATTATTTAATTAAATTAATGTCAAGTAATTTTTATTTATTTATTTAATTTTATTCATGCTAACGTAAATTTGGATTAGGATTAAGATGATATATTATATTTAACTGATTATATTGCACATACTTATACCAATTAACTATACCAATTTAATACTTCAATGTTAAATATAATTCATGCTATTGGATGCTTATTTTAACTAATAAAAATAAAGTTAGATTCTCATTATTTTTTTATTGGATTCATCTTATGATTTGCTAAGAGTGGATATATGGTGTGTTTTGACGGATATAGTACGTGAGCATTTTAACTTTATACATAAGTTTGGTTATGAAAGAATTATAATTGAATTTTATAAATTAATTATATTTGAATGATTTTATTTTATGTAGATAATAAAGTCGAAAGACCAAATTATTGCGAAACAATAGTACAGTTTATGCGCATGAATACTTATGAAGATAGTATTAAATATGTGATTCTGAAACTCTAGTCAGTTAATTCATTAATTTAATTATCTTTCTTAGTATTATTTTATTATTTTGCTATGCTTTGTTTCATTTATTTAATTTTATTTTATTCCACCACTTTTTTGGCTAGATTAGAAATTTAGTGAAAAATTAACAAAGTAATTATAAAACATTCTGCTTGAGTCTCTGTGGGATCAACCTTTCTTGTGCACTATATTATCAACTAATTCGTGTGCTTGCGAATAAAATTATCACAACATCGATTCACCAGAAGGAGTGTAATTCTTTGAGTTATGATTTTTTCTTTCAAAATGGAGGGAAAAAAAAGAGACGATTTATGGATAGAATGATTTAGAGAGTATAAACGACTTTCTAACTTGACTTCTTAAAATTTAGTGTAAAAACAAAAATTCAAATTAGTTTGGTTCTTTTATCGAAAAGATTTTATTGAATTTGTTATAAAAACATGCGATTAGCATGCATACTAGGATAATAATCTAATAAAATCAAATTTATTATGACCTTTTAACCTTTAGAAAAAATTATTATAATCGAATTTCGGCCCGAAAATTTACCACGCCGACATACCTGGTCCTTACATATCCCTAACTAAAGAACTAGCTAAACATATATAATAAATTTATGCTCAGTAGATAACAATTATAAAACAGTGTATATAACTTATAAATTAAAATTTTTAACACGCAAAAGTTATAAGAATAATTAACAAAGAATTAATTAAAATTAAAACCCGAAAATGAAGAATTAATCCAATGCATAAAAAGTGATGAAATCTAAAATTAATCTTCAAAAGTATACTCAAAACCTGAAATTAATTTTTCATTCCATAATTCTAGTCATGGGCTTGGCCCATGTGTGGTTTTAATTCAATCAAAAAATAAGCCCAAAGTACAGCCAAGAGGGCTTAAACACAGGCCCATGATATGAAGGTGTGTGGTGTTGGCCATCCAAGCTACGACTACTATTGGTAAAAATTCACACCTTCAATATTCTTATTCATTATCGCTAAAATATGATCCTCCGGCTTACTGTTCGTGTTTCTGCCATAACATTGTACTCCGAACTCTGACTAATGCAAGGTTTTCGCCTATCCATAGATATCTCAGAACTCTACAACTTCTGTCTAATAAAGTTTCCTTCAAATTCCTTACGGATCAGTACCATAATTGGCTTAAACAGGGACATTACACGTGGTGAATCCTTTTCTTTAAAAACCTTCTTATTTCGATTCCATCGAGCTATTCTTTACTTGGGATTACTCTATTGGGTTCTATTAAACATTTTCATTCACTCCCTTCATCCTAGGGCTTGGGATTTGCTACCAATTCACTTCTTGAACTCAATTTGTCTACGAATTTAACTAGTAATGGCAAACTTTGGGAAATTTCCCTCCAGATTCGTTCTTGTTCACTTTTAACCTATAAAAAGGTTGAATGTACTAGAAACAAATATATTATCCAATTTCATTATAAACTCAAATCTCAAAAATTTAGAATAATTTGAATCAAAATCATGCATATCGAGCCACTTAAAAAGGTATAAAAATAGAATATTTTGGCTCAATCATGGGCTGAGGTAGAGTCCTATGCCAAACTGGATACAAAGAAAATTGCAAAGTTCATCCGGAGCAATATTATTTGTAGATACAGGGTACCACATGAAATAGTGTCCAACAATAGGACTCACTTTGAGGGAGAATTCAATTATGTAATGGAAGAGTATGGGATTCAGAGACACAAGTCATCCCCTTACCAACCTCAAACAAAAGGAGCCATAAAAGCAGCAAACAAGAATCTAAAAAACATCATCAGCGAGATGGTTAAGGGTGGTCGCGATTGGGCCGATAAGCTATTATATGCACTTTAGGGGTATAGAAAACACTAAAAGGGTGTCAATAGGCACAACTCCATTCTCTCTAGTTTATGGGATGGAAGCTCCATTGTCAATTGAATTGGAAATCCTATCTCTGAGGGTAATTATGAAAAACTAGGTCAACGAGATTAATTGGCACAGAACCCGGTACGATGAGCTAGCATTGCTAGATGAGAAGTGACAAAGAACCGTATTTTGTAAGCAAGGGTATCAAAAACGGGTTGTTAAAGCCTTAAATCAAATTGGTTAAACTAAGGGGAATCCTAGTGGAAGACATCGTCTTGAAAGAAATCAAAGAACCTACTAGAGATCCGAGGGGTAAGTTTGCATAAAAATGGATTGGGCCGTACATAGTTAAAGAGATACTCTTCGGGGGAGTAGCACTACTCATAGATATGGATGGGTAATAATTCATTTCTCTAGTCAATCTCGATAGAATGAAGAAATTTATCAATAATGGCGAGAGCCAGCACATCCCAAGAACTACATAGACCTGAGCCCCCAACTATAATTTGAGATATAAGAACAAAGGAAAAAAAACCTTGAGTTTTCATACATTTCCAAAATAAAGGAACATACATGTTTTCAAACAAAAAGCAATTTTTATTACCAAAAGAACCATTTTTATTACCCTAAACTAAGAGATTACATCAAAAAAATAAGAGAAAAACAAAGAAGATGGTGTTAAACTCTAGTGGGAGGCGCTTGATCATCACAATCGAGCGGTTGATCTCTGCCTGGTCCAAGATCTCATAATCCCGCAGAACCGTCTCATCAGTAGGCTTTTGACTTATGAGCTGGAACAAAGCCATTTGATAAGGAACTCCCAAAACTCGGTCCCAAACCCTGGCCCAGATGCCCATATCCTGTGCAGCTCCCATCAGATGGATAATCCTAAACTCAGCAATCCTATAAAAGCGAGCGAGTCGATTCTCCCACATTCCATGCAGCCTGAGAACAAGGTGGACATCCATGAAACTGACTCGGCATAGAAATCCCAGAAGGGTGGTCGAATAGTCTTGATGTGATGTCGAAAAAGGTGTGACTCAAGCCCTGGATTCTCATATAGTTTTGCCCGCTGGTAGACTAAATCATCGACTTCAAAAGCCACTATGGTACATACCATCAGATATAACCTGTGAACTCTTAAAAATTCTGGGTCCAATCATCGTTGTCCCACCTCCTTCCAAGAAGAGAGTATTAATAAAGAACCGACCGGGTTGCCTTATAATACCCACCCGAATGCATATGATAGACACGAATCGAAACCTCTCCAATAGCCACATATATGGTAGAATGGGGATCCGCCTGAAGAACTCAACTAAGTCAATAGTCGCGGCATCTAAACCATTCAGTACTCTACCAAAACAAATAGCACGATCAAAAGGCACCAAATGCATGTTGGACAAGCAACACACTGTTTGGATCCATAATGAGATCCCTAGTGACAAATAAGAGGGTGGTGAAACAATACACTATGGCCCCAGTACTCCAGGCATACGAAAAATTAGGGTCGTCCCTCATCTCCTCCAAGAACCAAAACAACCTCTAAAGATCCATTCTCCTTAGAATGAGCATGTTTGGCAAACCCTCTCCTGCACATGCAAAATATCGGCAATGACCCTTCTAGGATTGAGGGTAGGGGTTAGAGCAGCAATAAGGATGTCCTTTGACTGGCCTAGAACTATTAGAACTTCTCTTAAGTCGGGCATGGCTCGTCGAGACCAAAACAAAACACGTGATGAGCAAGATCCCAGAACGCAAGAGCACCATAGAGGAAATTAAAATTGATCGATTCTTTTTGGCAGTATAAGTGGTAGTCTTAATCTCCCTAGTTTAAGGCCAGGTTAGACTAATAAGATCCTCAAGAGATCGTAAGGATTGAAGGGCTTTAGTAGAATGAAACGCATTTTCAATGAATAAGAGGGTGAGAAAGGAATGTGAATGTGAAAAATGGAGAAAATATTTGCACATATATATAGAAGCAGGACACTTGTCGTGTTGACAAGTGGCTTGGTGCTCACAACAAGTGCAACATGGCACCTCCCAAATTGGCCAAAAATTTACATTTTTCTCATAAGTACGTGTTGCTATGTCAACAAAAAATAGTCGATCCTATATTAACTTACATTTATATAATTTTGAGTAAAGTAACATGCTTTCTAAATAACGCAACTCAAAAATTTCATTAATAACAATTTCGTATCAAAGGTCGCTTTTATAATTAAACTAGAATGAACAAAACATTTTTATAAACGACCAAAGAAATACAAACTGCTTTTTAAATAAATAGAGCAACATTGTTTCCTAATATCAACCCCCGCCGCTGGAGCCTACTCATCGAACTTGTGTCATCAGAAGGAGGAGAGGACTGTTCTCTGTGGCGAAGTGAAGACGGACCAAAAGGAGGACAATCACTTGGAAGGACTTGCTCAATAGAGGGAGCAATGGGCTACTCGCTCTCAAAAATCATATACGACGCACCCGTCCAATATCACAACAACCGTATATAGTTCCTGTCAAGCGGTAGAGGATCGGGCACTACAAAGTTCATGAATGACCAGTAGTTCTAGGCCTTAATCAAAACCACCTGAGAGAGAAACAATAATAATATCAGCTAAAGGATATGTTAGAAGTGAGATGAGAAATATGAAAGAAAGTTACCTCATCGTAACTAAGGCCAAGAAAGGTCATGCAATTGGGCATTAGGCCGGACGAATCTCATATTGCATTATCTCCCCCTCGAAAAAGTAAGGAAAAATAGGGTTTAACTCTGAAAGTGTAATAGGGATAGAAGTCTCGCCTAGACCCTATGGGAAGATAGGATGTTATCTCATAAATTATGCACCGCGACCTCCTATCTCGAATCCTGAAGAAAACTGCAAAACTAAGCCTCAAAATTAGGATCTTTGACAACCACAGCCTTACCACACGTAGTCGCCGAAAACTGTGGGACGGTCCATCTACCACAGCCTTACCACAGCCTTACCACCACAGCCTCACCCACCTCACCACATTGAAGATTCTCTCTAAGCCGTACACGGTTGGCTTATTAGGCATTTTGGCGAGTAAACTTAACCATCTACCAATCAGTTCAATAGCAATTTAACCACCAACAACAAAAACCTATGATTAATGATGCCAACTAATATATACCGAATTCAACCAACACATCAAATTCAATGAGAGTACAAAGAACATGATAACAAATAATTACTCTAGAGATTTAGATGCATGTCAGGTACAACCCCTTACCTCAAATGTATCTCCATGAAATACCAGCATGAATAAATCCTAAATTTACACAAAAATCTACTACTTTATAGGTCCCAAACTCACAATAGTCGTACTGTATATTTTACTATTCTCCATGCATGACTTGTAAATAAAAATTCATATAAGAAAGGAAGGCTAGTTTCTCCCAATGTCATACATGTAAGCCCATCAATTTTTTTTTCTTACTTGGGCACTTGTCCACATTTTACAGATGTTGGTGACAAAGCTTTTCCACACATTCACCAAATAACCACAACCTTACATGTATATATATATACATACCAATACATATCTATATTACATATATATATATTTATGAATATAAAAATAAGGGTTGTCACACATTTGGCTCTATAATAATAGACTCTAAAGAATCCCCAAGCAAGCAGCTTGGTGGACTCTCAGTCCATGGATGGTCCTCTCCAAAAGGACCACTCTCGTCATGCACACCACCCATGTCAAAGGGATCAAGCGCTATCATCACCAAAACTATTACAAGCCCAGAGAAAGCCATCAGTACAAAAAAATATAAGAAGTGTGGAATATTGGATGTTTTGCAGAGAAGGCTTGGAAAAGTAAAAAATGGTAAAAAAATCTTGCTTTTTATAGAGAAATCATACTTGTTGTGACAACAAGCACGTTATCATGACAAGTCCCTTAAATATCGGACTTTTGACCCAATTCCTCCTTTTCTAAGGGGTTCTTAAGGTGCATTTTCAAAGGTTCTCAGGCCGGATTACAAATACACATGATGATGCTAATTGCTAACTTCTTAAGTAAATAATATCCATTTGCAAGGGCATGATTCTTATGAAAACCTAACAAAATTAGAGAAAACAAAATTGGGTACAAGAAAAAATTGAAAGAGTAGAAAAGAGGATAAACCCTATGGTGCCAAGAGAATAAAATGAAACAGAATAGGTAAAGATGGCAATGAGAGCCACACCAAGAGTGACAGCTAGGTTCAAAAGGCCCAAGGCTATGTCTTGGGTGAGGAAGGCTACTGACCATGCAAGAAAGATAAATAAAATGACAAAGGAGCCTCGGACAATCAAGTAAAGATAAGGGCATCGAAAAACATAAAATGATGTAGACACAAAAGTTCACCCCTCACAAAGTCAATAAACATAAGCAGAATCACACCTTTATGATACAAAAAAAAACGCTAAAGAAGAAAAGTAAGATAGGAAGTCAAAACTCATGCACGAGGTCCGAGAATCAAGAGAATGTAAGTCAACATCCTTTTACAATGAAGGAAGCCAACCAAAACTCCTTCTTCTTCCTTTTTCTTGAAACTAAGCACGGGATAAAATTAAAACTTTCCATTTCTATTTATTCTCAATTAGAGATCCCAGTCTCCCCAAAAAATGGTCTCCCTAAAAAATCATCAATTCTCATATCCGTAGCAGGAAAAAAATCAAACCTTACTTAATCCGGCCATTGGATTATCAAAACCTTATCCTAACCAGTAAGATATAAATTTTCCCAATAGAGCTTTATCCTACCCAATAGGATATATATATATATATATGTGTGTGTGTGTGTGTGTGTGTGCATATATCCCAAACAGATCTTTAGGAAACCTTATTCAACTAATGGGAGTACAACAGGTTACCATACAATAGGGTACGTCCTAGCCAATGGGAATACATTATCCTAAACCATACAAACCTTATCTTGCTAGTGGATACGTCCCGGCTAGCGGGAGTACAATTCATTACCATCCAGTAAGATATGTCCTAACCAGTGGGAGTACATTACCCTTAACCATACAAACCTTATTCAGCTAGTACGTCCCAACCAGTGGGAGTACATTATCATAAACCATACAAACCTTATTTAGCCAGTGGATACGTTCCAGCCTCTGGGAGTACAATTGGTTACCCATCTAATAGGATACGCCCTGCTAGTGGGAAAGATTGTCTTAACTACGCAAACCTTATCCAGCCAATGGGAGTACAACATATTATCTTAGTCCATCCATTAGGATACATCCCAGCCAGTGGGAGTATATTATGTTACCTTATCCCTGTAAGACAAACATGATTATCCAATTAGTCGATATGACTCAAGATCTTTAAAATCCAACTAATGGATCTATCAAACCTTTCAGAGACTTTCTCAAGAGAGTCCAATAAACACCAATGGTAAGATTTTGCCTTTTGTCAAGTTAAATACTGGGAAGTAGTAGGTTTTCCAGAAGAGCCAGCCTTTTGGGTCATGGACTATCTGATGTTCATCTGTTTTGTCGAGCGTAATTTTACTTCCACATTATCTGCATATTATGATTTTCTCAAAACATCACTAGGATTCATTCGAAAGTAGAAAAATGAAGTATCCTAGTTTATCATCCCTGGTTCCTTGTAAAACCTAGGCCAAGAGGGTCTGTAGACACCTCATTTTAAAACCATCGCAAGAATCCATTCATTCAAAAATACACTTGCATCTGAGTCAAGTCAGGGTCAAATAAAAGACAAACATATGCAAAGGCATTTTCCAACGCATCGAAAGCCTCGCAGCAAACCTTTAAACCACTAACAAACTAAACAATGCCAAGTGGCAGGGCTTGTCGTGATGACAAATAGGTCTCCAACTGGTTTTCTTTAGTTTTTAGGCACCTGCACTAGTATGAATAGGACCTTCCTCCATGGGTATTTTTCAATTAGCAGTTACTGGGATTCATGCAACACACAGAAATACCAATATTCTTCTCTCATAAGATAGCTCAAGTATAATTCCCCTACCTTCTTCCTTATGCATCTTTATGCTTTTATTCGTTCCTTTATAATTCAATTACTTGCATGCACAATTGCTATTATTTCATAATTTTTTCAAAGTTCACTATACAAAATTATTTTCTAAACCAAAGGGATAGAATGAACCCTATTCTTTCTCCAAATCAGTATTCGATTATTTTTTTTATCATTATATAAAATTTTATATCAGTATTATCATTTTACGAAGGAATCAAAGATCATATTATCCGGTTTAATCCATAATTCGTAACACATATGTGAATATTTTATATGAGAGTATTAGTTCTATTATCAAGTTTAATCAATAAACTATGGTATTTGATTAGTTAACTCGCCTCAACGAACATTGAATATCAAATTCTATATTCAATTAGTTTTTGAAAAGCTTGAAGTTTTATTAAAATCACTTGTTTTATCACTGTTATCATGATCAAATCATAACACTGACCTCCAAATTAATCTTGGGTGAAGTATGAAATACATTGTTTTCATCACATCCCCAAAATCTTGTTATCTAAATAATCACATAAGTCATAAAGTAATAATAATAGCATGCAAACTCTTTAATTATAAACGCATGCATATTAAACTTAAGATACTAAAAAGGCGAATTGGGTGCCTAACACCTTCCCCATTTGTAACTTAATCTCCAAACCTTCGAATTAGTTGGTTTTGCATTCAATGTGTTTAAGAGGTTGTTTAATCCATAAATATTCTTCTTTCACACGAATTTTTTATTTTTTTGTTTTACTAAATTGGCGACTTTAATTCTTTTCAAAAATCATTTTAAAGTAAAAAAATCATTTATTTCCAAAAGAAAACTGAAGGAATCACTGACCCTTGGGAACCCGAAAACGTGGGTTCTCACAATATGTATATTGTCTAATTTACCCATCATCGTAACAAGGTTGTTTTCCTAATTTTCAACGGTTGTTTTGTTTGATTTTCACCAATATATTTGTGGGTGCCAAAACTTTTGGGTCTCCCCAGAAGGAAAGTGCTTAGTACAATTCTAATAGAAAGTAGAGATAAGTAATAAAGAAGAAAATCAAATATGTTTTAAGGATGGTTCCTCCGATTGATTTGTCTATCAATACAGTAGTAGCTTCACCTTTTATCCATATGAGTGTTTGTATTTGCTTAAAGTAATAAGGAGAATGTTTACAAGTAAACTACCAGCTTAGTTTCTCTATCTATAATCAATCACCTAGTATTCTAGACCCTTGTAATGTGCTTTTCCTTTTTCTATTTATAGGTATAGAATTAGGGTTACAATGGACCATTAGAATTAACAATAAAAAACTAAAAAAGGTAAACTTTGGTACTACTCTAATCTTTTACATGTTGCTTTAACCTAATCCACAATACATAATCAAAATTACGCATGTTCATATTGTAGAAGTAGTCTTCCTCATTAGCATGACCATCTTGACTAACATATTACGTCAGCAAGAACATCTCAGCCAATATGCTCCTCCTTGGCTTATCTTTACCTCCTCAACTATCATCCCAACTCATTCCATTACCTTGGATATTTCCATGATCCATACTTGTGTGCTGATTAAACCATTGGGACTTCTGGGTTGTAACAGCCTAGATATATTTTATTATTTTTGGACCCCTTCAGTATTTATTTGACACATAATTTTTAACGATTAATTTTTAATTAATAAATAAATAAAATTTGAAATAAGGTAAGATGAAACCAACTGTTTTGTTCTTATAGCATGGTACCATTCCTTTTTCAATGCCAAACTCCTCAGTTGTCTTTCTAAGTCAAAACCTTTAATTCTCATTTATCATGTCATTCCTCAACTAAAATCCCAAAATCTAGAGAGACAGAAATATAGCCCTAACTGAATTGTAGCCCTAAGTCATACTCACCACCATTGCAAAGTGTCTCTCGCCACCATCTTCATCTCACTCTCCCCCTCAGCCCTAAGTTGCAACACCTCAAAGCTTCCTAATCGCAACCGATCACATGTTATAGTATACCTAATTTTTGACACGGAAAATGAGTTTGTGAGCGAAATTATAGATTATCTGAGGATAAATATAGGGCTATTTGTGCACTTTTTAATGTGGAGTTTTGAGGTGGGTTTTGTTTATAAAGAACGAAGTGGTATAGTAAGGAAGAAGAATATAGATAAACTAGAATTTGAAGATCTGAAGCAAAGCACCGTTGATATGAATTTTGCAAAAGATGAATGAAATACAAAGAACGGCTCTGCGTCGACTTTATTAAAGTGAATATTTCTCAATGCTTGTTCAATTACGCAAAAAATATCTGTCATTTATAATATTGCATGGAGAAACCAGCAAAGGTATTAGCATTCCAAATTGTTAAAGATTCTTATTTTATGGCTATTTTCTTTTGGATGTTGTATTTGCTTTAGTAGGATAATAATGTAGAAATTGAAAGAATGTTGTATTATTATTCGATCGATATATATCTTTTACAATAATAGCTTGTCTAATTTATAGCACAAGGGGTTGGAAAAAATGGAGGAACTGGGAATCAATCAACCAGATTCCTCGAGACTTTCGGTGGAAAAAATCTCATATAATATACACAAAATCAAAGATTCGATATTTTCTGACAGTATTCTTTAACACCCCCTACAAACTTAAGGTGGTAGATGAGGAACCAACTTAAGTTTGGACAAAAGATCTTGAAAACGACGAAGCGGATGGGTTTTGGTGAAAATATTTGCAGGTTGTTCTTGAGAAGATATGGACAGAAGGCGAATAGAGTTGCCAGCTAAATGGTGGCGAACAAAATGGCGGTCAAGCTCAATATGCTTTGTTCGTTCATGGAAAACATCATTATGAGCAATTGGAATAGCACTTCGATTATCACAACCAACTGTGTCGTTGGAAGATGTTGAGGAACTCATATGTCTGAAAGTAGCCAGCGAAGCCAGATGATTTTCTGAATAGTGTCAGCAAGAGCATGATATTTTGCTTCTGTACTAGAGCAAGAAAGAAGGGATTGTTTCTTGCTACACCAGGATATGAGTGAGTTTCCTAAGAAAATGAAGTATCTGGTGGTTGACCAGCGATCAGTTGGATCTCCTGCCCAGTCAGAATTAGAGTAAGCACATAACCCCAAAGATGATGTAGAGGGGAAGTGAAGACTATGGAACATGGTCCCTTTGACATAGCGAAGTATTCAAAGAACAGCTGCATAATTTGTAGAATGTGGTGCTGACATGAATTGGCTAACGATGTGAACAGCATGTGCAATGTCTGGTCGGGTGACTGCTAGGTAAACTAGACTGCCAACTATTTGTCGATATAAGGTGGCATCATTTGGAGGAGTACCATCAAGAAGTGTACGCCGGAGATTCGTTTCCAGTGGTGTTGGTGCAATTTTACAGTCGGTGAGACCTGCGCGAGTGAGAATGTCAGAAGCATACTTGGTCTGAGAGACACTACAAGAAACATGACTTTTACCGGCGCGTTTTCTTAAACGCGTTAGGAAAAAGTACTTATGCCGACGCCTTTCAAATATGCGCGCCGGTATAAAAATAACACAATTGGAAAAATTAAAGTACCTATGCTGGCGCAAAAATCGCGCCAGCAAAAATCAAAACTTACCTTTACCGGCGCGTTAATATAAACGCGTCGCCATAGAGTGTACAAAAAAAATTTTGGCGCAAACATTACGCGCCTTTGATTTTGCCGAAATAAAAATTTTCATTTAATCCTTTTTTATTAATTGATCTCATTTTCTATCATCTCTCACAAACTCTCCCATATTCTCACCACCGTATGTCATCTCTCTCAACTCCACAGCCGACTCTCCCATTTCTCTCAATCCCAACGTAATGAAACCCGTCGATTTCATCTCTCTCACATGAAACCCCCATCGATTTCATATCTCTCACTCGCGATTTAAGAAGCTAGGGCTTAAATATTTTGATTCAAAGTTAGGGCTTCAAGAATCATGATTCATAGCTAGGGCTTCAAGATCATTATTAAAATCGGTAAGTACTTTCGAAATCACAAGATCTTTAATGTTATTTTTCCTCAAATTTTGGATTATTGATAGAGCTTTTGAAAATTAGGATTGGGGAAATTTGAGAGTTGGTAAAATATCTTCTTTGGTTGGTTGGTGTTATTGTATTTTCTTCTTCCTTCCCATTAAACTAATTATTTGGAGGGACAGATGTTGTAATCGATTGTCCCTTCTTTCACAATTAGGACTGTTCTGTCCTAAATCATTTCCTTCGTCATTATCGGGGGGAATTGGAATCTTCCTTTTGTGATTTAAAAATATATAAATAAAAAAGATTATAGGCATCTCGACTCGAAATATTTCAATTCCACATGCTTAAATGGAGTGCTCACATTTTATTATTGGTCTACCTCTCGTATCATGCCTGTGTTATATTTATTGTCCCTCTTTCGAATGAGCAGATTCGCATCTTAGTAATAAAAAGAAAGACTTGTCATTGTGAGAGTTTTTTTTTTGATAAAGTATTATTGCAATAATTTAAACACGGATTGAAAAGGAAGAGGAAATGAATTACAGAATTAAGAAGAAATTAAAGTAGAGAGATAAGTAAGATTAGGAGGGAATGAGGGACGTTGATAGGTTGGGTTGGGTAGGGTAAACCTTTCTCCTTCCCCTGATTTGTTATTGTTGCTGCTACTGCTGCTTCGATCATTGTCTTAACATAAGCTTTCTTTCAATGTAATTAGTGTAGTAGTGTTGGCTGACATTAGAAATTGAGATGAGAATAGTTAGAGGTTTGATTTCTTTCAATGTAATTCATACTAAAAGGCAAATATGTTAATTATAAATTACATTAGAATATTGTTAAACAAAAGGAAGTCAAAATAAAAAAATAAAAAAAACGAAGAAAAAAATAATGTAACAGTCAACATTGTATATAATGGAAAGAAGAAATGTAACATTTGAAAAAAAAAATTCTTTTTTTTTTTTAACCAGTAAAGGTGTTCAGGACATAACCATAAGCAAGGGGTGGGCTCTTAATTGGATGCTTTTGAACTTTCATAACTATAAGCATAAGCATATCTGGTTGTGTATATACTACATGGAGGAAGAGGAGGAAGGAAGTAGTAGCAAGGAGTGGTTGCTGGTTTATTTTGACATTATAGTAGTCATGTTCATGGAGAAGATGACTAGACTCTCAAATTGAGACATCCTAAAAATGAAGGGCTGGTTTGCCCAACATTCTTTGTAAAAATCTTACTTTTTTATTTGAAATGAATAAAGCTGCTGGGGGTTTCCCTCTTTGATTAAAAAAAATAGATGCTGCCAAATCACAACAATTAATTCCTGGGCAACAAGTGACCAAAAAATGAACAAGAAACATTAAGGGGTAATGAATATAAACCGCTGGAGCTTTTGTTCCTTTGACGCCTATACACTTAGAAGCACTAATACTAGCAATCTTTTACTTGCAGACCTATCCGGTTTTACCACTCTTTAAATTAGTTTGGTATAGAAAAATACTCTGTTTTCTTGGTTCTTTTGGGTTCTTTTTATTTATTTTTGTTTAATTATGGTGGGGTTGAAAATGATTGAAGTAATTATTTCAACTAGAAACAATTAAACGTAAGGTGGGTTTTAGTCACTTAATGTTGCTGGTAATGTTTGTGAGAAGTTTTGTTTGAAATTTTATGCCAATTTACTTCAGTTGCAAGGCACTCTGCATTCATTAAGATAGTTGATTTTTGTCTCAAGTGGGTTCACTCAGTTTCAAAGGATTTGATTTGTTTATGCTCTCAAGATAGGTAAGCCTTTCTTCAACTTTAAATGTCTTTCATATTTTCCATATATGTGTGTGTGTGATTGAATCCACAACATATACTTGCAATATATTCTTTCAATTGAGGGATTTTTATTGTTTATTTATTCTGAATCTAATCATTGATGAATCTGTGTGAATTATCCATTTTTTAAGAGCAACTCCAGTTCTAAGTTAATAGTGAAACATTCTCTTGTACTTCTATCAAAATTTAATATTTCATTTTACATGAAACTTCTCATACATGCAAAAACAAATTACCCCTTATATTTTTTTATGATAATACATTGAATCTATCTTTGAAGCTTTCTGATCGTGGCTGTAACTTTTACATGCTACTTATAATTTTTTTTGCTCTTCACCTGGTTCATTCTTTAATAATCATTACTATTGGACAAAGTTCTCTTTTGATAGGTTCTTAGCAACCCGAAAAAGACACATTTTCATATTTTCTTTTGTAACTATGATTTGACTGACATGCCTGCTACCACCAAGGCATGTTGAATTTGATAAGCAGGGCATATATATCTGACTCACAACAATGACATATCAATCTAGCGATTACTCATCGATTATAATGGATTTTGATAAAAATGAATTTTATATGGACCCCACATTACCAATACATTTTGGCCACAATTTGTCAATATCTATCTTAGATATATATATATATATCCTCTAGAATAGCAGTGCATTTGATATACAAATATTATAAAAAAAGATTATTGTGTTTGACTTTTTTCCCTTGTTGGTTTTGTTCATTTATATAGACATTTATGCGTCAGAAAGTCACTCTAGTTGCTGCTGCTTCTACACATAAAGATCCTCACATGAAAAATGAAGAGACGCCTTCTTCTATCTCAAATATTCATCACTACTTACAGCAAAGCAGTGGGTGTAATGATTTGAATGGTAAATTTGTGCGAAGCCCTTCAAAAGTGAATGATATTTTCATGATTTTTCATTTCCATTTGAATAATTAGGTCATTTCAGATAGATGTTGTCATGTTCTGTAAAAAATTGTAAATGTAAAACCTTTGTATCCTCTAGTGGAATATGATAAAGAGGAGAAGGTTGTGCTGACATTATTTGGAGCTTCTTTTTAATTTTGCCAAGTATCTTTCTAAAGGATCATCGTGCAGATATACTTAATTAAATTAGCTAATATGTATTAGTAGTTGTACTCTTTAAACTGTGTTTGGTACTTTAATTTGTCGATGTATCCATGGGAATATATAAAACTCACTTTTATTTGTAATTAGCTCTTAACATACTAGTTTTTTACTCCTTTTATCAGTCACTCCTATTTGGAAAATGAGGTATGAGTGATTTGATTTTCATTTTTTGAGATAGAATATAGTCGTTTGAGTTGCATTGAAATGATTAGTTGACACAAATTTATTAATTTATTAATTTGGTGCATTTGTATAATTAAAATACAATAAATTAATAACTAGCACTTCTATTAGTATAAAAAAAAAATCCTTACATTTAAATTAAATATATATATAAAAAATTTTACCTACGCTGGCGCGTTTTCACGCCACTAAAAGGTATTTTTAACGACACGTTTAACACAAAGCGTCGGCAAAAGTTATTTATCCGATTGTGATTTTGCCTTTTCCCGGCGCGTTAAACGCGTCAGCAAAAGTGATCTTTCCCGGCGCGTTTGGAATGCGCCAGCAAAAGTGATCTTTCCCGGCGCGTTGCTTTTTACCGGCGCGTTTTCGCGCCACTAAAGATGAGTTTTGTCGACGAGTTTACTTTCGCGTCAGTAAAAGTCAGTTATTGGCTTTTACCGGCGGACTTTTGCTGGCGCTCTTTGCCGGCGCAAAAACGCGTCGGCAAAGGTTTATCGACTTTTTCCGGCGCGTTTTAAGTACTTTTGCCGGCGCGTTGATGCGCCACTAAAGGTCTTCATTTTTGTAGTGAGAGATAATACCCTGCAGAGTTAGAGAGAACTTCAAGACCCAAAAAATAGTTTAGAAAACCAAGGTCCTTCATTTCAAGATGGTGGCTGAGAGATCGTTTGAGTTCAGAAATCCCAGAAACATCATTCCCAGTAATAATCATATCATCCACATAAATAATGAGATGTGTGATGCCATTATCTGATTTTCTTATAAAAAGCCCGTAATCATGAGTGCTGGAGATGAAATCGAATTGTCGAATGGTGAAGCTGAATTTTTCAAACCAAGCACGAGGGGCTTACTTAATACCATATAAGGCTCGACGCAATTTACAAACTTGTGATGGAGAGTCTGGAACTTCGGGAGCTGGTTTCATATAAACTTATTCAGAAAGATCACCATTAAGAAACACATTTTTCACATCCATTTGAAATAAGTCCCATTTTCTAATAGCTGTAATAGCAATAAGACTCCTGACAGAGGTTAATCGAGCAACGGGAGCAAATGTCTCCTTGTAATCAATGCCATATTCTTGATTAAAATATTTTGCTACAAGATGGGCTTTGTATCGATCAATAGATCCATCCGATTTGGTTTTGATTTTGTAAACCCATTTGGAGCCTACTGCGGTCTTTCCTGGAGGAAGAGTGACCAATTCCCAAGTTTGAGTTTTTTCTAAGGACTGCAATTCTTCAGACATAGCTTGCTACCACAATAGATTAGTACTTGCTTCTTTGTATGAAGATGGTTCATGATGGGAAAATAGAATGGAATAACAATGATAATCACGAAGATGATAAGGTAACTGCCTTACTCTAATATAATGTCGAGGGAGATTGGACTGGCTGACATGATCATTAGGCGAGTCAGGGTTACCAGAATAGTCTGTTGCTGGTGTGGGATCACTTGATTGAGCAGTAGTAGAATGATTGGACTGTATAAAGGGGGGGGGGGGGTTATTAGATTGATTGGTTGCAGTAGTGGGCTCATAAGGTTCGGTTGGAGATGAAACAGGTGAAGCAGGGGAACATGACTTAGTAGAGGGGTTAGTAAAAAAAGGAAGAGAAGTGTCAGTGTGGACTTGGAATTTGGAAACTGAGGAGAACATTTTGTGCTCCCAAAATATGACATGTGTAGATACACGAAGACAAAAAATAATCAAGAAGACAAAAATGAGGATGATAGTTTTACTATTGAGCCTCTAAAAATGTGAATTAATTATTTATGTAACTAATGAGTGTAAGAACCTTATAAAAAAAAGTATTATCTTATAAATTTAGCAAAAATATTAATTTAATTCTTGAACTCGAGTTGGGATCGGTAAAATTTATTAATTTAACAAAATTATTATCTGAAAGTGAGGTAAAAGGTCTTGTGTGACAATGTTTTTCACAAAAAAAACCAACGAACAATATATTTTAGAAATAAGGACGTAGATATCATTATCATTATATAATAATGGGTTGTTCATCAATTGTGTTTTAAAATAAGTGTTCTGACTTAGTACAAACCTAACTTTGCAATCAAAAAAATTTAATGCAAATTTGTTTTGCATAATGTGTTTATATTTTTCAACAAGTATATTCTTATGTTTCATTCATAAAATTTTAAAATAACGTCAAATAAACACCAATATATAGTAATATTTTTTATAAAATAAGGAGTGCAAACTTAATTTTGCATAACTCAAAAAAAATTATTATGTGCATTTTATTAATAAATAGGTTTTGAATATATAATTTGTTATAATTATTCTAAAACGCTGTCAATTAAATATATATTTATAATAATATGCTAAAAAACAAGTAATGCAAACTTAATTTGGCATTATTCCATAAAAAATATAATTTAAAATTCTACTGCAAAATTAATTTTGCACTCAAATTTAATCAAATTAGGTCTTTGATTTACAAAGATATTATTTTTTGATTTCTTTGCAGAATTTTTTTTAAAACAAGTCATATTTTTCAATATCTCAAATTATTATTTAATTGAGTTTCTACTATATATATTTATAAGGGGTGTGGTTAAGTAGAAAACCCATGCTACAATTAACCCCCACGTTTTTATCACCGCGCGCAACATCTGCCAGTCGGTTGCCGTCAAAGGTTTTAGGATTAGGGTTTTTGCCACCACGTTCGCAAGCTTAGAAATCAAATCAGAGGTACCTTAATTCTCTCTCTCCCACTCTCTCCCTCTCTCTCTCTCTCTCTGGTTACTTGGTTTGTCTTTATTTATTATTACTTTTTTTAATAAGGGTCAATTAAATTTGCTTGTTATTATTAGCGCTGCATGTATTTTAGATGGATGAAAATTTTAAAACCCAGAGTAAATCAAACCAACAACGAGTCAAGTTGTGTCGTGCTCTTGTTTAAATTTTGAAATAATTTTTTTCGAAATTGGAGAGCTATTTGGTGTTAATGGTCTCTAAAATTAGAGAAATTCTCGTTTTCGCATGTGTTATAACGTGTTATAAGGGCCCAAAAAATTGCAATTGTGTCGTGACATCTTGTGCGGGTGTTTTAGTAGGGTTTTGTTCCTTAAAAATAACACAATTTCGTTTCGTGCGTGTCTTCTTTGCGGTGTCGCATAAGAGCTAAACATGATACGAATTGCCACACCTACATATATGTATCGTAGGTTCATGTAATAATAATAATATGCTCATAGATCCAATGGGTCCATTGATTTATAACAATATATCTTTGATACAAGAATATATATATCAATATATGTATATTGTGTGTATTCCTTAATTAAATGGAGATTTGGTTACAATCTTTGGAACTATGATGAAATGATCTGTTAACATAACGTTTCTTTTTTATTTTTGTTTGTTCTGTAGTTGTTGCCTCAGCTCCCCACACCCTCAGTATGAAGGAGGATAACAAGAGAGAGAAGAAGAATAATAAGAGGACTAGGGATGTGGATGTTGTTCATCAACCTCCACCTCTTCTCGTTCAGTGCTCCTCCTCCTGGACCTCCATCACAGGAGAAGAAAAGAAGAAGAAGAATAAGCAGCAGCAGCGAGAGCAGTTTGGACGTCCAACCATCACCATCACCGAAAGCATCTCTGAATCCAGCACCATAACAATCACCCCACCTCCTGAGGAGGATCCCGAAATGAACATATCCATCTATCTGTGCATTCAATTTAATTCCGACCATGATGATAGTATGTTTCGTTGGTGTGTAATATATCCAACTAATAGTCCATACCTCCAATCCGAACCTGAGCCTATATTCCTCTACCCAATTTCCTACATGCCCGCCACCACCCCTACTGACATTCACTTAGTCGCATCCCCATTCTCCGGCCCACCATACTCTAACAAGATGAAGAACAAGAACAAGAACAAGGATAGAAAAGTTGTTTACGCTGTTGGTGGCCTTTCCAATGCGAATGATCCTCACCCTTATGGTTGTCGCTCTTCTAAGGCTTTCGTTTGTGACTTGGGAACCATATCTGCTGCTTGGGAAGAACTCCCCCCTATGAGCTCGCCGAAGCTGATCCATATCGGTGCAGTTTCAACCTCTGATGGTAAACTTTACGTGTTTGGTCATGCTGCAGAGGGGGAAGAATTACCTAGTCCCATCCACAGGTCCAGGATCATCACTAGAGTTGAAGATAGAAAGGAAGATGCCTCCGATTCATCCTGGGAAGACGCCTCTGATTCATCCAGGGAAGACACCTCCAATTCATCCTGGGAAATTACCTCCGATTCATCCTCGGGAGACGTCTTCGATCCATCCTCTCGATCATGGACTCCATGCCCCCCACCTGATCTTCCTTTGAGTTGCGTAGATGATTACACGTTTGATAAAGAAAAAAACGAGCTGGTTGTTTTTACTGATCATGAAGATCTACAAACGTTTGATCCCACCACCACACATGAGCAGTGTGTCATAACACGTACAGTGTGTTTTAGTCCCAGGAGTGATGAACGAGTTTCATCATGTGTGGTGGTGGGTGACACGATCTATAAGTTTCACCTGGGAGAATTATACGCCCTCGATAGGAACTCCAAGTCACCATCACTTGAGCGAGTACGGGGGTTACGTAAGAAATTGGATTCATACTTGAGCGATCCAGAATGTACTCATAGGGCCTATTTATCTTACCATGGGAATGGAAAGTTTGCTTTAGTATGGAGTCATAAAGCTTATTCTTTGCTATTTATTACATTGCTTAAGTTTTGGGTTGGTGTGTGCAAGCGAACCAACCGATGGCGTGCGATTGTTGATAAACGGGAGGAGTACGTCACTGAAGGCGATTACCTTTATGATTGCGTGGCACTATAACTAGGTACAGTACAAAAGCTGCATATATTTGCTTGTGTTGTTATTTATCATTGTTATTGTTGTTATGATCATTATCATTATCAAATCATGATTGCTGGTCAGAAGGCTTATTATTAATTCATAATGTCTTACACATTCCTAATTCTTCAAATGACTTTTCCAAGGAAATTTAAGTGTCCTCAAACACAAAATAATCTTTGTGAGAGATTGAGGAAACATCAATCTTTTCGGAGAAAGGACATTAAAATGGAGTTCGATGTGTTTAGGCAAAGACGTACTGAAAAGAGTTTTCAGCAAATGTCGGTTTTGAGCTATAGGCAAACCAATTATGTATTATGTTTCCATTCGAGAAGAGGGGATTGTAACTAAGGCTGTGAGAACAACTACAATATTTCTATATTCAGTTCTGATACCGAGTCCCTAATATACTGTAATTTAATTTTATCGTGGCATTGGTTTGGTATCCACCAAAAGGGGTGGCCTGTTGAGGCTGTGGTGGTCTGCCACTCGGCCCGGAGTTGATGAAGTAGAAAGGTGGCAGTGGTTTTATTTTTTCTTCCTATTTTCTCATTAATTTGAATGAACCAATTTGTATGGAAGGTCCTCTTGTGCACAATTGATGAAGTTTAAGGGCTCAATTAAGTGTGTGGATGGTTCGGTTGGTTTGGTTATGTGATCAATTTTTCAATCAAATCAACCTGGTTGGTTTTGTGTCGTTTTAAACTAACGAAATTGAAGTGCTATTCAAAACGAACTGAACTCTATCGTTTTATGCCAGGCTAGGTGGATCAATTTATGGCCGTAGGCCGGATTGAGCCAAAATTATAAACGACACGCTACTTGAATTTATAATTGGCAATTTTCGACGAATTAAGCATTGAACTCATGAATCAGTATTTGACGTATTTAAACAGTAACTCATCAAAATAAACAGTGGACCTATAAACATAAGTCAGCTAATTGCACAATTGCATTGAATATATATATATATTACTATATGGACTAGAGATTATAATATATCAGTAGGTTTTTGGAAACCAATGTTATAAGTTACATGTAAAAACTGAGATGTAGTTTACTAAATCTTATGGGTTCAGGATAGTCGATTTTGTTCCGCTCAATAAGCAAAAACTGAACCGACCTCACAGGCCCTGAAAATAACACGGATGAAAGACATTGATTCAGTCAGTTTCTTCATGATCGACAGTTGATTTTCTGCATACCCCCTAGGTACAATTGAGTTCAGGGACCAAATTGAAACCTGGACCATATATGGTTTGAGGGCTGCCTGCTAATGTAATTTGTGCTTATATATATATATGTATATATTGTCATCAAGCAATACTTTTCCGCGATGATGTTTTGTTAATTATTGTGAGAAGGATTTTGGATATTTTCTGTGATGCTAACCATGGTAATAATATTTTTGTCGTTCGTGATTTTATTAGTATATATCTTAATTATATTTTGGTTTTTGATTGATTTATGTGTTCTTTATCAAAATGTATTGATTCTCTCTCTCTCGGGCTCACACACGCACGCATACACACTCGATGAACATGGGGGCACGATAATGGTGATATGTTTTTGCTATTTTTTGGTTTGTGGAAAGGGGGCGGTGACCTGTTTGTTTTGGTTGCGCGCGCAACTAATATGGAAGATTGATTGAATTCTGGAGGAGGATATGATGATCCAATGGAATATGTTTGACAAATTCGTGACATTAATAATATAAATGAGGAAAGGATGACAGTGACGTATTTGAGCGAGGGGTTTTATTTTTATTTATTGTAATTTCTTAATATATCATTTGTATTATTACTTTCTTATTCTTTTTTATCTGACGTGAGTAAAAGTTTCATATTTTCGCTAAATGCTTAAAACAAACAGGTGTGTTCTTCTTTTGGGACGATGCTGCTGAGGAAGAAGGGCCGTATAAAAGAGATAACGATGGTGCAATCCGTGTGGTCCGGTCGATCATATTTATATCATGGTGAATGTTCATTTTGTTTCTATGCATGGTGGTACATTCGTGCTTTAACCTATTACCTCATTAGTAGTAGCTTAGCTAGAACTAATCTGTGATTCCCCCCCCCCTCCCCCCTCCCTCCCCCTTCAAATTAGTGTACTAAGGAGCAGGGCTTTCCAAGTTTTTGGGGCTATCAGTAGTTAGTTATTATCACTCTTACTTATATCATATATGCTGGTGGTTTTGTTTTATGGACCATTATTATTATTGCTTTTTTGGTGATTAATTGTTTTGGTGATAGTTCAATTTATGGGCTAGCTACAGATGTATAGATCCATGGTCAGTACCCGGAGTATAATGGATCGGATTTTGATCCGAATTTGATTTACGGATATGGATTAAGAATTTTAATCCAATTGCACACAAGGTAGTTTATATAGATCAGCATTCATTAACAAATTTACTTTACAAAAGAAATATTATTACAATTTCTGTAAGGTTGCGTTTGATGCTTCGGATAAGAGGGTGGGATAGGATAAAGTTTTCTTATCCCATGTTTGGTATTCATTGGGATTGGATATCAGGGCAGATTATTTATCCCACTAAAGCTTCTTATCCCACTGAGAGAATGATTAACGAATTCCACCTAAGAGGTGAGATTGTTTTATCCTGTTCAGATGGAATTAAATAATCCAATCCGACGCTCTAATCCGGCACATCAGACACACCCTAAATGATCACTGATAGCTAAATTAATACTACGTAGGTTAACAAAATTCTCAATTTTCTCCTAAAGTTGAGAATCATCATTTGGAGGAGGAGGTACTTCAAAGAGAACTTCACAATCTTTAGCTGCATCCATTGCACACAAGGTAGTCGATATCGTGTATCAGAAACATATCATTTTGTCAAAAAATAGTATCGTGTATCTTAACGTATCGTAGATTTTGATATTTACATAAATATTTATTTTTTTATACACGAGTACATGAATACATACGCCGAATATACATATAAATCAAATAAAAGACAATCTAGGATAATAAAAATAGATAAATAAAGAGATAAAATAAATAGAAAAAATAAACAGAAAAAACAGATATAAAATATAAATAAATAGATAAAATCAAATTTAAGAATAATATAGAATAAAAATCTTTATAAATAAAACTAGTTTGAAAAAATAAATGAATAAATAGATAAGAGTCCTAAACTTAGTAGAATTGAACACCTAAATACCTAATAGAAATAGAAATCACTAAATCAGATAAATAAATACGGAAATACTTTCTTTGTATGTTGCGTATGTTTCAATCGCTACTTCCAATGGCCGTTTTTCTCTCTTGTAAACAACGTTTCTCTCTCTTTCTCTAAGTAGTAGGGATTTAGGGTTTTACTCAAAGACTATGTCTTCTATTATTTTTTATTTTATTTTTTAAAAAAAATGTCATTTCACTAAAAATAACCCCAAAAAGTGAAAAAACTATCGATCGATACGCATAAATCTCGCGATACGCCAAAAAATATCGATACACAAGAGTGTATCATATCGCACGATACACTCTAAAACACGATACAAAGCACGATATGTATCATTTTGCTCTTGAAACGTATCGTTTTGCTCTTGAAACGTATCGTTTTGCTCATTAACTTGGATTTTAATTGAGGAGTTAGAAGTTAAATTTATTGTTCATCTTACCAGTGCCATTCAAATCAATAATACTATTCATTATCTATGGAACCATTTCCATCTAATATATACGTTAATTTTTTTGCCTATTTACTTGTATTTTCTAGTACAAAACGCTTCTGTATTTCACCGCAAATAAGTTGGTATTATAATCTATTGTACCAATTTAGTTGAGTAACGTTATCATATTCAAACGTTACTTCTACATGGTAGATTGTCTACATCCATATTCTATTATTCTTTTGGACCATTCATGTACTTTTTATTCTCTTGAAAAAACATTCATGTAGTCTGCTCGAATGTTGTTGAACCTAGTGTTGTATATAGGATATATAGATAATTTGAGCAAAAAATTCTAGTTTAGAGTGTGTAGCTCAAGTGGGAGAGACTTGAGAGAATTGGCTTAGATGGGCTTGGTTCGAGTTCTACTGACTACATATATATGAAAGGGCTTTGGGCTTCCTTGAATTTTCCGATATTTTTACTATTTAAATATGTTATTAATAAAATTAATTTTGTTTTGTTAAATAGATAATTATTTTGACAGTGTCTTTTGATACATTGGGGAGGTTGTGTCTTCTACATGATACATTTCTATCCCCACATTTATTTAGCTTTTATCTATACATAAAAGGTATATCTGAGAGAGAGAAAATCAAGAACAGTCTTCCTCTTCATCTATTTTTCATTATTTTGTAATTCATTGGAGTACTTTGAGAGTTCCATTAGGATTCTACAGTTGCTAGTAGAAACCTTAGGTTGTTGAATCCTGAGAGGTGTCTGCTCTTGAAGGCTGACATTATCGATTTCAGCGGGCAATTTTCTCATTAGGAGATTGTTGTTTACACAAGCCTCGACAGATAAGTTTTCTTAATATTACATTTTTTTTTTTTTCGCCGTAGAATAATCAATATATTTATCCAACAGTCTAAGGAGAAAAATTCGTTACATTTTATTTTATTTATTTATTTATTCTACTGCCATGGAAAAACTGTCTTCAAAACATTCTGAAAAACCTGAACTGTTCGATGGAAAAACTTTAAAAGATGGCAGATGAAAATGAAATTTTATTTGACAACCCTTAAAGTTATTGATTGGATTACCTCTAACAAACCTGTTATTTTAAAAAGAGAATTGGAACCTGCCAGGTCTTATCCCGATTAATGGGGGCATAAAGATTACATATGCAGAAGTTATATTCTAAATTGTTTATCCTAGGATTTTTATGATGTTTATGCCACCTATGAAACGGCAAAAGACCTGTGGAACACGCTTGATAAAAAAAATATGGTACAGAAGATGTAGGTACCAAAAAGTTTGTTATGGGAAAATTTCTAGATTACGAAATGCAGGATAATAAATCTATGGTTTCTCAAGCTGATGGCATGCAGATTATTATTCATGAAATTTTGGCTGAAGGCTATAAGATCTGTGAAGATTTTCAGGTGTCTTCGATAATTACAAAACTTCCACCTTCGTGGCAGGGCTACAAGAATGGACTGAAACACTAATGCAAGGAAATGAGCATGTAGGATCTGACAATGCAAATCCGCATTGATGAAGATAACATGAAATCTGAGCTGAAAGAAAAATTCGCAAAACATAATTCCAAAGCTAACCTGATCTAAATGATCACAAATCCAAGAGCCAAAAACATGGTCACAAACCACATGATCATAAACACAAGTTAAGGAGCAAGAAGGTTTATGAACATAACTCTCATTATAAAACTCATAGTAAGACTAAAGCCCCCACTCTCTTTGCTGCTTTGTTTGTGGCAAAACAAGTCACTTTGCAAAGGAGTGCAAACATAAAAAAGTTGTTGTAGTAGTCAAGAACTAGGCCAAAATGACTGAATAAAGGAACTTTTATGCTGTGGTGATAGAGGTCAACCTAGTCTGCAATAAGACAGGCTGGTGAGTAGACTTTGGAGCTACTAAACACATATGTTGCAGTAGAGGTCCATTCTCTTCCTTGACTCTTGCTGATGACAGAGAATTTTTGTATATGGGTAACTCTGCCACATCGAAGGTGGAAGGGAAAGGAGCAGTTTCTCTAAAGCTCATGTCTGGTAATATTTTAACCTTAAAGGATATGCTATATGCTTCAGATGTTAGGAAGAATCTAGTTTCTGGTTTTGATCTTGTTAAGAAAGGCTTTAAAATTGTATTTAAGAATGACAATGTCATTCTTTCAAAGGGGGGCTTTTTTGTTGGGAAAGGCTATGCTGATCAAGGTTTATTTAAACTGAATGTTTATGTCATTGATAATGGGAATGCTTCTACATCTGCCTACTTAATTGACTCCATTAATATATGGCATGTTAGACTTGGTCATGTGAATAATGTTTCTGTGAAATTTGTGTGGAGTCAAAGTATGCTAGAAAATCTTATCCTAAGGTAGACATAAATTCTACTGTACTTAACTTAATTCATTCTGATGTGTACAATCTTAAAAGTTATGTAACACAATGTGGTAATAAATATTTTATAACTTTTATTAATGACTACTCGAAGTTTTGCACTGTGTATTTATTAAAAATTAAAGATAAATGTCTTTCCAAATTTATTTCTTACAAAACCGAAGTAGAAAACCAGTTAGAACACCGTATTAAAGTTCTAAGGTTAGATAAAGGAGGAGAATATGAAACTGGTTTGTTTGACAAATTTTGTGAAGTTAATGGTATCATTCAAGCAACTACTCCCCCTTACTCTCCTTAATCTAATGGCGTGGCTGAACGTAGAAACATGACACTTAAATATGGTGAATTCTATGCTTGACACTTTTGGTTTGCCTTCTAATATGTGGGGGGGAAGCCTTTCGATCTGCATACTATATTTTGAACAAAATTCCTTTTTCAGAAAATGGACAAGACACCTTATGAACTATGGCAAAATATACAACCTTCTTTTAAACACCTCAAAGTGTGGAGGTGCCTTGCTAAGGTTGAGGTTCCATTACCTAAAAGGACCAAAGTTGGACCTAAAACCATTGATTGTGTATTTATTGATTATCTGAAATGTGACGCCCCGAATCTTGTTATGAGATTTCCACCTCTGGGACCCAGTTAATCACGGATGCCATGCACGACTGCGGGTTTTAATACATAAAAACACAACTGTCAAAAACTTTTTCCTAAATAAAATATGATCTGAGTAAAATTCCTTATTTATAAAATTTTGGCATGTGGAGTTTGTTCAAATAACGAACGGCCTGTACCAATCAAAGCCATTTCATACAAGAAACATCTCAAGCAATCAACATTCGAAAACACTCCACATATTGAAACCATTTGATACAAGTTCACATCAAAACCAATAACAAGTACTTTACATTAAGCTTGTATACAATATACTCTCAAAGACCAATAGATAATATATAACTTAGTCCTTAGTTGAAGGACTATAAAAGCTAATGGGCATCAGAGGCCTTCTAGACACGGACGTCACACGCTGATTCTCGAAGCTTATCTTGCAAAACTGTTAGAAAAGGGGAATGAGCCAAATCCGAGCTTAGTGGGAACTATATAGGTTTTATTAAGAATATACACATTGGAAGGAACATGCGCGTGCATTATATATAATAAACATTGTTTATACTTTTAATAGTGGAAGTAATGTAATGCAAATCACCCACAGTATGCATAGAACCTAATCACTAGGACACCCATCCTAGGAATTGGAAGCTACCCGAACCAACTACACTAGTTCTGCCTTTTAATTTCTTATGTGGATTGTATCAACGTACTCATAGCATAGTTTGGTAATCTAACTATGAGTTTAACCTAACTAATATCATTCGCTTCCTATGATTCTTTATGCCGTGGTATTCATTACTTTCTACTTTGATTATACATTATGAAATCCGTTAACTCGTACATGGCTACAAGACTTCTCATTAATAATTTACTCAAGTTCTCTCGTACAACATAGCAACTTAAATCTTTAGTTCTTTTTGTATGTTATGCAATCCCGCCATGTATCTCAAAAGGCTATACCAATCCATTGGCAATCACATAGGTCAACAACAATATCATACAAGAACTTTATATTAACAACTAGAGATATGATGGCAACAATAATCATAATAATAATAATAATCACATAAGGGTTCACATCCCATATCTCTAGTATAAATCCTCAAGCTTACACCCCGCAGTCACTAGGCTTAGAGCATTGGTTCCCGAAAGACCCCAAGCTCTAAACTAATCGTGTTTCCTCCAAGTGAGCGAATTGCCCAGGGACTTGGTTCTAACTTGTAATTCATTTGGAGAAAAACCCACACAAGACATTTTTTCGAGGACAACACTCCAAATACTTAATAAGAAGAACACTCGTACAAGCACGTTCCTCCGAGGATGGAACTACCTTAGGATCTTTCACCTAAGTGTAGGACTACTACTTTTCGGAATACACAGTCCCATTGATAGAGCCACACAATCTAATCCGCAAGCTAGGGAAGCTATAAAACTCAAGACTACAAAACTCATCCGCGATAAGGCAATATACATCAATATGATAATATAAACAGGCGGCTACCACCGCACTTTACTGGGTAGCCCTTTCCCTTATCTGCTTTAGGTGGCTCCATTCCAGCTACAATTAGTACCAGTACTCCTGACTTGATATTTATATCCCGATACCTCTGGCCTGGCATTTATAGCCCAGTACCCCCGTGATGTTATCTGCGATCTATTCTATCCAAGCAAGATGGATCCGCAACCCTTAACGTATGAAGACACAAGAACCTTGGAATCACGCGAAGTTAATGGAGGTGGAACCTCGACCCAATCCCGAAAATGAGAGAGAACCTTGGTATAGTCGAAGACAAACAATCAATCGATGGATTAATTGACTGCTAAGTCGGAGAACAACAAGAACCCTAATTCTAGCTGTTCGAGATGTTCTTAGAACGCAAGAGGTGAAAACACTCGAAATTTAATTAATCAAAGCTGCCTGAAACAATAGCGTTAGCTCCTTTAAATAGGAGTAATTAAATCTACTAGGTCTAGGAAAATAAACAAAAACGAAATTAATGGGTTTTCACATAATTTAGGCCCAAACATAGCTAAACATAAATTAAACTTAAAATAAACTAAGCCTAGCCCAGCCCATTTATCTAATACATGCTTTTAATCTCTTGGGCTACTATTTTGAACATATTCAATTGGGCCTTTAAGCAATGTCTTCCATTCTTGAGCCCGATCCCCTTCAATGCTCCTCCATGCTTCAGGTTTTCTCATCATCTCTTGGACCATGGTCATAAGTGCCTCCTTGATCTTCTTAGCTCTAGCTTGAGTGATTGGACCACTTGGAACCCGAATGGGATTGGCATAGCCTTCACTCCATGACCCAGCGTCAGTGCTGCCCTTGGGCTCATCATTCCCCTCCTCTTGAAAAGGGATTGTCCTCAATTCGTCACCTGCACTAAACGGACTTAGGTCAACAACATTAAATGTAGCACCACATTATACTCACCTGCAAGATCAAGTTTGTATGCATTGTCATTGATCCTTTGCACAACTTGAAATGGTCCATCTCCCCTCGGTAACAACTTAGAATGCCTTTGAACTGGAAAGCGTTCCTTTCTTAAGTGTAGCCAAACCCAGTCTCCTGGTTCGAAGACCACTTTTTTCTTTCCTTTGTTTGCTTGCTGCACATACTGCTCAGTTCTTCTTTCAATGTTTTGCCTCGCCTTCTCATGAATCTGTCTAACAAACTCAGCTTTCTTCCTGCCATCTAGGTTAGCATGCTCAACAGGTAATGGCAATAAATCCAAAGGAGTTAAAGGATTAAAACCATACACAATTTCAAAAGGAGAAAACTTAGATGCAAAATGAACAGATCGATTATATGCAAACTCAACATGAGGTAAACATTCTTCCCACTCTTTCAAGTTCTTCTTAATTATGGCACGCAACAAAGTGGATAAAGTTCTATTTACTACTTCTGTTTGACCATCAATTTGGGGATGACATGTAGTAGAAAACAACAATTTAGTACCCAACTTTTCCCACAAAGTCTTCCAAAAGTAACTCAAAAACTTTGCATCCCTATCAGAAACAATGGTTCTAGGCATGCCATGCAATCGCACAATTTCTTTGAAGAACAAATTAGCAATTCATGGTGCATCATCAGTTTTATTACAAGCAATAAAATGAGCCATTTTAGAAAACCTATCAACCACCACAAAAATAGAATCATTCCCATGTTTAGTCCTAGGCAAACCCAACACAAAATCCATAGAAATGTCAACCCAAGGGTCACTAGGAATGGGCAATGGAGTATATAAACCACAGGGGTTTAACTTAGACTTTGCTTTCTTACAAGTAACACATCTCTCACAGATTCTTTCAACATCTCTTTTCATGTGAAGCCAAAAGAAGTGTTCTTGCAATACTCCTAAGGTCTTAGTTATACCAAAGTGCCCCATTAGACTCCCTCTATGAGCCTCTTTCACAAGCAACTCACGCAATGAACATTTAGGCACACAAAGTTTGTTTTCACGCATTAAGAACCCATCATGCTTAAAGTACTTATCAAACGCCACTTTCTCACGTGCATTAAAAATATCTCTAAAATCAGTATCATCACAATACAATTCCTTGATGTATTCAAACCCAAGCAATTTAGCATCTAAAGTAGCAATTAAAGCATACCTGCGTGATAAAGCATCTGCTACAACATTTTCCTTACCCTGCTTGTATTTGATTACATACAAAAAAGTCTCTATGAACTCTACCCATTTGGCATGGCGCTTGTTCAACCTTTGTTGTCCCTTCAAGTGCTTCAACGATTCATGATCCGTGTGAATCACGAACTCCGTCGGCCACAGATAGTGCTGCCATGTATCCAACGCTCTTACCAATGCATAAAGCTCCTTATCGTAGGTAGGGTAATTTAAGGTCGCACCACCTAGCTTCTCACTAAAGTATGCTATTGGCTTCCCTTCCTGCATAAGAACAGCACCAATACCATTTCCTGAAGCATCGCATTCAATTTCAAAAGTCTTTGAAAAGTTAGGCAAAGATAACAAGGGGGCGCTACTTAGCTTGCTTTTTAGTAATTGGAATGCCTTTTCTTGTTCCTCTCCCCACTTGAACCCAACGTTCTTTTTGATCACCTCAGTCAATGGTGCCGCAATTGTGCTGAAATCCTTCATGAACCGCCGATAGAAACTAGCAAGTCCATGAAAACTCCGCACTTGCCCAACACTTGTAGGACTTTGTCACTCTTAAATAGCCTTCACCTTTTCTTTATCAACCTGAATACCTTGTGCACTCACAACAAAACCAAGAAATACAAGCTTATCCGTGCAAAAGGTGCACTTCTTCAGGTTAGCATATAATTTCTCCTTTCGCAAGACATCCAAAACATATTTTAAATGAATTACATGGTCATCTAAACTCTTGCTATAAATTAAGATATCATCAAAATAGACCACAATGAATTTGCCAATGAATGATCTCAAAACATGGTTCATCAATCTCATGAAAGTGATAGGTGCATTAGTTAAAGCGAACGGCATAACTAACCATTCATATAAACCATATTTTGTTTTAAAAGCTGTTTTCCATTCATCTCCTTCTTTCATCCTAATTTGATGGTATCCACTTTTCAAATCAATTTTAGAGAATATGCTAGACCCATCAAGCATATCATCTAAATGTGGAATGGAGTGACGATACTTTACCGTGATATTATTTATGGCTCGACAGTCCACGCACATTCTCCACGTTCCATCTTTTTTTGGCACTAGCAACACTGGCACCGCACATGGGCTCATACTCTCCCTCACATACCCTTTCTCTAACAGCTCCGTCAGTTGCCTTTGAAGTTCCGTCGTCTCCTCTGGATTACTCCTATAGGCTGGGCGGTTTGGAATGGATGCTCCGGGTACGAAATCAATTTGATGCTCTATTCCTCAAATAGGTGGTAAACCGCTTGGCGTATCCTCTGGAAAGACGTCACCAAAATCCTGCAAAAAAGAGATAATAACACTAGGCAAAGAAGAATTTAGTTCGTTAGTGTTCAAAAGCGCTTCTTTGTACACAAGTACAAGAAGCTGATTACAAAGCATCGCTCTTTTTACTTCACTAGCCCTCACGTAGAAATTCTTTTGTCTCCTCTCAAACTTACTCTCAATAGTCACTGGTTTTTCCACTCTACTTTCTTTTTTCTCAATTTCTTTTCTTTTTCCCTCAGTCTCCTTTTCTTTTCAACTCTGTCATCAAACGATCCCACCAAACAAGTGCATAATCGGAAAATTCAATAGCCGCCAATTTAACCTTTTTGGACTCGAAGTAATTATGGCAAGCAAACACCAATTCCACTTTCTTGACCCACTCAAGATAGGCCTCGGGGTCATTCTTCCCTTGAAATGATGGAATCTTCATTTTGATCCCATTCATTTTGTCATCCTCCCGATTAGTTCATCTACCAAATCGCCTACCATTCTTGACGCGAACCCGAATCGTCTTTCCTAACCAGGCTAATGGATCCTCAACCCGTAATCTATAAACAGACTACAACCTTGGAATCACGCGAAAGATGGAAGGCGAAAACCTTAACCCAACGCTTAAAGAATCGCGAACCTCGGTATAATGAATGACGCCACAATCTAGTGTGGTTGCTAGATTGATAAGTCAAGAACAATTGAATTAATTCAATTCAATATGTTCAACATGTTCTTAGAGAACACAAAGAGAGAACTCTCAATATTATTAATCATCAAAACTCTTAATAATAAAACAATAATGTGCCTCCTTTAAATAGGAGTAAACAAAGCCTTGGAATCCTAATTCAAAAAGGAAACTAATTCCTACTTAGAAAAGGAAAATAATAACTCCTAGAATATTCCTAATGCAATAAGGAAATTAATAATAAGGAAACTTATTCAAAGAGGAAACTACTAATCTAATTACTAATTGAATAATAAAATAATAGAACTAAAATAAACTCCTAAATAATTAAGGAAATAATATAAAAGTCTTGAAATTCTATGGACTTCCTTTTGAATTTCCATGCTCTATCCTTGTAATTTATCAAGTGTGGATCATCATTTAGAATGCCACGAACCACCATGGTCGAATAGAAACTGGAGCTAGACCGGATCATATCATACCCCTCTTCTTCAAGAAGATTCGTCCTCGAATCTGGCCTACCCATTCCTTGATTCAGCCAGTCTTTAACAACTTCGACATTCGGACACGGCTTTAGAACTTGAAATCTCCCAGCCAATTGAATAAGTATTTTGAATACTTCCCATTCTTCCGTCGAAACTTAACATGAGATAATTATGTTCTTCCTTCCCATGAAAACAAATATTTCGAATATCTTCGACGCTTGATTCTCCTTACAAAGCAAAACTTCTCGAATTTCAAGCCATATTGCAATGCGATCCTCTGCAACTTGTTGAAGAAATCTAATAACATAAAGTTTGGATGGATCCTCAACCCGTAATCTATAAACAGACTAAAACCTTGGAATCACGCGAAAGATGGAAGGCGAAAACCTTAACCCAACGCTTAAAGAAGCGCGAACCTCGGTATAATGAATGACGCCACAATCTAGTGTGGTTGCTAGATTGATAAGTCAAGAACAATTGAATTAATTCAATTCAATATGTTCAACATGTTCTTAGAGAACACAAAGAGACAACTCTCAATATTATTAATCATCAAAACTCTTAATAATAAAACAATAATGTGCCTCCTTTAAATAGGAGTAAACAAAACATTAATCCTAATTCAAAAAGGAAACTAATTTCTACTTAGAAAAGGAAAATAATAATATCTAGAATATTCCTAATGCAATAAGGAAACTAATAAACACTGTAAAATAAGCCCAATATATTTCTAACATGACAATAACTCTAAACAATAATAATCATTGGGCTTTAAGAAATATAAAATAAATAATTAAAATTAATTAAATTCTTTAGCCAGCCGGTCGGGAGAACACATAAGAACATAAGGCTAATTTCTTGGCTAAAGAGGGCTAGGCTGGATCACATCAATTCTGTCAGTTATGGGTTACCGAATCGACATCGCTATCCCCATCATCAAAGCTATCTCGGTAAAATTTATCAGGATCGTTCTCAGCCCTCCTTTCTCTAGGCTGTAGTCTACCACTTCTTTGGGCACTACGTGATTGTTCATGTTGAGCGCTCTCAACTCTATCTACTTTCACCCGCATTCGTTTTAATTCGTCACTGATCTCATCTACTTGCTCTCTAAACCAACCCACTCCTCTCTCATCATATTTTATAAGATACTCGTCATGGCTTCTTGGAACAACTTATGATCGAAATTTGACTTATTGCTGCAAAACAGAGATTAGCACAATATAAAGAAATAAAGATTTTCTCACTGCACTCCCTTACGTGTTTCACTCAGAATATGTCACTCTGATTTTACCGCTCGTGTTTAGCTCTCAAAAGTAATGATATACCTCTCAATTTCACCTTTTAGAACTTTCAAACAAATCGAAAAGCCAGAACCTTCGTCTTGGTTCCCAAACAGACCAATCACAATCCAGACAAATCAATTGTATGCTAGGACAAGTATGTTTTCACCAAGAACTCAATAAACAAGAATCCCAATGAATTATGGACACGATGCGAAGCGAGAAAATCGAGAAAAATGAGCGAAAATTTAGTCTCGTGGAAACAGGATTTTTGGAATCCTTGGACCCTATAGAACTCAAATCCAAAAAGAAATAATTGTGAAACAAAGCCTTAATCCTAATTAAAAAAGGAAACTAATTCCTACATTGAAAAGGAAAATAATAACTACTAGAATATTCCTAATGCAATAAGGAAACTAATAAACACTCTAAAATAAGCCCAATATATTTCTAACATGACAATAACTCTAAATAATAATCCTTGGGCTTTAAGAAATATAAAATAAATAAATAAAACTAATTAAATTCTTCAGCCAGCTGGTCGTGAGAATACGCAAGAGCATAAGGTTAATTTCTTGGCTAAAGAGGCTAGGCTGGATCACAACATTCCCCTCTTCTTCAAGAAGATTCGTCCTCGAATCTGGCCTACCCATTCCTCAATTCAGCCAATCTTTAACAACTTCGGCATTCGGACACTGCTTTGGAACTTGGAATCTCCCATGCCAATTGAATAAGTATTTTGAATACTTCCCATTCTTTCGTCGGAACATAACTTGAGATAATTTTGTTCTTCCTTCCCATGAAAACAAATATTTCGAATATCTTCGACGCTTGATCACATCAGATACACACGAAAACCGTAGCAAATTAATAAACTTGGACCGTTTCTACAATTAGATTTGAATGGACCGCGACCCGTTGCTTATAAAGAAGCAAGAACCTTGGTATATAAGGATAGATGGATTGATGGACACCGCAACCCAACACCTATAGAAAGATGTGAACCTTGGTGTATCGAATGACGCCACAATTGATGATGGTGAATCAATTGATAAGTCGAATGAACATTACGGACAAACCGGATTTGTTCAACATGTTCTAAAAGAACAAAGGAGAAAAGCTCTCACAATTTTATTAATCCATAACTCCTTAATAAAATAATACAATCACCCCCTTTAAATAGGGTGTAGAAAAGAATTACTAATCCTATTACAATAAGGAAAGTAAAACAATCCTAGTTGACTAAATATTCCTAATTGAATATCCTATTTGACTAAGGAAATATTCCTAAAACAATTCTAATTGAATAAGGAAAACATTCCTAATCCTAATTGAATAATAAAATAATAAACAAGTCCTATAATTTAAAAATAATTAAAATACGATCTTCTTTGAATTTTCTTGCACGAGCTCTTGTAATTGGACCCATGAAAACTTAATTTGGGCCTACGTATGCTTCAATCCACGTGCTTGATTATGTGCTAGCCTTGTCCGCATCACCCCGACCTTAATATGGTGCACCTGTATACATATACAATGGTATTTATATCCCGGTACCTCCAGCCTGGCATTTATAGCCCGGTGCCCCTGGCTTGGCATTTATAGCCAGGTGCCGCCGGCCTTATTATTATGAAAACTGCAAATATATCAATAAAACCTCACAAATATAATCGCAACCAACCACATTGTATAAGGCTCCAACCCTAAATCAGTAGGGGCTTCAACCCACAACTAGTAGTAGTACTTAAACGTAGCAGCTACAACCCAATAATATGGTAGGGCTACAACCCTCCATGGTGAGACTACAACCTTACAATCAATATCCACACTAATGATTGGCCAAAACAGTAAATCATTAATGCACCGAAAAGCCAACACAATCCATCACACACACATATATATAACCAATATACAATCGTATAATCATTCGTATATCATCACCATAATCATCGTTATCGAGCCATTTATCTAAGGCCTGATCATCATATTGTTATTCTCATTCCACAACTTAGCGGTGTGTTATGTATATGTTATATCATATAAGGCTTCACGTGTTTAAAATCTAAGCCGTATGATTCCTATTCAAGTTATCATGTTATTCTATCAAGCTAAGCATCGACTCTTATGATTCTCGCCTAACCGATAAGATTACGGCATGCTAGCCCCTTATTTTTATGGCTAAGGCGACCCGCACCTCACCAAATTACGTTCATCACATTTCTAGTACATACCAAGGTTGTATTCATCATTTATATCCCATAATCAAGTATCCTTAAGGCACTAATCCAAAAACCCCCCAAACTATAGGTCATACATATAACTACGAGATGGGTTTCATAAGAACCGCTGCATATTCAAACTAAACATGGATCTACATGTTAAATCATGCAATTAAAGCCATATTCTATCAATATGAATCATTAATCGAAGCTTTATCTAGCCCAAACCCCATGGAATGCGTACAACCTAGGGTTTTGATAAATTCCCCAATTTGGTATATAAATTTCTAATACAACACAATATAATTTGAAAAACAAGTTTAGTATTAGTGTTCCTACCTTAGAGAAGTCAAATCTCGGAGTTGATGAAGCGCATACACCAAATCGCAAAACCCCTAGCTCGTGCTCTAGCTCCCATGGAGGAATTGGAGGAAAAAGATGATGAATAGTGATGAGGGTGTAGATTTAAGGCTCAAATCTTGGTTTATGATGAATAAATCATTAAAATCCTCAAGAATCTCACTTTCTCTCACTAGAACTCTCTTGAGGTGTTGTGGGGGTGTATGGGTCGAATTAGGTGTTTAGGGGTGATAAATGGTGAGAAAATGGGGTTAAAATTTGACACACAGGGCTCCAAGATCGATCTTGGGAGCTCTCAGCCAAAGCTTGTTTCCCATAGCACTGACCACTATTGGTATTTTGGTCATAACTTCTTACTCAAAACTCGGATTGGGGTGATCCTTATGTCCACGAAAAGCTAATTCAAATATTTATAACTTCCTAAAGGAAGTCTACCCAAATTCTAGATGGATAATTTTTAGAAATTCTCTGAAGACAGCGCTCTGCCGAAACATTACCGAATGACCATATTTTACTAACCGGCCTACTTCGGTCGCTGTTTTGACTAATGAGGAGTGCGAATTGGCTTTTGGTCAAAACACGAAAGTTGTAGAATGGTATAAAAAATAAACACAGGCATATACGGAGACCAAATTGGATGAGAGGCGGAAAAGTTACGTAGCTCCAAAGTTGGCTAAAAACCATCAATCGCATAAGACCGAAACTCACCATTTATAACTTGAAATCGATTCGAACCACCTGAATCACTAAAAGATCACTCACATGAGTGTAAGTATCCTAATATGACTAAAAAGAAGTGCTAGAATGCTACGAGGTTCCATAATCGAAGATTTCACCACTCACAGTGAAATAAGCGAACGAACGTTGGCGATTATGGTGGAATGAAAGTACAGGTTATTACAACCTCCCCTCCTTAAACAATTCCGTCCTCAAAATTTTAGTAGGAGGAGTACGAGACAAAGGAACATACAGATTCCCGAATTCTCACGAGGTCTCCCTTCTTTAAAAGAGGAATCACAGTAACGAACGAAACAAAACTCACTCTAAGCATCAAAATAAAAGGAACGATTCCCACGTGTGATAAGGAAATAGAATAACGAGGCTAGGACGCTCTAGCACTCTCTCAGAGGTAGTAATCCTCAATGCTATAGAATTAACTCATGATTTAGAACTTGAAATTAACTCGACTACTAAACACGTCTAACGCGACTCCCTCAACCAACGTCGGACAGCGTTATAGGAATGATCACTGAACATACAACATGGAATATAAACCAATGAGTTCCAAGTACGTAAATCCATAATCATAAATCCACAAATCCAAAATATCACATACTAAACCAAAATTAGCAAAGCTCTCAAAGCACATCCATAAGTTACAATCGTATCAAAAGAGATGAGTCTCACAACCCAGTTTCCTACGAATCCATATATAACTATACTCGGGAAAACAAGCTTAAATCAATTGTCAATAACACAAAGATCATCAAATTCAAATTTCACCCCTCGAAATCAACGAAATGAAAGAGCTTGTAAGGGGGTGATACAAGAAAGGGGACTAGGGTACTGTTTTTGGCCTTTACTAGCCACTAACACTAGTAAGCTACGTTTCACTTTCCGTTGGCGACAGAAAACCGTTGATTTATAAGTTAGTCATCCATTGATCAGGCGGCTGACTAAAATAAAACTCGACAGTTACCATTGTTAACTTGGTAGCAAAACTCATCCCGAGTACAAAACATATTTTAAAGAAAAATATTGGATTCACAAGGAAACAACACAATTATAACACAGTTCATTAACAAAACAAGCTATAAGATGGTGAACATATATATGGAATGATAAAAGAATGAAACACCTCTCCTCGAGGCAAACGCTCACCGGAGACATATTTACACAATTTTTCACAAATATATAGACCAAGGGTCCCACTACGCTTCCATTGCGCTATTCTGATGAAATCCTTCTCCTCTCGTCAAGGACAATCACTAGGGTAATAACTATAGATGGAGGAATCTCCTCGGTTTCCAAGTTTGGCCCTCGGCGATGACACTAGACTAACGGCTCCCCGCCGCTTATACCCACTTAGAACCACTAGTTCTATAAGGATAACGTCTCTCCCTATGCTCGAAGACCTCACTAATGGAATATACACGAATCGGAGACGCAAGCTCCACACTAATGATACACGGATCAAACAAAATGATGTAGAACTTGTCCGTCTAAACAACTCTATCCACCTTCTCCACTATTCCCAAAGTGGAGTCGGTACTAACATCAGTACTCACAATAGAATGAATTGTGACACTCACAACGCTGAAATAAATCTTCCCGAATGAATTGAACACAAGAACAAACTGATGTAAAATCCCACATCAGAAAGTGGGAAAAACTTTAAGTACCTTATATGTGAACCTAAGGGGTTTCCACTAGTAGGAGACCTTTTGGGGGTTGCCATGGGTGCACCTACCAAGAACAAAATCGTACGGGAAAGGGCTACCTAGTTAGAGCTAGAGTGGAGCTGTCCAAAGCAGACAATATCTTGCTAGGGTCAGAGCCCAGGTCGTCACAAATGGTATCAGAGCGAACCCCACAGAGTACGTTGTGTCGACAAGGGCGTCGGTCCCCATGGTGGGGAAGATGTAAAATCCCACATCGAAAAGTGGGGGAAGCTTTAAGTACCTTTTATATGAACCCAAGGGGTTTCCATTAGTAGGAGGCCTTTTGGGGGTTGCCATGGGTGCACCTATCAAGAACAAAACCGTGCGAGAAAGGGCTACATAGTTGGAGCTAGAGTTGAGCCGCCTAAAGCGGACAATATCTTGCTAGGGTTGGAGCCCGGGTCGTCACATGAAAAATAGCAAAGCTTATAGGTTTTTAGTGGTTGAGTTTAAAGACGCTTTTATTGATAAAAATCATACTTTTGAATCTAAATATGCTAAATTTTTTGAAACCAAATTTTCTTTTAACGAAATAGACGTAACTTCTTCTAGTGTTGTGCCTCATAATAGATATAATCGTCCTAAACTAGAAGAATCCGTATAACGTATTAGTAAAAGAACTAAAACCTCAACTTCTTTTGGTTCAGACTTTGTGACTTATGAAAAAAGTTAGGGCGCGCAGAAGCAAATTAAACAAATTAACCCTAGGTTTATTATTTAGTGGTTAGATTCTCAAAAATTAATTTTAATCGAATCAAAAAGTAAATCCTAATAGTCTATGGATTTTAATTCTTTAAAACATGTTTAATCTTTTCTAGTATGCAGCAATTAACAAAACAATTAAACATATAAGAAAATACCAGAATTAACGAGAAATCTCTGTAGTGAAATACTAATCCTCAACAATTCACTATATGCACAAATTTTTACAAACTCGATTAATCTCAAACCGTACAGACTTACAAAACTTAAATAGCACAAACCAACTACAAAAGTCTCCACCTTCTGCGCGTACAGTTCTCTTATCCGAAACGCACGAACAAGTTCACAATGAATCACTCGCCACTGTATCACACCGTTCTTCAACTCCGTTTGTGAATCACGTACAGTATCACACCGTTCTTCAACTCCGTTTGTGAATCACGTACAGTTTGGGATCTGATTTATTCTTTTTAAAAAGAACGCTTGCTTTGGTATGAATAAAAAGCCCTAAGGTTGTTTTATATTCTGAGCTTTTAATCTCTCTCTAAGGTGTTAAAAAAATTCTCTCAAAACATGTGTAAAAGTGAATTAAAGTCTCTTACCTTATGAGTTTATTTATATAAAAATATGAAAAGTAACTCACTTTAAGAAAGAGTTAAAAATAATTAAAAATATTTTTTTGTGATAAAAATATACCTTCTATAAATAAATACCAGACCGATCTAAACCAAAAGTATATACCATTCCAAAATTGGAAATTCAATTCCGTGTCTCGAAAATGCGCCGGACCGGTCCAAGTTACGATAACTTGTACCGGTCCACCCTTTGTTATTCTTAAAAAGGTAACCGCACAAATTAAGTCCCACATTTAAAGGTCGATCAATCAAAACTTGACACGTGGCTTAGTGGAATTTCAATTAAAAAGCAAACACACTTTTTAAACATCATCACGTGGGTTTTAATGCAGTGAGGTCATTTGACCGTTTGACTTCTTTTTTTAAAAAAAATTAAATAAATAAACTTTCCTTTTCCTATATTCATTTTTTCAATTCTTTTTCTTTTGAATTAATTTTTCTATTATTTTTATTTTTGTTTTTCCGCTTATTAAATTCGTTTGAACTCCAATTCAACTCAAATTTTCGAAACAATTTTAAGAACATATTAAAAATATAATCCAAGAGTTTTTTTCATTAATTTGGGTCGTCGAAAACATACGGACGGGGAAAAACACAAATAAAAATAATAAAAAAATTAGTTCAAAAATTAATTTGATTCAAAAGGTTTTTCTTAAAATTCCACCTAGGAAATTAAATTCAATACTAATACTCACCGTATCTATTTCGATATAATTTTTCAGTGCATCGCTTCGATAGCTTAGCTTGCTTGTAATTTTTAAGATGTAATCTTGAACGACTCAAATAACTTACAAATAAACATATTTTTGTCAAAGGAATAAAGCCAACCAAAATATAGACTTCACAACTTACTTAGTAGAAAATGATCCTGTTGCATTTTTTAAAGCTATATATATCACTACAAAAATGAAGACTTTTACTGGCGCATCAGTGCGCCGACAAAAGTATTAAAAATGTACCCGCAAAAGTCAATCAGCCACTGGCGACCTGTTTTCGCGTCGACAAAGAGTGCTAGCAAAAGTCGGCCAGTAAAAGTAACTTATCGATGCGAAAGTAAATGCGTCAGCAAAACACCTCTTTAATAGCACAAAAATGCACTTGTAAAAAACAGCGCGCCATTGAAAGTGTATGACATTGTGTCTTGAAAGCATACTTCTGCCAACCCATTTGATTCCTTTAATGGCACGTTAAACGTGCTAGGAAATATCACTTTTTTGATGCGTTTCGATACGCTGGTAACGATCACTTTTTCTAACGCGTTTCGACGAGCTGGTAAAGAACACTTTTGCTGACATGTTCCAAACACGCCGAGAAAGATCACTTTTGCTAATACGTTAGACACGTTAGTAAAAGTCAAAATCGCAATTAGAAAAATAATTTTTGCCAACGCTTTTTGTAAAAGGAGCCGAAAAAAATTCTTTTTAGTAGTGTGAATAATTTTTCTTTTTTTTTTATATTAATAAAAATGCTAAGCTAAACCAATATCGCAATAATCAAAATGATATGTTACATAAATTATCAATACCGTAGTTGCATACATATTGTTATGTCTTAAACATTAATACAAAATAAAAATAAAAAAAGTGACAATAATAAGAAAATCAATATCCTAATCACTCGAGGGATTGTTGGGAGTGGCACTTGAAGGAGTTGCTGAGGGCTGATACTGAAATCCAAGTATGAATTTTTGCATTTGAGCAAGGATATTGGTCGTCTCATTCAACCTTTCATTTTGAGCAACCAATTGCGCTGCTTGAGTAGCTAGCTGCGCTGCTTGAGCAGCCAGTTGTTCTGCTTGAGCAGCCAGTCGTTCTTCGAGAGTGGCGATGACTTGGTCCTTCTCTTGGTCCTGATAGGTGCCTCGGCTGCTGGCTGCTCGATTACCTCCAACTATCTTGAGTCTGGGAATGGAATCATATCCTTTATGATCACGTGATCGAAGACCTAAGACTTGTGTCATAATATCCAAGTCTTTTGGCTGAGCCACCTCCTCACCAAACTCAATAGATCCAACAGACTCAACCAGTGAGTCTGCTGAGAAGCTCGCATATATATCATTGCATCCTGAATAGAAAAAGGGAAAAACAATGTGTAAGAACCAACAACAGAAATAACCAACCCCAACATATAAATGCCATCCTAACAAATAGCGTAAGAAATTAAAATTTTGTGAGGATCAAGCTGAATTTCATAGAATCCTTGCTTTGGGTATAAAAAGGAAGAATGTGATTATAGACCATACGAGACAAATTGGAAAATGTAAAGAAGGAATTATTTTATATACTCAACTATCCAAACCACAAGAATGGCCAAACAAGAAGAATAGTTAATTTTTTATTCCACTGAGTTGAATATCAATTAATAATTCCCTTTTAGATTCCCTCTTCTATATCCAGAGGCAGAATTAATATACCAAAAATAGAATAACCATATACATAAACCTCAAACTCCTGTAGAAATCCAGATTTTAATTTTTTTTTTTTTTAAATAAATAGAATTCAATCCCATACAGTGAGTATTTACTTTAGAAAAATGCAGTGTTATAAGGTCAATAAAGCACGCACCAGAGTCCAATTCCTGGTGTTTCTGAATTCCCCAAAAGGAGGGAAGGTATGACATACAAGTAAACAACATGTTTGGACAAGCAGGGAGAAAAATAAAAGAAACAAAAAATAGTACATCAATTATGAAGGGAAAAAAGAGGAAACGAGTAGAAAGGAGATTGTTAGATTTCTAGGATTCGAAGTTTGATCTCTCGCTCACCAGTTGCAACAATACTACCAAGCCTTTTGCAAGTACTACACCTACTATAATAATATAACTTTTGTGCTTGATTGCTCTCTATTTTCAGGAATCTCAAATATTTCCTAGATCATAAAATTTTCAAAACAAAAAATCACAAACTGTGTTTATATATGATTATGCATGTACTCTGTAGTGTCGAAGTGCGGGTATATCCACAAAAAAATTTTATTTTTTATTTTTTTTACGAAACCAAAGCAACTTTATCTCTCCCACATTACGAAACCAAAGCAAAAAAATCAATTCAACTCTATTAAAGAGGAGAATTAAAGAGGAGAATCACAGAGTAACTATAAATGTCAACATGCTACTTATGATGCCAACATTAACAGGAACTTGATAAATATGTTAGTAGAGATTCATGTTTTCTATTAGCAATAACATAGCCTCGGACCTGATGATTATACAGCTGGGTTTTCCAAACATAATTGAGAAGCAGTGGGTAAGGGTATTGTTGAAGTTGTAAAAGAGTTTTTCACTATTAACTAATGAGCAAATGCTCACAGATTGGAATGCTACAGCAATTACGAAGAATTGTTATAAAGTAGTGGTTCCCCCAGATGTGCAGTACTTGTAGCCATGAATTTTATCTAAAACATTAGTGATTTGATCCAGAATTATATTGATTCAGTGCAGTACTCTATTAGCATGAATGGTTATCTTGAGGGCCACTTGAAATAAATGGGTTAAGACGAGGAGATCCTATATCTCCTATTATATTCTTGCTCATTATGGAAGTTTTTCTTTCTAGTCTTCAACATAAAATTCTCTAACTGAAGGTTTCCATTATCATCCTAAATACGAACCATAACTTCTATCAAATATGAACCCTAGGCGCAAAAATTTCTCAAATACATATATATAAAGAACCGACATTTAGTAACATGTGAATTCTTTCAGAAAATTTAGTAGAGATCATTTCCATGACAAATAGTCTGTCTTCACAAGAATGGGCTGGCCCTCTTTAGTAGCTAGAAGAATCCGTGGATTGAAATAAAATGCGCATATTATGTGTGTTTTACTGTACAGTATACTGTAGAAAGTGCAACTCTAAAATTACACAATTGCAAGATAGAAAAAAAATGATTTAATGGGTCTCCAAGGAAATAAACTGGCAGTTAAACTTGACTTATTTCATATTTAAAGTAGCTTAGACATGGACCTTTTTACCTTTTTGAAGATTATGTAGTAACTATAGTGCAGAAGTTGTAGGGCATGCCCAACCAAGCAGCGAGTTTGTTATAATCAGTAAAAGAATTGTGTATGTTTACAAGAAGTCGGAGAGTTTTTATATAATCAAATTTATAAACATAGAAAACAAAAGTAAACGGGGTATATATTGTAAGTCATGGGATATATATGTAGTGAAAGCAACATTTCTAACTTAGATAGTGCATGACGTATATATGTAGTAAACTAGAGTTGTGATTATGCTTAATTTTGTTTTAAGACTAGTGTTTTAGGCACATAAATTAGGAGTTATTTTGTATCAGGTTACATGGAGTGGGAATGGTATAGGTTGTTAGGTGTGTGCGCTTCACCAATTACATCATCAAAATTTGTTATAGATACGCCATGCTTGCATGAACATATATGAATCATGATCTGAACTACAATCTTCCACCCGGTACAAGACCAAACACACTTAAATCATCAAACTAGATGAAATCAAACAATTTAGTCAAATCCTACCATATATTTCGTTGACCGGAAAACCCATAAGATGTTAAACAGCTAGTTCAATAGCTATAATTTCATTAGATTAGATAGATCCATGATGAACTTTTATCTTGGTTTAGAGTTTATGTTAACTAGTAAAATTCATGCAGACTGTTAGAAGGTTACTCCTAATTTAAGTAATTATTATGTATAAAAAGTTGGGGATTCTTTTTCTATTTGTAGAATTTGAATTGAATAAAATAGCCAACGATCTTTGTGATGGGTATCTCAAGATCTAAGCTCCTAATTCATTGCATAGAAGCCACCTGAATATTGATTAAAAAAAAAAAACAGCAACAAATAATCTCAATAAACTTAGCACTAATTAAAGAGATGATGAAGAACCCACTAAGCATACATGTAAAAACAGAAACACGCAAGGGAAATTAAACCAACCACGATGTTCTGTTGAATGATGACCTCAGCTTCAGCTCCTATCTTCTTCAATTCAGATCATAAACAGCACACAATACTAACTAACTAAATACATTTCTTCAGAATTTTTTTGAGGCAACAAAAATCTGTCAGGAGAGAGAGAGTCTCAAAAACAATCTGAAAGGCTTCTTTGATTTCTTTGTGATGGGTAAAGTAAAAGAGTTGAATAAAAAGGTAGGTTTGGGAATAATTTCCTAATCAAAGCTTTCTTCTTGAAATAATTTGCTTGGTGGACTTTAGTTCTTAGTATTTAGTCCATTTTGCAATTTCTTCTTGTAAGTTGCTCATTTCATTGTGTTTTTTGAGGTCATTAGGGTTGACCTTATTGTATCCCCCTCCTTTTGTTACTTTTTTCTTTATTTATGCTACTACTCTAATGTCCTAGTTTGGACTTAGAGAATTTAAAAAAAAAAAAAAAGGTAGATATATAGACTGAAAAACGGGTGGCCACCTGTTAAAACTGTAAGAGGGGAAGGACACGTGTAGGTTTGTTTGTGCTTGTGCCTGTGCTTATATCATATCATATGTAGATCACACACTAAAAACCCGAACCATGACCAGAGAAACCATCTTTAGTTGTAGACATTTTCTTATGCCTAAGAAATTAGAAACTCTTAAAACCTTGGTTACAGTTTCATGCTTAAAGTGATTGCCTATGTAAATAGGCATAGCTAGCTAACCCAAGTTTCTTCTGTCTTAATCATAACATAAGCATTTGTCACTAGTGGATTATTTATCTGTCAATAACAAAATTACTATCTTTTTGAAACAATGTTATAAAGTTGTCAACTTGTCATTGACCACAATGATAGAACCAAAAATTAGGACACGTTCATTTCAAATTAATAACAAATCAGTTGCCACCAGATTGCACGAAGAAAAGCAAAAAGGAGTCATTGAGTAAGAATGTTAACACCTGAAAAAAAAAAAAAAACTAAACTACCCTTTTCGATGATAAGCATCGATGAGCACTCACCGGAAGTCTGGCTCATGGCCAGCAATACACCCTTCCAAAGCCTTTGGATTCAAGAGAATAAGCTATGTCAGCAAGTAATAAGCATGGTACAAGGTACATGCAAATTCATTCCATATCCTCACTGCCCTACGGCTTTATCTCAGTTGTTCTTTAAGGATGAGATGCCCCACAAAAAAAGGACAATCACATGAGCCCTAATTTCTTGTGTTATCATCCCACATATGTGATTAAGAAGGAAATCACAATCACGCTGTTATTTCCCCATCCTTGCTGCAGACCATAGTGACCCGGATCCATTCTTCCAAGACCCAACCCATCAGTGTTTATCCCTGCAATGCTCTTTGATGATCGGTCAGTTCAGTAGTTTCAGGAGCAGGATGATTGAAAATCTTTCCTATAATTGATGCACAAACGAGAAAGTTATGCCATCGGTGAAACGACAAACAATCCTCAATGACTCTGCCTCCTTACTGAACTCCTCTAAAATAAAATCCTTCCCAGAAACATCACTCTTCAAGGTTCAGACACTCTTAACAAACAAATTAAAGTGTCTTGAAGTGGAAACCATGAAATAACTAAGTTTACAATTTTATCTTCGAGCTGAAGAGAGGATATGTAAAATCCCGTATCTTTTAAAAACAATTGATTTACTAGCTTGCAACCCACGCAATGCTCGGGCGTTTTGAAAATATGTTTTGCTATTTCGCTGCAAAAAAAGTTGAATAGTAGAACTATGAACAAATAAATGAAACAAAGAAAAACATGAAAATTTTAGGGCTAATCAAAATTAGGGATTTAGGTCTAAATCAAAAATACGGAGAAATAATAAATCAATCAATCATGTATAAATGATAAATCAAATCTATCAAAACCGATTAAACGAACAAATGAACAAGTAATAATAAAAAAAAAAAAAAAAATTAGGGCTAGAATATTACCTTGTTGCCGAGAAGAGGATGCGCGGAAGGAGAAGCACGAAGCTTACAGCTATGAAGAGAGGTGGAGAAGCACGAACCTTGTTGCTGAGAAGAAGAGGTGAGATTTGCACGAGGTAGCAATTTGTCACGGCGGCGGAGACGATGGCGCTGCGTGAGAGAGAGAGAGAGAGGGGGGGGGAACGGGGTTGTGCGAGATGGGTGTTGTGTGAGATGAGAGAGAGAGAGGGGGGGTGGGGAAGGGCGTGCGAGAAGTGAAATTTTCTTAAAAAATCTTTTACTAAAATAATTAATTTTGCTAAAAACAAAAGTCGGGAAAGTGATCGACATTTTTTTTTCATTTTATAACGGCGTGTTGAAACATACGCATCAACAAATGTTAATATAACTTTTAACAATGCATTTTATTGCAAAGGTAAAAGTATTCGAGACAGTGTACTGTATTATAATATGACTATACTAACGTGTATGGTTATAACGAGTTAGTATAAATGATCTTTTTTGATGCGTTTCAAGTAACATATCGACAAAGGTTATATTTCTTATAGTGTATGTATTTTAGTGATTCTGTATTTCGGAAAGACGCAGTAAATAGTGAAATTGAATCTATTATTTCCAATGATACATGGGAGTTAGCCGATCTCCCTCCTAGTTCTAAAACCATGGGGCATAAATGAATTTTTCAGAAAAAAAATAAAGGCTGATGGTTCCATAGAAAAGTATAAAGCCAGACTTGTAGCTGAGGGCTACAAACAAAAGGAAGGAGTTGGCTTTTTTGATACATATTCGCCTGTTACTCGCATTGCATCTATTAGAATCATATTTGCTATTGCTTCATTGTATAATCTTGTTATTCACCTAATGGATGTCAAAATTGCATTTCTTAATAGTGACTTAGAAGAAGAAATCTATATGGATTAACCTGAGGAGTTCGTGGTCCAAGGCCTTGAGAATAAGGTGTGTAAGCTAAAGAAATCCTTATATGGCTTGAAACAAGCACCTAAATAAGGGCATGAAAAATTTTATCATGTTATGATTTCTAACGGGTATGTGATTAATGAAGCTAACAAGTGCATTTATAACAAATTTCATGATATGTATGGTGTTATTATTTGTTTATATGTTGATGATATGCTAATATTTGGAACCGGTTTAGATGTGGTTAATAATACAAAACAATTCTTAAAGAGAAATTTTGATATGAAAGATTTGGGTGTTGTTGATGTGATTCTTGGTGTTTAAATTATCAAAAACTCTAGTGGAATTGTTTTATCTCAATCGCACTATATTGAGGAAGTTTTAAAGAAGTTTGAACAGTTTGATTGCATACCTACCGAAATGTTAGCAAATTAGGGCAGTAATCATGCATCGCATACACTAATTTACGCACTAATCATTGAATCCTATGATCTATGCAGTTCAATAAAATCGACAGATGACATACCTTAATCGAGATTTGATGTCAATGAAACGAACAGGATGGATCTGATCCTTCTGTTGTTGTCGTCCTTAGCGTAGAAAACACGACGCCTCTACGGTATGCACACACGAACGAGATGAGATCTTGCTTGGTGTACTAGCGCCCTCTAGGGTTCTCTCTGCTATTTCGAATTTTCTTGCCTCTCTCAATTTCGTTAACGGCCAAGAAGAACAAAGGTTCCCTTTTATAAGGGAACCCTAGTGAGAACCCTAAGCAACAAACGAACTGGGCCCAAGTCCAACTTGGCCCGTTTTAATTCGTTTTGATCCAACTCGTTTTGGTGTGCGACCCTGTAGGTTTTACACTCTTTGGCCGTACAATTAAAACCCGTTTTATTATACGAACAGTAAGCGGTTTCTAGTAAAACATTACTATTATCCAAAGGGTATAAAGGTCAAAAACGACACAACCTTAAATTGATATTTCACACATTAACTCCTTTTGTCAATCGATATCTAGATTGAACACAAGACTAGGCAAGTGTCATTCTTGTATAGTTCAATCTTTATTTCTTGATCTCTAAGTATAATTAATCCAAAACAAATGACATCTCATTTGTGCATGGCCATGCAAATATTAATTACACTTATCAAGGGGCCCAACGATATCTCTCTCAATATATGAGAGTGACAAATCCCATCTTGATCAACCACATACCTCTACATAGTTCATAGTATGCTCGGTCATCATCTTTATAATTACTCGGTCAAGAGCAACGTTTGATAATGCCTGACATGCTAATCCCTATGTTGGTAACCATGGCGATCTCAGGTCTGAGGATAATACGATATCACAAATGGGGAACATCACTGATGACATTATATAACACTCCTCGCAGTGTCCCCAAAGCGGGTCAGTCCAATACTTTGTTCCCTAACAAGTATCAGTATGTTCAGCTTGATATCTCCATATCCATGACTTATGGAACATAGTCATCAGCTGACCCATACTCTAATCATTATATCAATGTGATCCTAGGTTATTGATACATGATTAGGGGCATCTAAACAATATTATTATTACATTACTAGCATCCCACAATCTAGTCACGTACTTGATGAACTAGTATTAATAAATATTATTTACAAGAGATTATAAAGTAAAATAAATAAACTTTATTAATAACAATAAGCATAAGATATCCAAGTACAAATCATAATCTATGAATAGTCCTAGGACATATCTCTTTCACGAAACTCCTTTTGATCCTAATTGTCATTTAAGGAAACATACGGATCTTGTTATTTCTGTTCTTGATTATTTTAGAGTTATTAATAGTATAATGTATATTATGAATTGCACTAGACTTGAGATTACTTATGCAGTTGGGAGACTAAGCAAGTGTACTAGTAATCCCAATAATGAGCATTGGGATGCTCTTACTAGAATTTTGAGGTATTTGAAATATACTTTGAATTACGGCATTCATTATAGTTCATATCCTACAGTGCTTGAAGGGTATTATGATACTAATTGGATTGCAGATAATTAAACACCCCGTGTGTTTAATCAATTAATATTGAGTTAATTTCAGTAATTAGTTTTGTATTACTCCTTTTTATCAATTCGATTAAATTTCATCGCAATCGGGTTCGATGGGGCAAGTTCGGAATGTTTTCGGTTGAGTTTAATCTTTTAGTCCAAGTTGGCTCCGGACTAGTATGCCAAATTTAGCATACCAGATCGAAGGTGCAAAAAACTTGGAAACTTTAGCGCCAGACTGGTATGGCCACTATGGCATACTGGTCTGTCAGTCAAAAATCCACAGGAACTTTGGCGTCAGACCGATACCCCAATTCTGCATACCGATCCGGCATATGAAAAATTATAGCCTCGTTTTTAACAATTTGACCTGCATTGACCCTTTTATTTCCTCTTCCTCAACCTGATTTCGCCATTTTTGCAGTCAGAAGCTTTAGAGAGAGAGAAAGAGAGGAGATTTGAGAGTAAAATTGATGCATGGTGGCTCAAAACTTGGAGTTTTGTACCGAAATTTCAGATTTCTCAAGCTTTTCGCGAGCCAAGCTCATTTTCAAAGTTTAATCCTCCATTGGGCTGCTGTGGGTGTTTGTTTTAAACCTCCTTGCTTCTTTCCCGAGCTTATTGAGGTGGGAACTCCCCTGTTTTCCTTGATTCTCAAAATTTTAAGTTGGTTGAGTTGAAAACACTAGACTTTCGGTACCAGATTTATGATTCCTCTTGCATGCAGGTTGTATAACCATATATTGAACTTTCTGAGCCTTGTTATTTATAGATTATGAGTTATATTTGATGAAATTGGAGGTTGATTATCCTGCATGTTGATATTTATGTACTCATTTGAGATTTTGGTATCAAAATGGCTAGAAACATCAAACACTTATCTAATACTTGATATTTCTACTTAAATTAATAAATTTCCAGAATATAAAACACTTTTAATTCACTTTTAACTCGTTATTAGATATGGACACAATGCTTGATGATGATTCTAAATTGTCTAGTGATTTCTCCTTATTTATTGGTTTACGAATCGTTGGAAATCATTATATCACCATAATGTGCTATGTAATTCCTGAGATATCCTTTATAAAATTGATAATTAAACTAATTATTGGGTTATCTGAGTAGAATATTGAGTTGTATAACTTGGTAAACGTTATTATTACATAAGATAACCTTTGGATAACGTTTTTGATAAATTAAACCAATCGCGGTGAGATATCCAGGTTGTTGGAACCAGATAAGTACCGGTATAGAAATGCTTAAGTGAATATTGTTGCACAGGCCCATGGAAAGATAGGGTGCCGTGAAATCTGGTTACCAGTGCACTGACCCATGGAAAGATGGTGTGCATTTGTGGGTAGTATAATCCTTCAAGTACAAGTATTAGGTCGAGGAGGAGGAAAAGGTGGATGGATATTTATGTAGTTATCGTGTGAGTTTCACGATGATATTAAATTGGCATTATTGGTATAAAATAAATGGTTTTTCTTATTAATTGGCATAAATTTGGAGATCTTTGCAAACGGTGATAAATCTATAATTCTTCGTATCGTGACATGTCCATGCATTGCATTTCCCTTTCCCTGTAGTTTTCACTGGGCCAGTTTTGGCTCATTCCCTCATTTATCTTTCAGGTTTACCTCGTGGTACGAGTAGAGGTCATGAACTAGGTTCGAATTCCTTTTCGAGCCCGTTCTGATGCCCTTATGGATTTAGCTCTTGTATTATTGAAAATTTGTGGGACTTGTTATTTTCTAATTATGTTTGGATACTTCGTGATATTTACGGTTGTATTATTTTGTATTTCGAACTTAGATTTTTCTTTGAATTTCGGTTGTCGAAAAAATATGATTTGTATTATCATGTTGGACTGTTTCATGTTTGGATTGTAATCCAGTTGAAGAGTATTCTATATTTTATTGTGTTTGTCTAGCATGATGGTTTTCCTTGTGACACGAATACTTCATGCCGAATTTTCCTTGGATTTCTTTACCTTGTGTTATTTTGTCAATTATAATCAATTGTTTAACTGCTGTTAATTAGATACATCATCCATGAACACATTCTTAATTAGGCAGGTTGTTACAATTGATATCTGAGGATAAGTTCAATTTCCTTTTCGACGGGGTATGGATAGATATGATCATTCTTTTCCTTTAGCGCATGACCATATCGAGTCGGGAGAACTAAAGTAACACTGCTAATAAGCACAAGTGATGGGTGAATTAAACTATAATTAACTGTATGAGCAACAATTGATTATTTTATAAAGCATTTGTCTACTGTAACTTATTAGAGTTGAATTTGATGACCCACTATATTATCGATCGCAATTTGTTTTAACATATTTCTTGGCTTCTTTTCTCCTTCATTATGATTATTATTGTGGACTGGACTATTCTCTTATTTTTCCTATAGAATGCCGCTTAGACGTTCCACTGGTAATAGGCCTGTTTCTAATCCTCCTGCTGATGAAGGAGAAGGTTCTAGGGGTCGTGATAATGGCCGAGGTTTCATGTTCTCTATTAGAAAGATGATGAAGGAGTTTATGGGAGAATTAAAAGATTTTATGAAAGCCTCTTCTGACTTTACTGCCAACACCCGTGTAAATCATTCCCAGACCATTAAAAATCGCGATAGCAGAGGGCTGGATAGGAATGAGGAGTCAGTAGCCATTCAGAATCAATGAGGGAATTTGGCTAAGTTGGTGAGGTCGTTCATATGATTGGATCTAACCAATTTTGATGGGACTAAGGGCCCCGATGATGCTTAATCGTGGTTATTCGATGTGATGAAAAAGCTTGATCTAATCGAAGCTCCTAACGCATTATGCCCTAGGTTAGCAGCTTCTAAGCAAACAAGGCTTACACAGGGTTGGTGGAAGAGACAGAGTGGAACAGTAGATATGAACTCATGGGGGTGTTTAGTAAGGAATTTGAGAATCAGTTTATATCCAATGCTTACCGTAGTAGGAAAAGGGAGGAGCTTCGGATGTTGAGGCAAGAAAGGATGACGGTGGTGGAGTATTACCAGAAATTTGAGAATTTGTACTTACACATGGATCGACCGTCTAATAGGGAAAAGATGGAGGTATTTTTCTTTGGCCTACGGGCAGATTTTCAGGATGTCCTAAGTGCATGCAATTACCAGACCTACAAAGAAGTGGTGAAGGCCGCTTATCGAAGACATTCGGTTCTAATAGAGTCTAATAGGGTAAGCTATAATAGTCATTCAGATAGGCTTTCATACTTATCAGATAAAGGGAAGAAAATGAGTGGATTTTGTAATTAGGGAAAAAATAAGAAGGCCAAGTCGAGTTCTGAATTTTCAAGAGGTCTCTACTCCAGTGATGGGGGTAGTAGTACTAGTAGTCTCTCTGGGTCTTGCTATGTTTATGGGCAGCAGGGACATCGAGCAAGAGCTTGTCCTAAAAATTCGCAAGTGTACCGGGGAGGTCGCAATAGAGGCGAGGGTAGTAGTTCTAGCTGAGGTTTGAGCCGGGGTCGTAATGGCAATCAGAGCCAAAGCCAGTCGGGCAGGTTCCCTAGTAGATCTTCACAGTCAGTTAACCAAGAGGTTGAGTAGTAAACAATGAGCGGCTGGTACTAGCCCAACCAATTTCCTTTCCAATAAGATTACTCTCAGTCATGTCAGTTCCACCAGCAATCCTTTTCAAGACCTAAGCGGTCATGGAAACCAAGGTGGCCGAGTTTATAACTTGTCAACGTCATCTACGCAGGAAGACTACATGGTGATTTAAGGTAATCTTTCTTTGCGAGCCATTATTTCAATTTTGATGTCAAAATTTCTCTAAGGATGGTAGATTGTAACACTCTGTCTGTTTAATTTATTATTATTGAATTATTCTCAGTAATTAGTTTTGTATTACTCCTTTTTATCACTTCGGTTAAGTTTCATAGCAATCGGGTTCGATGGGGCAAGTTCAGAATGTTTTCGGTTGAATTTAATCTTTTGGTCCAGGTTGGTGTTGGACCGGTATGGAAAATTTAGCATATCAGTCCGCAGGTGTAAAAACCTTGGAAACCTTGGTGCCGGACCGGTATGGCCATATGGCATACTAGTCCGCTAGTCAAAAATTCGCAAGAACTTTGGCGTCCGACCGGTACCCCAATTTTGCATACCAGTCTGGCATACGAAAATTTGTAGCATCGTTTTTAACGATTTGACCTGCGTTAACCCTTTTATTTCCTCCTCCTCAGCCTCATTTCGCCATTTTTGCACCCAGAAGCTTTAGAGAGAGATAGGAGATTTGTGAGTAAAATTGATGCTTGGTGGCTTAAAACTTAGAGTTTTGTACCGAAATTTTAGATTTCTCAAGCTTTTCGCGAGCTAAGCTCATTTCCGAAGTTTAATCATCCGTTAGGCAGCTTTGGGTGTTTGTTTTAAAGCTCCTTGCTTCTGTCCCGAGCTTATTAAGGTGGGAACTCCCCTCTTTTTCTTGATTCTCAAAATTTTAAGTTGGTTGAGCTGAAAACACTAGACTTTCGGCACCAGATTTATGATTCCTCTTGCATGCAGGTTGTATAACCATATATTGAACTTTCTGAGCCTTGTTATTTATAGTTTATGAGGTATATTTGATGAAATTGGAGGCTAATTGTCTTGCATGTTGATATTTATGTACTCGTTTGAGAATTTGGTACCGAAATGACTAGAAACATCAAACACATCTCTATTAGTTGATATTTCTACTTAAATTATTAAATTTTTCGAATAGAAAACACTTTTAATTCACTTTTAACTCGTTATTAGACATGGACACAATGTCTGCAAATCGTTGGAAATCATGTTATCACCATAATGTCTTGTGTAATTCCTGAGATATCTTTTATAAAACTGATAATTAAACCAATTATTGGGTTATCTAAGTAGAATATTGAGTTGTATAACTTGGTAAATGTTATTATTACAAAATACAACTTTTAGATAATGTTTTTGACAAATTAAACCAATCACGATGATATACCGAGGTTGTTGGAACCGGATAAGTACCGGTATAGAAATACTTGAGTGGATATTATTGCACAAACCCATGGGAAGATAGGGTGCATTTGTGGGTGGTATAATCCGTCTATTACTAGTATTAGGTCGAGGAGGAGGAGGAGGATGAGGAGGAGGAGGAGGTGGATAGATATTTATGCAATTATCGTGTGAGTTTCACGTTGACATTGAATTGGCATTATTGTTATAAAATAAATGGTTTTTCCTATTAATTAGCATAAATTTGGGGATCTTTGTAAACGGTGATAAATTTATAATTTTTCATATCGTGACATGTCCATGCATTGCATTTCCCTTTTCATGTAGTTCCCACTAGGCCAGTTTTGGCTCATTCCCTCATTTATCTTTCAAGTTTACCTCGTGGTACGGGAAGAGGTCGTAAACCAGGTTCGAGTTCCTCTTAGAGCCCGCTCTGATGCCCTTATGGATTTAGCTCTTGTATTATTGAAAATTTGTGGAACTTGTTATTTTCTAATTATGCTTGGATACTTCGTGATATTTATGGTTGTATTAGTTTGTATTTCGAACTTGGATTTTTCTTTGGATTTCGGTTGTCGAAAAAATATGATTTGTACTATCATGTTTGACTATTTCGTGTTTGGATTATAATCTAGTTGAGGAGTATTCTAAATTTTATCTTGTTTGCCTAGCATGATGGTTTTCCTTGTGATACGAATACTTCATGCCGATTTTTTCTTGGATTTCTCTAACATGTGTTATGTTGTCGGTTATAATCAATTGTTTATCTACTATTAATTAGATATAGCATCCGTTAATACCTACTTAATTAAGCGGGTTATTACGTGACGTCTCCATACATTGTGATAGTCAAGCTGCTATCCTAAAGGTCTAGAATTCAAATTACAATGCGACGTCTAGACGTATTCGAAGGAGACACAACACAGTGCGACAGTTGTTAAAATATGGGATCATAGCCATTGATTTTTTAAGATCAACTGATAACTTGGTGAATACTTTCACCAAAGGTCTAGTTAGAGAGCTGGTCCATAGAACATCGAGGGGGATGGGCTAAAGCCCAAAGAATAATGAATCATCATTAATGGAAACCCAACCTATTTAATTGGAGATCCCATGACATAGGCTCAATAGGAAACCAAGTTAATTGAATGATTTGTGGGGGCACTGTTTCTGACAACAGCTCAAAATTTAAATGAAAAAAATGAAACAACTCAATTATTAATATAACATTCTACGAAAAATTTAGCATGATGCCTCTACTTAAACAATATAATAAACCTGCTAGAATAAGATTAACACAAACATAAACTTCAAATTTCTTAAGAAAAAACGTACTTTATAAATCAATCAAACACAACTTTAAAATAAATTGCATTACATGACTTCCCAAATACAACTTTTGATTAACAAATCCTTCAATTAAATAAAATACAAAGCATGACTCATGATATCAAAGGACTATAAGGAATCTCGCACCCTTCCCATGAACACAACAAAAATGCTCTAAAAAGAACCTACAATAATAAATTAGGGAATGAGCTAAAATTGGCCCAGTGGGAACTAATGGGGAAAGGAAATGCAATGCAATGCAATATTGAAGTGAACAATTATGAAAAGTAGTTTTTCAAATAAACATTAAGGTTTAAGAAAACATAGTCTGCTCGCCTGGCACACTATCCTACCATCATCATCATCACAACTACATGGTACAATCACTTAATACCTGTCAAACACAATCCATCCACCTCCTCCTCCTCCTCCTCGACCTAATACCAGTATTAGACGGAATATAAGAATAACTAAGCACCCTATCTTACTATGGGTCTGTACACTAGTAATTAGATTTATGGCACCCCATCTTACCATGGGCCTGTGCAACGATATAACTTAGGCATTTCTATACCCGTGCCGATCCGGTCTCAACACAACCATTAAATCAACAAACCACTAGGTAGTATTTATGCCCAGGAAATTATTTATAATGTTAACAATTCAACCCATATGTATTAGAATTTCAAGAACAATTAAGATAGTATTTGCTGCTTTAACGCTAAATTAGTAGGATATAACTTTTCTTTTATATAACCTCGTTATGATATCGAAAAGGGTCAAAAATAAAACCATCAATATTAATAAAACATAATTCAAAATATTATATCTCTCCATGAATTATACTTATACTAGCCACATTTCTTAATTTCAAACATTTTGTGAAGACTAGTAAGAGGAGTAATACTAGAGCCGCTAGTAATATAATTGTAGGTCGAAAAATACCCTAGAGGGGGGGGGGGTGAATAGGGATTTTAAAACTTAATCAGATTTTTAAAATTAATTTAAAAATATTATGTCTATATTTATCAAGCAATCAACAACAAAGTTAATTCCAAACACAATGAATAAATAGCACAATATAATAGAGCAAAAGATAGAAAGATAGAACCGATCAAAGTCGAAGATTTTTTGTCCACACGGTTCGTCTTGTTCCCCCTACTCCGCGCTCGGTTAGTTCCTCGAGAATTTCCACTATAACCGATCTCCTTCCGGGTGAAGATCAAACCTCTACAACTGTATTCTTATCACACACTTTCACAAGTATTGAAAACACCTTCAATACTTTCAAAAGAAGTCCCTCTTGCTAATCTATGAGACACACCTCTCACTAAAATGATTTGAACAAGTTTTGGTGACTTACACCAATGTACAATAGCTCTCGTGTATAACAAATTACAAATGAAGCTGACACTAAGAGATATCAAAATTGATCAATGAATATAAGCTCAAAGAATGAAAAGATTGATCAATGCAATAGCTTGTATACTTGAATAATGAAGATATGTGTAAAATGAGTTTATATAATCATTCAAGTTAATTAAAATAAGTCTTAGAGCACATATATATAGCTTGAAGAAGCTTGTAGCCGTTTGTAGTGGGTTTAATAGTTTATGGGTCAAAATTGCACATTTAAGAAAGTCCCAACGGCTATAATCTGGGCCATCAGTCGACTGAGCAAGGCTCATCAGTTGACTGATGGTGTCCACTAGTCTACTCCCAGTTTTGCCAAAAATCTAATTTTTCACACTTTTGCAATTTAGCTCAAAAATCAATTTTGAAGCTTGGGGATACTTAAATATGAGTTTCTAAGACTTCTAATATAATGTTTGTATCAAAAATTATGTATATGGATTTATGGAGAATTATTATAAAATGACTATTTTTGGTAAAAATACTTTTTCAAAGATGAAACTAGTTTCGATCAATCTTGACAGGGTTAATTTATTTCATGAGCTATATAATTGATCCATGATATCTTTACACAAGAAACTAAAAGCACTCACTTAAATTGACAACAATGAGTCTTCAAGAGCTTTGTTTATATCTTCGTTTCTCTTCTTCCTTGGCTCTTTGATCTTCATAGAGATGCTATTAAAGGTGTGTTGATCAAGAAGTTGATTGAGGTGCAATACTTGTAGATTGATGGTCTTGATTCCGGCTAATTGGATAAATACACGTATGATCGATTATAGTGGCTATAACTTCAAACATTAAATTAGTTAAAATACATGAGATTGACTTTATTGTTATTATCAAAACAAGATTAGTGACTTTCAAGTCAACAATAATAAAACATCTCATGCATATTTAACCATGAGTTTAGATATGATTTTAAAGTTATATATACTCAGGGAATAAGGTAATTTATGCAAAAATCTCAATTATTAGACATACATGTGGTGTATCTAGCCATTTCGATACCAAAATCCCAAAGTAATGCTTGTATAATCATTCAGGTTAATTAAAATAAGTCTTAGAGCGCATATATATAGCTTGAAGAAGCTTGTAGCCGTTTGTAGTGGGTTTAATAGTTTATGGGTCAAAATTACACATTTAACAAAGTTCGAACGACTATAATCTAGTCCATCAGTCGACTGAGCAAGGCTCATCAGTCGACTGAGTGGCTATTAGTCGACTGAGCAAAGCCTATCAGTCGACTGATGGTGTCCACTGGTCTACTCCCAGTTTTACCTAAAATCTCATTTTTCACACTTTTACAATTTAGCTCAAAAATCAATTTTGAAGCTTGGGGATACTTAAATATGAGTTTCTAAGACTTCTAATATAATGTTTGTATCAAAAATCATGTATATGGATTTATGGAGAATTTTTATAAAATGACTATTTTTCGGTAAAAATACTTTTTCAAAAATGAAACTAGCTTCGATCAATCTTGACACGGTTAATTTATTTCATGAGCTATATAATTGATCCATGATATCTTTACACAAGAAACTAAAAGCACTCACTTAAATTGACAACAATGAGTCTTCGAGAGCTTTGTTTATATCTTTGTTTCTCTTATTCCTTAGCTCTTTGTTCTTCATAGAGATGCTATTGAAGGTGTGTTGTTCAAGAAGTTGATTGAGGTGCAATACTTGTAGATTGATGGTCTTGATTCCGGCTAATTGGATAAATACACATATGATCGATTATAGTGGCTATAACTTCAAACATTAAATTAGTTAAAATACATGAGATTGACTTTATTGTTATTATCAAAACAAGATTAGTGACTTTCAAGTCAACAATCTCCCCCTTTTTGATGATGACAATAAGTTAATGTGTGTTTACGATTATGATCATTAGTTGAGTTTTCTAACGGAAAAACTCCCCCTCAAACTATGCATTAAAAAGAATATAACAAGTATGCATTAAGAGATTATGAAGCTTCAAACATTAACTAAGTTCAAACCAAATATTAGAGTTAATAAAATCCAAACCAATAAGTAGAAAGTAAAACTTAAAACATAGAAGTTCATAGAAAAGCCAAACTTAAAAGCTTAAAAATGGTTCATAATTTTTAAAGAGCTAAAGAGTGTGTACCAAACACTCTAACACCACACATACTTCTCCCCCTTTGTTATCAACAAAAAGGAGAGAATCCATCACCTACTCTTGCAGATTATGTGGGTCTTGCAGCCATTCTCCCCATCCTTGGTCAGCCGAATATGGATTCCAAACCGAAAAGACATGCTCCGGATGGTAGAGCAAAAAGGTCTCCTCATGAGCTCTTTGACGATCCTCAATACGATTGAAGCGGCTCGTCATGTTGGTCGAGAGAGCTTGAACTTGACTCGATAATCCTTGAATTGCTTGAAGCAAGGCGGCATTTGATGATTGGCTGCGGCCTTGGTAGGTAGTGGTTTCAGGGAGCTCGGAACTTTCTCCTCCTACTTCTTCTTCTTCTTCACCCATTTCTTTGGATGAACCATCGCCTTCATCACCACTTTCATTGCCACTTTCATCTCTATCTCGAGGATCATTTGCAGTCCATTCCCCATGTACTATGTTATATTTTATCAATCGAATCACCTTGGCGCTATAGGTCTCCTCACTTGTGGGTATGATAACATCAGCTTCGTCCTCGAGTCAGATATTGTAGAATTTGAACAATTGAATGAGGGCCATTCCATACACCAACCCTTGCCTTCTTCGATTAGTGATCTCAAGGAGATGATGAAACATTAGACTAGCAAAATCCAACTTGTGTCCCATGACGATTGCCCATACTAAAAATAGTTCCAATGCGTTGAGGGAAGCACGACTGCCACGCCTTGGAATGATCGAGTACCCGAGGATCGAATGGATGGGACGGGCATCGAGGTTGAGCATTGCGGCTTTGATTTCTCCTTGCGTATTACGAAATCTACGCTTAAGTAGAATTCCTTTGGCAGCATTCTTATTGAAACCAAGAAGATCCCCAAAGTTGGATGGTACTTCCGTTACATTGTCAACGGGAAACCCAAAAATTTTGGCTAGCTCGGCTTTGTTGAAGCTAATCCGTTGCCCGTTTAAAAGTGTAACAAGACGGGCCTTATTGGGACACCCATTGTCAAGAATCGAATGGTGTAAGTTTGCGTAGAATAGCTGTATAAGCCGTGGGTATACATTCTCCTAAATATTCAAGAAATTTATGATTCCTTGATTTTGAAACAATGCAGCAACATTCAACCCATTTGAAGCGAACAATTGAAAGTTGAATTGTTTACCTTCGACGATAGCCCGTGTTGAATAGTCGTTGTTGAAGTTTGCTTCCACCTCATTGGAGATGAACAAGGGCGGCAGTGGAGCTTGAGGTGGTTGAGCCGATGACGAGCCCATTTGTGGTACACTTTTGCGTGGGCGACGGGAGCGAGATGGTTAAGACATTTTTATGTAGATTAGGTGAGAGATGTAGGTTTTGAAAAGTTAAGGTTCTTACAAGATTATAAAAATTTTGGTGAAAAATTTGTGTGGATGATGAAAAAATGCAAGTAATTGGATAGATAGATGAAGTAGGATGAGTTTTTTCAAAGAAATTTGGTGTAAAATAGAGTTTTGAGATGAAAATTGACAATGGTGTCTAAGGTTAGGGTTTGAGAGAGATTAAGATGGGTTTGAGAGATTTGGAATGAAATAAGTGAGATTTGAGGTTGATTTGATGTAGGAATTGAAAGATTTTTGTTTTAGATGGAGTTTTGATGAAGAAGATAGAGAATAGATAATGTTTGCGAAGGATTAGGATGAGTTTAGTGTGTGTTATCTCGAAATGGAGAAGAGAGAAATGAAGGGAAAACAGGGGAAATAAAATGATATAGTGTAACTGCTGCCCAGCACTGCTCAGTCAACTGATGAATCTCCTTCAGTCGACTGATAAAGCCTCAGTCGACTGATGGTTCTTGATCAGTCGACTGATCACCCATTCTGCCATGATTTTCTTGGTTTAAGCCTTTTAATCCATAATCACCTAGAATGAGCAATTTTACAACACTTTTGCTACAAGAATGATATTAGTACCTCAAATGGAATGTAATAGAAAGATTAGGTACACAAATACTTAATATATACTAAAATAAGTACATAATTTTTTTTTGTATGCTTTAGAGACAAGCAATAATGATCAATATACATGAAAATTTTGGTTAACTAGATATCACATGCTCTAGTCATGCCAAGTTCACGTCGAATATTACAAAAGCGATCCTCGGAGAGTGGTTTAGTGAATATATTCGCAAATTGCGATTCAGTGCCAACGAATTCAATATCAACATCACCTTTTTGCACATGATCACGAATAAAATGATATCTTATCTCAATGTGCTTAGTATGTGAATGTTGTATGGGGTTCTTGGTCAAGCTTATAGCACTTGTGTTGTCACATTTTATAGGAATGTGGCTAAGAGTAATTCCAAAGTCCTCTAGTTGTTGTTTAATGTACAAAGTTTGTGCACAACAACTTCCGGCCGCCACATATTCGGCTTCGGCCGTTGAAAGGGCCACCGAGTTTTGTTTCTTGCTTGACCATGATACTAGTGCGTGTCCTAGAAAATGACAAGTACCACTAGTGCTTTGCCTATCGATTTTGCAACCGGCAAAATCCGCATCGAAATAACTAATTAAGTCAAAGTTGTTCTCTCTTGGGTACCATCAACCCAATGAACTAGTACCGAAAAGATAACGGAATATCTATTTTATGGCAAGTAAATATGATTCTTTAGGATTCGCTTGGAATCGTGCACAAAGACATACACTAAACATAATATCCGGCCTAGATGCCGTCAAATATAATAAGCTACCAATCATACCTCGATATTTCTTGATGTCCACACTTTTACCTTTTTCGTCTTTGTCAAGTTTCAATGTTGAACTTATTGGAGTGCTCATGGATTTGGCTCCTTCCATGTTGAATTTCTTCAAAAGCTCCTTTACATACTTCTCTTGATTGATGAAGATGCCTTCTTTGCATTGCTTCACTTGTAATCCAAGGAAGTAGTTCATCTCCCCCATCATGCTCATTTCAAATTCCTTTTGCATAATTGTGAAAAAAATCCTTGCAAAGATTCTCGTTAGTAGAACCAAATATAATATCATCAACATAGATTTGTACAAGTAACATGTCATTGTCATGATTTTTAATAAATAAAGTGGTATCAATTTTATCTCTAACAAACCCATTGTTAATCAAGAATAAACTTAATCTATCATACCATGCTCTAGGTGCTTGTTTTAAACCATACAAAGCTTTAGATAGTTTAAACACATAATCTGGATAAACATGATTTTCAAAACCGGGAGATTGTTTCACATAAACTTCAGCTTCAATAAAACCATTTAAGAAAGCACTTTTCACATCCATTTGATATAATTTAAAATTCTTAAAACATGAATAAGCAAGTAGCATGCGAATTGCTTCTAAACGAGATACGGGTGCATATGTTTTTTCATAGTCAATGCCCTCCTCTTGATTGTATCCTTGAGCAACAAGTCTAACTTTATTTCTAACAATTACACCACTTCGTCCTTTTTGTTACGAAATACTCATTTAGTACCTATAATAGTGTGATCATTAGGTTTGGGAACAAGTGTCCATACTTTGTTTCTCTCAAATTGATTGAGCTTTTCTTGCATAGCCATCATCCAAGATTCATCTTGTTCGGTTTCATTTATATTTTTAGGCTCATATTGAGAAACAAATGCCACATTATTGCATACATTTCTTAAGGATGATCTAGTCATAACCCTACTAGATGGCTCTCCAAGAATCTGATCAATAGGGTGGTTGGACATAAATTTCGAACTCCTAGGCAAATCATTCGAGTTTTGCTTGGTTGTATTTTCTAATTCCTTAGGAGGAACTTGAGCAGTCGAAGTTTCTTCCTTAGATGTATCATTAATTTGAATATTCGAAACTTTTTGGATAATTTCAACATCGTCATCGGAATGTACTATGGGTGAGAAATGATTTGTCTCATCAAATACAACATGCATAGATTCTTGGACAACTAAACTTTTCTTATTATAAACTCTATATACTTTACTATTAGTGGCATATCCAAGAAAAATTCCTTCATCGGATTTAGCATCAAATTTACCTAAATGATCACGATCATTTAAAATAAAACATTTATAACCAAAAACTTTAAAATATGCAATATTCGGTTTCTTGTCATTCCATAATTCATAGGGTGTTTTATCTAACTTTTTACGAATGATAGTACGATTAATCACTTAGCATGCGGTGTTAACGGCTTCCGCCCATAAATACTCTGGCAAAGAATGTTCATTAAGCATAGTCCTAGACATCTCTTGAACAGATTTATTTTTTCTTTTAACAACACCATTTTGTTGAGGAGTTCTAGGTGCCGAAAAATTATGATTAATACCATGCTCATCACAAAAGTTTTCAATATCAATATTATCAAATTCTCTACCTCTATCTAACACACACAATGGAAACACCTTTTTCGATTTGAATTCCTTTACAAAATTTTGCAAAAACATGTGGAGTTTCACTCTTGTGGGTGAGAAAGAACACCCAAGTGAGTCTAGTATAATCGTCAACAATAACAAAAGTATATAATTTACCACCCATACTAGCAACCGAAGTTGGACCAAATAAATCAAGATGCAACATATCAAGAGGTCTAGTTGTAGTAATATCTTTCTTAGATTTAAAAGAAGATTTATGTTGTTTACCAAGTTGACATGCATCACAAAATTTATGTTTAACACATTTGGTTTGAGGCAATCCTTTAACTAGCTCTTTCTTAGACAAATTATGAATTAAATCCATATTAGCATGTCCTAGTCTTCTATGCCATAACCAAGATACATCATTAATAGCGGATAAATATTTAACATCTTGTTGTGATAAATCATCGAGTTCAAGGGTATATACATTGTTATTTCTATATGCAACAAGTAGAATGGAATCATCACTAACATTCTTAACAATGCAATGATCGGATTTAAAAATTACTTCATAACCTTTATCACATAGTTGACTAATGCTAAGTAAATTATGCTTTAAACCATCAATTAAGAGAACATTATCAATGCATGAGGAATACTTACCAACCTTACCTATACCAATGATTTTGCCCTTGGCATTGTCCCCGAAAGTCACATTCCCTCCTTTCTTGGGAATAAGACTTAAGAAGTTGTTCTTGTCTCCCGTCATGTGCTTTGAGCAACCACTATCCAAGAACCACTTGGTTTTGCTACCTTTGACTTTCAAGCACACCTACACCATAACTTTAAGTAACTTCTCCTTTGGTACCCAAAATGTGTTGGGTCCCTTTGGGTTAGCAAACATAATGGTTCCTTTTGGAACCCAAGCAAGCTTCTTTTTAGGGAAACTTTCATTTCGATAAAAACAATGATCCACATGATGAGTATTTCTACTGCAATATGAGCAAAGATGAGTGGGATCATGATGTGTGTATGTTTTGAAAAAAATTTTGTAATCCTTTTGGTTGTCAATTTGGTTATAACCCAAACCGGCTTTGTCAAAAGCACACCTTTGCATTCCTAATAATTTATCCAAGTTATCCTTTCCTTTGGTGAAGTTGGCTAGACTATTAATTAAGTCATCCACTTGATCTTTCAATTTGACATTTTCTAATACAAGTGTGTTTGGAGTTTCTTTCTCTTTTCCTTTCTTCAAAGTTTTGTTTTCATTTTTCAAAAATACATTTTCTTTCTCAAAGTTTTCACACTTGCTAGAAATAATCAAATTTTCCTTTTTGAGGCTTGCATACATTTTAGACAAAATTTTGAACTTTTTATGCAATTCCTCAAACATATCATATAATTCTTTATAGCCATTCTTATCATGTATATCATTATTAATAGAGGCATTATCATCACTAGATGATTCATAAGAAGAGTGTACCTCATCATCTCTTGCCATAAGGCAAAGATTTGCCGTTTTCTCGTCGCTAGAATCGGCATTGGATTCACCTTCTTCGGAATCACTCCAAGTGCCTTTAAGTGCGTGTCTTACTTGCTTGAAGGCTTTGTCTCTTTTATTTTTTCTTTCTTTCCTTTTAACCAGGCAATTTGTTTTGAAATGCCCTGGTTCACGGCAATGGAAACACTTCTTTTCTTCCTCGTTTTTAACTTTTTGTTGAATAGATCGATCATTGTTCCTTCTTGATGAAGGATCAAAGTTGTTTCTTTTTCCTTGAAATTTCTTCTTCTTGGCTAAAAATTTTATGAATTTTCTAGAAAAAAGAGCCATATCCTCATCTTCTATCATCAACTCCTCATCATCATCTAGTTGAGTTGCTTTGAGAGTTAGTGACCTTTTGGCTTTTGAATCACTTTCTTCTTCTCTCGCCAATTCTTTCTCATGGGCTTTAAGTGAACCCAAGAGTTCATCCATGCTTAGCGTCTTGAGATTCTTGACTTCTTGAATAGCCGTTACTTTAGGTCTCCACTTATTGGGAAGAATTCTAAGAATTTTTCGAATCTTGTCTTCATTTGAATATTCCTTTCCAAGAAGATCAAAAGCATTAGTGATAATAGAGAACCTACTATACATAGAGACAAGTGATTCATTAGGCTCCATTTTGAAAAGTTCATAATCATGAACAAGCATATTAATATTATCATCCTTAACTTGTGAGGTTCCTTTATAGGTAACTTCTAATTTATCCCAAATTTCTTTGGCGGTTTTACAACTAGAAATTTTGTTGTATTCATCTATAGTCAATGCACAATGTAAGGCATTCAAGGCTTTAGCATTAAATTGGATTTTCCTAATATCATTCTCATCATATTCGAAAATAGATTTAGGAGTAACTTTACCCTTTTCATCAGTTTTGGTAATTTTATAGGGTCCAATGAGTGTAACTTTCCATTGTTCAAAATCACTAGCTTGAAGAAAAGTACACATACGACTTTTCCAATAACTATAATTTTTTCCATCAAATAAAGGCGATCTAGTGGTGGAAGAACCGTCGTTGATTCCGGTTCCTCGATAAAAAGACTTGATCGTAAACTCTAAGATTGTTAAATCAAAACAAGAGTACAACCTCTGATACTAATTGTAGGTCGGAAAATACCCTAGAGGGGGGTGAATAGGGATTTTAAAACTTAATCGGATTTTTAAAATTTATTTAAAAATATTATGTCTATATTTATCAAGCAATTAACAACAAAGTTAATTCCACACACAATGAATAAATAGCACAATATAATAGAGCAAGAGATAGAAAGATAGAACCGATCAAAGTCGAAGATTTTTTGTCCACACGGTTCGGCTTGTTCCCCCTACTCCGCACTCGGTTAGTTCCCCGAGAATTTCCATTATAACCGATCTCCTTCCGGGTGAAGATCAAACCTCTACAAGTGTATTCTTATCACACACTTCACAAGTATTGAAAACACCTTCAATACTTTCACAAGAAGTCCCTCTTGCTAATCTATGAGACACACACCTCTCACGAAAATGATTTGAACAAGTTTTGGTGACTTACACCAATGTACAATAGCTCTCGTGTATAACAAATTACAAATGAAGCTGACACTAAGAGATATCAAAATTGATCAATGAATATAAGCTCAAAGAATGAAAAGATTGATCAATGCAATAGCTTGTATACTTGAATAATGAAGATATGTGTAAAATGAGTTTATATAATTATTCAAGTTAATTAAAATAAGTCTTAGAGCACATATATATAGCTTGAAGAAGCTTGTAGCTATTTGTAGTGGGTTTAATAGTTTATGGGTCAAAATTACACATTTAACAAAGTCCGAACGACTATAATCTGGGCCATCAGTCGACTGAGCAAGGCTCATCAGTCGATTGAGCAAAGCCTATCAGTCGACTGATGGTGTAAACTGGTCTACTCCCAGTTTTGCCAAAAATCTCATTTTTCACACTTTTACAATTTAGCTCAAAAATCAATTTTGAAGCTTGGGGATACTTAAATATGAGTTTCTAAGACTTCTAATATAATGTTTGTATCAAAAATCATGTATATGGATTTATGGAGAATTTTTATAAAATGACTATTTTTCGGTCAAAATACTTTTTCAAAGATGAAACTAGTTTCGATCAATCTTGACAGGGTTAATTTATTTCATGAGCTATATAATTGATCCATGATATCTTTACACAAGAAACTAAAAGCACTCACTTAAATTGACAACAATGAGTCTTCAAGAGCTTTGTTTATATCTTCGTTTCTCTTCTTCCTTGGCTCTTTGATCTTCATAGAGATGCTATTAAAGGTGTGTTGATCAAGAAGTTGATTGAGGTGCAATACTTGTAGATTGATGGTCTTGATTTCAGCTAATTGGATAAATACACGTATGATCGATTATAGTGGCTATAACTTCAAACATTAAATTAGTTAAAATACATGAGATTGACTTTATTGTTATTATCAAAACAAGATTAGTGACTTTCATGTCAACAATAATAAAACATCTCATGCATGTTTAACCATGAGTTTAGATATGATTTTAAAGTTATATATACTCAGGGAATAAGGTAATTTATGCAAAAATCTCAATTATTAGACATACATGTGGTGTGTCTAGCCATTTCGATACCAAAATCCCAAAGTAACGCTTGAATAGCAATATGCGTTATGATCGACCTTTTTATTATTCAAAAACAACACATATAATAACCATCTATAGGCTCAGATCGTAGTTAATAAGCTTGAACCACAAACATGCAAAGGAAAATATGAATTTGGTACCGAAAGTCTAGTATTACTACTAAATCAACAATTTCAATCAAGGAATTGAAGAAAAGAAAGGGAATTCCCACCTTAATACTTCTGGAAGGAAATGGAGATCCCCAAAATGATCACCTAAAGCCACCGATCGAGAAAACCCGCCTAAAAAATGGATTCACCATGTGAAAAACTAAAGAAATAAGCGATTTCAGTTTGATTTGAGCTTGGAATAGCATAATCTCCCTCCATTACTCACAATTTCTCTCTCTACAAGTGTATATATCTTTCCCCTGGTCTCAATGGTCTGAAATGGTGTTTTAAGAAGTTAAGAAGATGGTCAAAGATGGTTAAAAACAAAAAAAATTGAGTTGACTTAGTCAAACCCGATTTACTAAATGTGTTATGGTGCACTGTTCGTAATTTGGGCATAACTCTTTGCTCAAAAATCTGATTGGCATGATCTTTATATCATCAAAAACTAATTCAAAGCTATACAACTCATAAGAGGAAGATTCTTCAAATTTTGGATAGATTAATACCAGAGTTTCGTTGAAAACAGTGCTCTGCCGAAATTCAGCATAATCTGATTTTTGCTAAATAGCTTACTTCGCACTCTATTTTTACCATCGAGGAGCCTCAATTATCTTTCGGTCAAACCACGAAAGTTGTAAATGGATATGTGATGAAGCAATAGGAGTTGATGAAGTGGTATTTGGATAAAATATGAGAAAGTTACGAGTCTCCAAAGTTGATTGATCTAAAACACTGAATAAGTATTCCCGATTTTAAAAATGCCTCTGAAATTGCTCATTTCAAATCTGAATGCGACGAAACTCTCCAGATTAGATATTTAAGACATGTTGAAAAAAGGGAACTGATTCGGAGCTCTGAAAGTTCCAGAACCACAAACGAGAATTGTAGGACTAGAAAACGTTTTAACAAAAGAATTTGATTATACTAAATACTCAAAAATGCTTAAATGAAGTCCGAATCTAAAGAAACATTACATAATGATTTAATAACAATAATATGACGCGTCAAAAAAGACAAACCTCAATTCCGACCTTCCTAGGTCCATAAACAGAACATAAGAAAAGTACGAAAATTGAAAATTCAATAATACACAAAAAAATCCAAGAACGCACCAAATTGCTCAAACTAGTTTCGAATTAAAACAAATTTTTGAGATTTTATTTATATCACCAAAGAGACGTGTGGGAACATTAGGACTTATTTAAGTCCATAAATGAATTGGAGAAATAACTAACTAAATTTACGAAAATACACCTATCGAAACACGGAGTGTTGCAACTACAAAAGCAATTCAGTTGCTCTATCCTATCCTATGGTGTTGTAGTATTATCTGATGAAAATTAGGGGATCGTATTGCCTAGGTTGATTTTAGAGTTTTTATCAAAAATAATTTAAAATTTGATAAGCGGAATTAAAACCCTAGGTCTAATCAATTTTACTGTTGAAACCTGTATTATGTTTTCTAACAATTAAATCAATCAAGCAATCACAAAAGCAATCCACCACACCAAAAATTTACGAGGTATCCCTACTTGCGTAGGACTAGTCATCGGGACTAACTGACAGTGCTTCACTATGATTAAAACGGAATTACAAATTCGATGACTTATAAAAATTGCTTCCCCACAATTTACGCAACAATCCCATCAATTTCTTAAACATAGAATCCAACTGCAGCTAGCTTGGCGTAGCGCTTCATGCTATTCCGGCTTACCCGTCGCCTCCTTCTAAAACTTGATCACAATCCTTCATTACCGCCTGCGATCTCCCTTATCGCCCATTAGCCCCTTCGCTCACCCCATCTTCAATCGCAACTGAAGATACTCCTATAGAACTGTGAACGTTTAGAACCCTAATTATTAAAATTGAAGAATAATAGGATCTCCTATTGCATGTAAACAAAACTTAGGTAGTATTTCAAATCTCTCAAAAATTGATTCTAGCGTTTGGATATTTTTTCTTTTAAAAAGCTCTCTAAAATTATATATTTTTGACCCAAATAAATAGTTATATTTGTAAAAAAAATATAGAGTTAAAGTCATATTTAAAATATGTTAAAAAACTTAAAAAAAGAATTTTGACAATAAAAAATTATGCTCCAAAAAATAGTGCCAAATCGATACAGATAGAAAAAATGTGAACCGATCCAAAATTAAAGAAAAGCATTTCTATAAAAATTCTCGCCGCCGAACTGATACACATTTTGCTAATGTGTACGGATCCACCAATCAATATATGACGGCCTTTCTTTAAAACAACTCCACGTGGCAAGGTAACGTAAATGGGCTTGGCCCATTAACTTTGTTTGTGCATGAATGAATTAAGGAGGTGGGCTCCTGGCTTTTCAAAAGGCAACAAGGAATATTTGACTTTTCAAAGTTTCAGTGTTTGTTTGGTTGTGATTTTAAAACATGTTTTTTAGATAAATTTTTGGAAAGTGTAAAAGTAGGTTGAAAGTGAATTTTTTTTGTTGGAGTTTTTTTCAACCTATTCAAAAAATCTCATGAAAAAAATTAAAAAAATAGTCACAATGGGTTTATTTTATAGATCTCGATGAGTATTTTTTTTTTTTGAGGCACATGAGTAGGTTTCAAATATATTTATATATTTTATCTACTTTTGATTTTTGAATTTAAAGTTATGGTGTTTTAAAAAATTTATGAGAAAGTAAAGTGAAGTGAAGCAAATTTTGGGGAGTGTAAAGTAAAGTTGGCTTTCTGGTATAAATTTTAAAAACTTGATTTTAAAATCTCAACCAAACACCACCTTACTTTCTTTTTTTTTTATTTAAAATCAAAATTTATTTTTTTATTTTTTTATTTATTTTATTTTACCGTATTAAATTCGTTTGATCACTAATTCGACTCAAATTTTAAAAGTAATTTTATAGAATATGCTAGATATGGAAAAATAAATTTCCTCAATAATTTGTGCCGACTGAGTTTTTTTGGGATTACGACAAAACTAGAAAAAAATACTTAAAAATAGATTTGACCCAAAAGCTTTTTGATTTCGAATTTTGAGCTCAACCACCACCTATATTTTGAATCAAATCATATTACCAATTTACCTTAGGTCCATAATTATATGCAATGTATCTGGTAAGTTCAGCGAGTTTTCGTTAATTGTCGAATCTTCAAATTTTCAATTCGACTCAAACAATTACAACGGAAAAAGTACTTTTGGCATCAAAATCAAGCCAACTAAAAATATAAACCTAACAAACTCCCTTTTGGCTGTTCCGATGACAAAACACATATAGCTAATACATACGCTTTTGACGTTATATCTATAACATCTCATTACAGACTCTAAGTAGAATTAGTCTGTGACGCCCCGAATCTTGTTATGAGGTTTGGACCTCCAGGATCCGGTCAATCACGGTGCCGTACGCGACGGCGGGTTTGAAATGCATAATTAAAAATTTATCTAATAGCAATTTACACATAAGGCCTTATTTTAGAAAATTTTGGTATGTGGAGTTTGTATTTATAACAAAACCACCCTGTAAATAAAGAAATAAAAGCTATAACTTTCCTATCTTCAAAATCAAACTCCACATTCATAATAATAATGTTTTGTACATTCAAACCCTCCAACGAGGTCCCAATCTTAAATAAAAGGCGTTACAACTCATATGAATAGAAATAAATACAATTTAATGATACAAACAATATTGATGGTACTAAAACATATAAATCTTAAACTACAAGTCATCCACAGATGACTACAACTATACATGGTCCTCAGAGGTTCTAACTCGTACTTGTATCGTCCCAAGGAAGTACCTGCAAAACTGTTGAAAAATGAGAGTGAGCCAAACACGGGCTCAATGGGAACTATAAGGTTTAGTATCATAAAATATGTAGAGGAAGTCACATGGGACGTGATATAATGAAAATAAACTCGATATTTAGAGAAATATGGATGTTAGTGCAATGAAGATTATTTTTACATGCAATGCAACCCAAGTGATATCCCATCCCCGAAAATACGAGAAAAATATACCTGAAGGTATTGCCAAGATAAACGTAAGTAGTAACAACAGGGTATATACATCCCCAAAGTACAATATACCGAAATAAGCAAGTAGGGTATAATAACAAAGGGCATAAGAGAAGTATAGGAACTAATCTTATATTACTCAATCTCAATACACATCTGACATCTAGGATTTACTCTACAGTGCACTGCGATTCGGATCTAAGCCCCCAAGGCTAGGGTATGTAGCCCCTAAGGCTAAGTCCCCCCGTGGACCACTTAGATGGTGTAGGGTATGCCCATTACGGGGTCCCTCTACGGACCATAGAGTATGCCACTCTAAAAGCGGGGTCTCTCTACACGGACTAGGGTATGTAGCCGCCAGGATTAGGTCAATCCCATGGATCACTAGTGCCTTACAAAACTAGGACATCAATGAATGTAATTTTCAAAGATCATACTCATATATATATCATACTTACATGAACACAGATCCATATATATATACTCGCAACATCTAATCCATAAAAGTATCCGTACAACCAAATATGTGTACGTGATAGATAGATAGATTCAATGACAACGTTACTAGTTCAACTAAAGATGTATCTAATATACATGAGCCATTTGAGACACTAATTCTCCTCACATGATTATATCCATGTAATTAACAATTCAATAAGTGGACTAATAACCTATTTGTAATTAAAGTATTAGTTTAATAAAATATCCTTCATGAAGCAATTAGTCCACGAAAGTGTTTCATGGATATAATCATCATGGTCTTTGGTGGTGAAAGTGTGTCTATATACTAAACCCACAATTTATTAGATGAATAATTATGTTTAGGAAACAAGGTTGTTATCAAGAGAGTAGGTCTCCACCAAAGTTATGGTATTAGTGAATCAATGGCATCTGTGTATTATATACATCAAGGGAAACTAGTAGATATGCGACTCCACTTCGCTTACAACCATATATATACCTCCAAGGCATTTCATAGTCTTATAAAATTTCTAGCTAAGCACCCTAGTGTATAGGTAGGATTTCTTGTATGCTTAGTGGAGTAAACCCTCATTAGCTCAGTGATATATGTGGGATCAATTGTATATAACTTCTATAATGCGTAGGTTTCATACGAATAATAATATAGTTCAAACCTCGCAGAAAACCAAATTTACAATACGTAATATAATATATGTAACCATAAAATGGGTATACGCGAATACGCGCTAATAGATATCTATAGGGCTTATAATACTCTGGCTTATAATAGGATTCTCACAAAGTAACATGAAATTATAACAAGAACAAGTATTAATCAAGAAAACTAAGCATAAATCTCAACACACAACCCCATACATGTGTATACCAACAAGCCTTAAAAGGAAACCTCCAATTTGTAATGTAAAATCAATATATATGACATAATAGTTTGAAAACAAGTTAGAGTACTAGCATTCCCACCTTAAAGAAGTCGAAACCTCGAGCTAATGATGCGTAGACGTCGAATAGCAAGCCTTGGCTCGAGCTCGAGCTTCAATGGTGGGTAAAGGAGGAAGGAGATGATGAATAGTGTAGGATTTTTCCCAAATATTTTGTAGACATGGAAATCCCTCAATAATCTGTTAAGAAGCTCTCATCCATCTCTATCTAGACCCCTCTATGAGTTATGTAAGTGTATTGGTCGAAAATGGAAGAGGTGGGGGTTTTGGTTGAACAAAAATGGGGGTGAAGGGCTTATAAACACGATTTTGACCAGATTTCAAGCCACCACTTGACTAATGGCGCCCACTGCCAGCACACTTGGTAATTTGGCCACTTCGCGCGTCGTTTCGGTCCTCAAGATGCGAGAACTGGGTTTCGGCCAAAACACGAAAGTTTTAGGTTATCGAACCACCTTTTCGATGGCGCAAACAAGGACTGATTTGGATATCGGATGAAAAAGTTATGGTCTTTCAAAGTTGGCCAAAAACTCACTTCGGCAAAAGTTCGATTTTTCGACGTTAGCTGCCAAATTCAACCACGGCTTCCTGAAATGCGTTCTAACCATATAGTCATACTTAATATCATTAAAATAACATATTGGAAGTATTGGCTCAACCACAGAGGTGTTGCGTCAAAAACTTGTTTTATTTACTTGTAAACGCACGAATCGGTAGATAGTATAGCGTATGCAAGTGCGAGGTCGAGCCCAAGGGACTTGATATTTTTACCACTTACTAATTTTGATTAATTCCTAATCTAGTTTAAAAATTGGGAGATTGTGAATTATCAATTAAAAATACTAATAAAATATTTAATTAATAAAATACTAACTAACTAAATAATCAATTAATAAAATTTTAGAAAAAAATAATCAATTTATAAAATACTAGGGTGGAGAAATTATATATTTTATATCATGTTCCTAATATTCGTGCCTAATAAATTATACTATTTGTCTCACATTAATTTGGTCTCTCGACTTTATTAGATGCGGAAAATAAAATCATTTAAGCCCAATTAATTTTTAAAGTCTAATTATTAATTCTTCCATAGCCAAAACTTATATATATAATCAAAACACTCACTATATCCGTCAAAACACAATTTATATCTACTTTTAAAAAATTATAAAATGAATCCAACAAATTATAATGAGAATCCAATTTTATTTTTATATCAATTAAAATAGGCATTCAATAGGAAGAATTATTTTTTAATATTAAAGCATTAAATGGGTAGAATTAATTGGCATGGATATGTGCAAGAGAATCAATAAAATATAATCATCCTCTACCCTAGATAATAATCTAGCCTAGCATTCCTGCAATTAAAACACAAAACATAATTAAATAATGCAGAAATAAATAAATTATATACTTACTTGAGTACGCACAAATAAATTGAAGAAGAGGAAAATAATTCTGAATTAATTGCAATAGTCTACAAAGCATCCAAGCATCAAGTATTTAAAAAAATACAAGCTCTGCAACAAAATGAAGAAATAAAGGAAAAGAATAGAAGGAAGGAAAAATAATGAGATGAGTGCTCGGCTGTTGCTCTCTGATTTGCTGCCTCCTGCTTTCTATTTATATTGGAGAGCTTAGGGTAATTAACATGGGCTTGGATTTATTTTGGTAAGTCTTCTGGGCTTGTGCACTTAATGAGTGGGCTACTGCAAGTGAGACTTGGTCCATTTATTTGGTTGCACTGGGCTGACCTGCAAGTGGGCTTGGGAGCTGGGTAACAGGCTGGGCGAGTGGGCTTTAATGGACTGCAAGTGGGCCAATTCTCTAATTAATTAGATGGGCTCCCTGGAATTAATATTTTGGCGCACTGATCGTATTTCAGCCATAACTTTCTGCTCCGAAATCCAATTGATGCAAGGTTTTCGCCCACGCGTAGCTAACTCAAAGATCTTAAACTTTTGTACCTGGAGTTTTCTTCAAATTTCATACAGATTAGCACCAGAATTTTCTTAAATACAGGTGATGTGTGCAGCCAATCTCTTCTTGCTTCGAAATCTTCCAATTTAATTCCAAACACCTGAAAATCACTAAAAATACAACAAATATGAAAATATATGCTCTCCAAAGTATAAGTTAGTGGGTTTTAATGTACTAATTTCTTGGCACATCAAATTCCCCCCAACTTATACTTTGCTAGTCCTCGAGCAAAGCTAATAAAAATTTAAGAAATTAAAATAACTAATCCTAGCTCTATTTCGCAGAGTCGCGATTGCACTTGGCACGTACAATAAGCCTTTTAAACCCCATGGTTCCCTCAAGAGGACGAGTGAAGTCTCGAGATGGTTTGCAGTGAATATACCAACAAAATTCAAATGCAGCGGTTCTCATTAAAATTTATTCCCCTTTTTTCACCAAATGTAAATAACTCAACAAAGATATCAAAACACTTGTATGCTAAGCAATGCGACACAGATGCAATATCAAAGTTCTCAAACTAGCAAGATTAATAAGAATATTTTTTTCTTTCCAATCTCATTGTGTGTATTAACAACAATATAACATCATTGATATCTAAGTAGGCAAAGCTTTCAAATCCCATCCAAACTATGCTTTGACTCAACTCCTCACATGGTATGCACTCCACAAATGAAACACTCAAGAATATGGTGTACATGCTCTCATTACATGTGGGCTATAAAGGGTAAATGTATTCAAATTCAAATGCCCCTCACGTGTATATATATGAAAAACGCTATAAATGAAAGAACAAGAGTCTCATGAAAGGATAAATTCCACTAGAAAGGTGAAATGCATAATTGGATTCTCTCCACCACTTTCACATCAAAACCATATTCCAAAGGATCTTTAGGACTTTTTCGGGTTGTAATGTAAGGCTTAGGGTGATGGCTAATCAAATAAAGTGGTATGAAAGGATTCAAAGATCTAAGAAACATAATAAGTATAAAATTAAAATTTTAGGCTAAACTTGATTTTGTTTGAGGTTTTTTTTTTCATTATTTTCCTTTTTCTCATCGCTGATTTTTTATATTTCAAGCTCTCTTTTCACTAATGCCTGTACATAGAAATAACATCTTAAACATTTTTAAATAAAGGGTAGGCTATATAAATATGGTTTATACTCCTATTTGGAGTAGGGTAAGGATATTGGGCTATGAAATAAAGGCTTATATATAAGGCTCAAAAGGGTTGACTAGTGGTATATATTTCAAGGTGGGATTAGGCTAAATGTAGGCTATCAAAGATGGCCTAAGTCACTTCCTAAGGTTTATAATTCTTCAGTTTAAATAATATCAAGAATCCTTAAGAGAAATTGCATTTCATAGACGTACCTTTCTAGTGTTCAATCAAAGCAAAAAATACTGAGACTACTCAGCGAGATACGCTTTTCAAAAATTAAGAATTGATGTAAAAACCCTCAAATAAAAGGATTGGCTCAAATACTTACAGGTTATTTAGTCTCCACATTTATGTTTTTCAAGAATTTTCAGTTATGCTCACTCTTCCATCTAGTCGTGCATAAGTTGTCATATGTGCTCAAATATAATGATGATTGAAAATCATGAAATTTCTCTTAATAATGATAGTAGGAGAACTAGGCATGACATGTAAAGTATTAAGACAAATGCGTCATCGTTAGTACACTGGCTATACAAAGGGAAACTTCAAATAAATCCAAAAAACCATTGCATTTTCTTTTTCTTTTTTTTTGAAGAAAAGAAAAAATTGAAAAATTTTGTTAAATTTCTAACAAAGTGTAACATGTGAAGTGCATGGAATGATAAGACAAATAAATCCCTCCCCCCAACTTATATTTTACATTGTCCTCAATATATAAAGACAAGTAAATAAGAAAAGGTAAGATATCACCTGGTGACAATATATAAAGCGCAATGAGAAAGATAAACCTGCACTTTTGTTAGAGAGAGAACAAAGAAAAGCAAAATAGAAATCCAAATATAATATTATACACAATAATATACAATAATCATGGCCTCAAAAATCAATCCTGATAAACAGGATTCTCCAGAAGCATAACTTCAACTTCTGGGTTTTCAAACTCCAAAAATGGTTTTAAACGATGGCCATTCACTTTAAACACACTACCATCATTTGGATTCTGAGTCTTAATGGCCCCATGAGGATAAACCTGCTGGACTATGAATGGACCGGACCATTTACATTTCAACTTACCTGGGAATAGATGTAAACGAGAATTATAAAGAAGGACTTTTTGGCCAGGGTGAAAGGATTTCCGAAGAATCTTCTGATCATCTGCCTTTTTCATCCTTTCTTTGTATGACTTGGCGCAGTCATAAGCATCATTCCTTATCTTTTCTAGCTTAGCCACTTGGAGCTTCCTATGGTTTCCTGCCTGCTCAATATTAAAATTAAGTTGTCTAACAGCCCAAAAAGCTCTATGTTCCAACTCAACAGGCAGGTGACATGCCTTGCCATAAACTAAGTGGTAGGGAGACATTCCAATGGGAGTCTTGTATGCAGTACGGTGTGCTCACAAAGCATCTGTCAGTCGGACTGACCAATCTTTTCTATTAGGATTTACCGTCTTTTCCAAAATGTGCTTGATCTCCTTATTTAAAATTTCAGCCTGTCCACTAGTTTGTGGATGGTACGCAATTGACACTTTATGGATCATTCCATACTTTTTCATTAGACTTTCAAATGGTCTATTGTAAAAGTGTGACCCCATCACTAATGATAGCGCGAGGTGTACCAAAACGTGCAAGAATATGTTCTTTCAAAAATCGGACCACCACTTTGTGGTCATTTGTTCGGCACGCAGTAGCCTTGATCCATTTTGAGACATAGTCAACGGCTACTAAGATGTAGAGATTGCCAAACGAGTTAGGAAAGGGGCCCATAAAGTCTATCCCCCACACATCAAAGATTTCCACTATCAAAATGGGATTAAGGGGCATCATACTTTGGCGTGTAAGACTTCCTAACTTCTGACATCTCTCACAGGCTACACAATAGGCATGTGCATCTCGAAACAATGAAGGCCAATAAAATTCACACTGCAAAACCTTAGCAGCGGTTTTCTTTCCACTAAAATGGCCTCCACATGGCTGATCATGGCAAAAGGAGAGAATTTTCATTTGATCTTGCTCAGGAATACATCTCCTAATTACTTGATCTGGACAGTACTTTAAGAGATAGGGATCATCCCAATAAAAGTACTTTACCTCGGACAAAAATTTGTACTTATCTTGCTTTGACCAATGATTTGGTATTTCACGAGTGACAAGATAGTTTATAATGTCCGCATACCAAGGTGATTGGGAAATTTGCATTAGCTGCTCATCGGGGAATGTTTCAACTATGGGCACTAAATCACTAGAGAATTCAACTATAAGCTTGGACAGGTGGTCTGCTACAACATTTTTAGCTCATTTCTTATCTTTAATTTCCAAATCAAACTCTTGTAGCAACAAGACCCACCGAATCAATCGCGACTTTGCATCTTTCTTAGAAAGTAAGTATTTCAAAGCGGTCTGATCTGAATAAACAAGGACTTTAGATCCCAAGAGATAGGATCTAAACTTATCTAGAGCAAAAACAACTACTAACAACTCCTTCTCTGTGGTGGAATAATGGAGTTAAGCATCATTCAAAGTCCTACTTGCATAATAAATTATATAAGGGACTTTATTAATTCTCTGACCTAGAACAGCCCCAACCGCATAATCATATGCATCACACATGATCTCAAATGGAAGATTCCAGTCAGGGGACCGAATGATAGGTGCAGAGGTCAGAGCAGATTTTAAAGTTTCAAAGGCTTTTAGGCATGCTTCATTAAACACAAATGGGGCATCTTTAGAAAGAAGACTACATAGAGGTCTAGAAATTTTGCTAAAATCCTTGATAAAACGCCTATAAAATCCAGCATGGCCTAAGAATGAACGAATCTCTTTAGCTGTCCGCGGGGGCGGTAGGCTAGAGATTAAATCAACTTTAGCCTTATCCATTTCAATTCCCTTTGCAGAGATGATGTGCCCAAGAACAATTCCTCTTTGTACCATGAAATGGCATTTTTCCCAGTTAAGCATGAGATTTTTCTCTTTACACCTCTCTAAAACTAGAGCTAGGTGTTCCAAGCATTTTTCGAAAGAAGACCCAAAGACAAAAAAATCATCCACGAAGACCTCTAGGAATCGCTCTACCATGTCAGAAAAGATGGAAATCATACACCGCTGAATGGCAGGTGCATTGCAAAGCCCGAAAGGCATGCGTCGGTAGGCAAATGTACCAAAAGGACATGTGAATGCTATCTTTTCTTGATCAACTGGGTTAACTATAATCTGGTTATAGCTGGAGTAACCATCCAGAAAGCAATAGTAAGCATGATCGGCTAACCGTTCCAACATTTGATTAATGTAAGGAATGGGAAAGTGATCCTTCCTCGTCATCGAGTTTAGTTTTCAGTAGTCAATACAAACACGCCATCCTGTTTGGACACGAGATGGAACTAGCTCATTATGCTCATTTGCTACCACTGTAATTCCCGATTTCTTGGGAACTACTTGCACAGAGCTTACCCACTCACTATCAGATATTGGGTAGATAATACCGCATCTAAAAGCTTGAGTACTCGGCCCTAACTACTTCTTGCATTATCGGATTCAGCCTTCTTTGTGGTTCATGAGAGGGTTTTGAGTTCTCCTCTAAGTGAATCTTGTGCATTACAACTGACGGGCTGATCCCTTTTAAATCTGTGACTGACCACCCTATAGCTTCTTTATGCTTCTGAAGGATTTCAAGCAGTTGTTTTTCTTGGGCATTATCTAGTTCAAAAGCTATAATAACTGGCAAAGACTCTGCTAGACCGAGAAAGGCATATTTCAGATTATCAGGTAAAGCTTCAGGTCTAGCTTTGGTGGTTCATTGATGGAAGGAGGTCGAGGAGTTGATGAAAGATTGAGAGGCTCTGGTTTTGGTTGAAAAGATTGTGTACCCATGATAGGCACTGAATCCAAGAACGCGTTGACTTGCTCTATTGATTCATCTATGTCGAAATCGCAACCAAAATAAGACAAACAAGCCTCTAATGGGTCCCCTTTGCATATTTGTAGGAAATATTCCTCTATTAAACTATTAATCAAGTGAACTTGACCAACATCATCATCATCATCATCAGTGTCTATAGAGGTTTTGCTAATGTCAAAGACATTTAGCTCAGCGGTGAAGTTCCCAAAAGACATTTTCATTACTCCATTCCTGCAATTGATTAGGGTGTTAGAAGTAGCAAGGAATGGTCGCCCTAGAATCACAGGAATCTGGCCTTTAATGTTCTGAATAGGTTCAGTGTCAAGGACAACAAAGTCCACTGGAAAGTAAAAAGTGTTTACCTTTATCAGAACATCTTCAATGACTCCCCTTGGAATTTTTACTGATCGATCAGCAAGTTGGATTGTCATTGGAATCGGCTTTAACTGACCTAAGTGTAACTGCACATACACATAATATGGCAGTAGATTTACACTGGCCCCCAGATCTACTTGAGCTCGCTCAATATGATTATCCCCAATCTTGTAGGAGATTGTTGGACAACCAGGGTCCTTATACTTGACAGGGATTCTGTATTAAATTATGGAGCCCACTTGTTCAGCCAAGAATGCCTTTTTCGGAACATTTGTTCTTCTCTTTTGAGTGACTAAGTCTTTGAAAAACTTAGCATAAGAAGGTACTTGCTTTATTGCATTAAGTAATGGGATGTTTATCTAGACTTGCTTAAATACCTCTAAAATTTCTTCAAATTGTTTACCTTTCTTATTGTTTTTAAGCCTATGAGGAAATGGGGCTTTAGGAACAAAAGTCTTACTCGAGGTATCTTCAATTACTTGCTTAGCAGGAGGAGCTTGGTTCACAACTTGAGGTATAGGAGCAGCCTCAGCTGGAATTTGCTCTTCTTCTTTCTCTTCCTCCTCGGTATCTGGCAAACTCACTTTATTGTCAACCACCTTTCCCAATCTAAGTGTGGTGATGGATTGTACTTGCCCATGTGTTTGTGCATTTGGTGGGTTAGAAGCTGATCCACTCGAAGAAACACCTTTAGCGTTCGGGATTGGTTGACTTGGAAATTTTCCCTTCTCTCTTTCACCCAGTTGACTCGCCACTTGACCCATTTGATTCTCTAGCCTAATGATGCCTTGAGTATTCATAAGGCCATTATTTTTGACTTCTTGCAAAAGCTGGCTTGAATTCTAATTGTTTTGGGTTGTTACTTGGATAAATTGTTTGAGAGTGTCCTCCAAAAATGAGAATTATGTTGGAGTGACATGGGATGATGAAGCAGGTGGAGTAGGTTGGAATGGTGGATAGGAATTTACATGAGGATGAAAACTAGGGGGTGGTTGCTGTTGTGGAACATTAGATGATGAGGAACCCATATTGGACATGGGATGACCTTGTGACCACGGAAAATTTGGATGGTTTCTCCAACCTGGATTGTATGTATCTGTGAATGGACTATTGAATTTCTTCTTAGAGTCATTCATCACATTTACTTGTTGTGGCGCTAATTCAGAGAATCCTACCATAGAGGGGCAAGTTTGCGACGTGTGGATAGGGCTAGCACGCACAGAACATCCTTCAACTTGAACTTGGTTGACAGAATTACCGTCCAGCCGCATTGTTAGCGCTTCAAGTTTCTTCGAGAGACTATCTAACTGCCTTCTAGTCTCTACACCTTCGGTCAATTCATAGATGCCTTCCCTCTTTTTGTTTTGAGATGAAGAATTTCTTCGAGAAGAGCAATTTCATTGCTGAGAGCTCTCGGAAAGATTCTCGAGGAAATTATAAGCTTGATCTTCAGTGAGACTAAAAAAAGTACCACTGTTCATTGACTCAATCATATTTCGATTAGTTTGAGTCAATCCATTGTAAAAGAATTGTACTAATCTCCATGTCTCAAAACCGTGGTGGGGACATCTGAGAAGTAGGTCCTTAAATATTTCCCAAGACTCAAATTTTTTTTCATGATCTTCGATCTTGACAAAAATCAGATATCTGTCTTCAAAGTTCATTTGTTTTTGACATGGAAAAAAATTTAGTAAGAAATTTAGAAACCAAAGTTTCCCAATTATCAACGGACCTAGAAGGTAATGGATTGAGCCATGCCTTTGCTTTTTCTTTCAGGGAAAAAGGAAATAAACGTAAACGAACTGACTCATCTGAAAAATTTTGAAATTTAAAAGTAGCGCAAATTTCTAGAAAATCCTTAATATAGAGATAAGGATCTTTTTGATCGATTCCATGAAAAATTGGAAGGAGTTGCATCACTTGCTGTTTAAGCTCGAAATGATTTGCGGTGGTGGAAGGTAAAATTATACATGAAGGTGGGTTGGTAGTGATAGGAGAGAAAAGTTCCCTTAAAGTCTTCGTCTCTTCCTGTTCATCAGCCATTGTTCCTATCTTAAACAAAGGATTAAGTTCTAGGTTTTCTATCTTATTCAATCTCTTAATACCACGCTTCCAAACAATGCTCATACACTACTTTACTCCTATGGTTTTTTTGTTTTTTTTAATAAAATAAAAAAAAATAACTAGTAAAAAGAAATAACCTAAATTAGTAAAATGGTGGGACAATTTATCAAGTCCCCGGCAATGGCGCCAAAAACTTGTTGCGCCAAAAACTTGTTTTATTTACTCGCAAGCGCACGAATCAGTACATAGTATAGCGTATGTAAGTGCGAGGTCGAATCCAAAGGACTTGATATTTTTACCACTTACTAATTTTGATTAATTCCTAATCTAGTTTAGAAATTGGGAGATTGTGAATTATCAATTAAAAACACTAATAAAATATTTAATTAATAAAATACTAACTAAATAATCAATTAATAAAATTTTAGAAAAAAATAATCAATTTATAAAATACTAGGGTGGATAAATCATATATTTAATATCATGTTCTTAATATTCAAGCCTAATAAATTCTACTATTTGTCTCGCATTAATTTGGTCTCTCGACTGTATTAGATGCGAAAAATAAAATCATTTAAGCCCAATTAATTTTCAAAGTCTAATTATTAATTCTTCCATAGCCAAACTTATATATATAAAATCAAAACACTCACTATATCAGTTAAAACACAATTTATATCCACTTTTAACGAATTATAAAATGAATCCAACAAATTATAATGAAAATCTAATTTTATTTTTATATCAATTAAAATAGGCATTCAATAGGAAGAATTATTTTTTAACATTAAAGCATTAAATGGGTAGAATTAATTGGCATGAATATGTCCAAGAGAATCAATAAAATATAATCATCCTCTACCCTAGATAATAATCTAACCTAGCATTCCTGCAATTAAAACACAAAACATAATTAAATAATGCACAAATAAATAAATTAAATACTTACTTGAGTACGCGCAAATAAATTGAAGAAGTAGAAAATAATTCTAAATTAATTTCAATAGTGTACAAAGCATCCAAGTATTTAAAAAAATACAAGCTTTGCAACAAAATGAAGAAAGAAAGGAAAATAACAGAAGGAAGGAAAAATAATGAGATGAGTGCCCGGCTGTTGCTCTCTAATTTACTGCCTCCTGCTTTTTATTTATATTGGAGAGCTTAGGGTAATTAACATGGGCTTGGATTTATTTTGGTAAGTCTTCTGGGCTTATGCGCTTAATGAGTGGGCTGCTGTAAGTGAGACTTGGTCCACTTATTTGGTTGCACTGGGCTGACCTGCAAGTGGGCTTGGGAGCTGGACAATAGGCTGGGCAAGTGGGCTTTGATGGACTGCAAGTGGGCCAATTCTCTAATTAATTAGATGGGCCCGCTGGAATTAATATTTTGGCGCACTGATCGTATTTCAGCCATAACTTTCTGCTCCGAAATCCAATTGATGCAAGGTTTTCGCCCACGTGTAGCTAACTCAAAGATCTTAAACTTTTGTAGCTAGAGTTTTCTTCAAATTCTATATGGATTAGCACCAGAATTTTCTTCAATACAGGTGATGTGCGCAGCCAATCTCTTTTTGCTTCGATATCTTCCAATTTAATTCCAAACACCTGAAAAACATTAAAAATACAACAAATATAAAAATATATGCTTTCCAACGTATAAATTAGTGGGTTTTAATTTACTAATTTCTTGGCACATCAAGAGATTTTGGAACTAAATCTGATTCCTCAAATAGAGGGTTGGCCTGAAACAAGCTGAGGAGGGGAATTGGTTTGGAAATGAAGTACGGGGCATTACATAGTCCACAACAACAAGACTCAAAGACATTCCTAACTATAAGTCTCGATGTCGGCTACAACACTTCACAAGGAAAAAGAGCGAGTTGGATAATTAACCTGATAATTCCTGAAACACCAAAGCTTAACTAACACTTAGTGAAGCACGGGCATAAAGAGATACGTTAATCAATTAAACAAAAAAAATTATATATCTCTACCCCTCAAAACATTTTTACTTTACTACTCCCCCTCACATAAACATTCTTCTCCTTCATCTCTTCATCTCTCCCCCTTTTTGTCATAGGAATAGACAAAGTAATAAGCATGAAAAGCAGCAAAGTATAAAAAACAAGATATTGCAAAGCAAATAATATCAATTAATGAAAATAGCATATTCTGTTCAAGCAAAGAGATTCTAGCTAGCAAAGATATCAACTAATCTCAAAACCTTCTAGCTAAGACCTCAAGAAACCTTTATATCACCAATTCCCAACTTTTCATGGATTTGGTTAATTAGGAGTTTCGAGAGCAAAATTACCCAAAAAAATTATTTTAGCACAAATATTCAACATGCATTGCTATGTAACATGTATCAAATTCGAAATATTATAATTAAGTTTCAAAATGCGTGATTTCCATTAATATGACACATGTACTATGCATATAACAATTCAATATATATACGCTAAGCAACACAGAGTATAAGTATATATCCCATTGTGCTATAAATATGGATCATACAAAGTGCTATCGATAATTATGAGTTTTGAAACACTTACGCATCCATACACAAGAGAATTTAGAAAGCCTCTAAGCTATTATTTTTCAACTAATTTCTTTTCTCCTTCAGAAGTAATTTTTTTTCCCTAAAAAATATGCAATTTTGCATTCAAAATTGCGATGTTTTTGTGTAAGCATCTTCTTCATTTTCTTTTCTAGGGAGGCTTTCATCCCTAATGGAGGCCAGCTATTTCCTTTTTGGTAGCTTTCAATTCTCCTTTCACTATGGTAGCCCTTTTCCATCCCTTTTACATTTTTTCCTCACATACTTGTCTTTTAATTTTTGGCTTAAAACTACATCACCAAAATCTCACTACATTAATCACAATGATTTTCTTTGACTCTCTCTTCCTAAAATAAACAATATATAGGAGCTTCTGAAGTTTCAAATTAAAAAAAAAGAGCCTAACCCAAGTGATTATTCAACATACATCAATATAGATCGTGCAGTGTAGTGTGTGGAATATACACAAAAACTCTTATTTGATTGAAATAACATGCTATCGGCTATCGAATTTTCAAAGCATTATGTACATATATCTCCAAATTAAGCAATTAATTATGAAAATCTAGAGATATCTGAAATAGAAAACAGTTACAATCACATGCATGTAAGTAATGATTGTTTTCAAGGAATTCAGGCAATATAGCAATCAAAAATTCAAGACCAAAATCTACTTTGCTTCGTGTAGACACCCCGATCCGTGACCCCCGCAAGAACCCTAACGACCTCCGAGAACTACTATTTTGGGTCCGGGACCCACCCGAGGACCCGGTACTACACTAGGAGGGTTTGTCGCCCGACAAACTTGTTTTTTAGAGAGATTGTCGCACGACATATCACATTGTCGCGCGACAATCCCTGATATGTCGCGCGACAATTCCACTATGTCGCACGACATTCCCCCCCTGCACCAGACCAACCACTTTCTGACACATCAATCTGTCAGAACCATCACTTCAGCCGTTTGTCGCGCGACATTCCCGTATGTCGCGCGACATATCACAATGTCGCGCGACATTCTCCTTTTTTAAGGAAATGTCGCGCGACAATCTCTCCCGAGCAGTATAAATAGGCCAACACCCCCATGGGTTCTAGACGGCAACTTCTCGCCACAATTTCTATACTAAAATTCCTTATTCTCTCTGATATTTTCTAATCTTTAAGCCTTCTCCGGAAGCATCTGCGATAACATTTATTTCCGCAAGAGTCTCGGATCTAATCTTGGCACCCGGTGTACCACCTTCTAGAGTCAGACCGCTGGAAATATTTCTAAGAGGAAAAGCTAATATTCGCCGGAGGTCTTCTCTGCCGTATTATATTTTCTCTCTCTTATTCTTATATATATCGTCGGGAAGGTAACTAAAGTCTCTTCTAGTAATTAAATAAGATATTTGTATATTAGTTTTGTTGTAGACTTGTTTAAAACTCGATCCCCGTCCTAGTAAGCGAAGTGGCGACATAGTTGTGGTAGATTCCTAACGCGCTCGAAAATCAGGTTTTCATTAGTTATTTCCAGAAAGCAGTAGAATATCAGTAAAAGCATCCAAGTTTTCCAACATAGAGTAAACATATAAAACCACTAGAGACCGAAAGGGCGGAATGGGTGCTTAACACCTTCCCAAACCGTAATATAGTTCCCGAACCCTATAGAATCCTGGTTTCGTAGACAAACGTGTAAAGAAAGGCTTACCTGTAGCCTTTCCTCTTACACGACTATTTTGTCCGTTTTCTCGTAAAACGTACTGGCGACTCTGAACGAACCCTCTTGCATCTAGAAATAGGATAGAGGGACACCCGATATGAATTATCAACACATAGAAGCAAATGGAACAACGGAATCCTTTTCGATGTTTCAGACTCCCAGAACCAGGGGCCGAGACCCGGGGGTCGCATTTGCGGATTCTCACACTTCGGTACCTATACGAGGAGCTAAAACTGACCGGAGCAACAAACTCACCTAGCATAGCCATCCATCCAACCAATTCCATACTAGGCGGACCTCTTATCACCTAAGTAGGTGCAATGATCCCTTTCGGGACCCAAATCTTCCTAATCTGTGGAATCATATCCTTCTTGTGTTCTTCACTATTTAAAACCCAAACCCTCTTATTTTTCTTCTTTTTCCCTTTTAGCTTAGGTTTCGGTCTAGGAATGGGAACATCTTCGGCATTTAATTCAAAAATTACCAACAAAATTCTCTTAAGTGACCTCTCCTCTCGCAATACTCACACCAAAAGGGTTGTGGGAGTGTGTGCTTATACACATCAAAAGGTATCATTTGATCTTCAAGAACTTACGAATGGAAAACTTTTGGATAAACCGATTTTTGAGTAAAAACTTATTTTTCTGTTTGGTTGTCCTTGGCTTTCTTTGAAGTTTGAGGAGTTCTATCAATGAAAGTTTTTGTCTTTGAGGAACTAATATCCTTAAAACTTGAATTTTAGGAAGTGGCATTCACAAAAACGGTCTTGGTTTGCTTTTTAGTATCAAAATTTGAGAATCCAAGTCCTTCTTTATTATTTTCACTCTTTTGATTTAAAAGCCTTAATTCATGTTTCTTAGAACTAGTTTTTAACCCAACTTTGACAGTTAAGGCGTTTTCAAGTTATTGAGTTTGATCGCAAACGCATTCTTCTAATCGTTTGATTTTATCCTCAATTCCCAAATTGCCTTTTTTAAAGAATCAATTAAACCAAGACAATTTTCTTTAACGCTTTCAAGTTATCTAATTTTCTTTAAAAATTTAGTCTTCTCGGCCTTTGAATTTTTAAAACTTGCGTTGTCCTTTTGCAAATCAATAATCTCTTTTTCCAAAAATTTATTTTTAGACGTGTGTTTTGAATTTTTTACAAAAAGTTTTTGACATTCTAGTAAAAGAGCGTCATAGGCCGATTGAAGATTCGGAAAGTCTTTCTCGTCATTAGAAAGTGAATTCCTAGAATTATACATAGTAGTCATGAAAAACAAGACAAATCAAATAAAGCAAAGCAAACAAATAGACGCAAATCAACCTAGATGCAATTTATAGCAAATTAATGAAACTTCCTCTAATACAAATTGATGAAAATTAGGGGATCGTATTGCCTAGGTTGATTTAGGGTATTTATCTAAAACAATTTAAAGTTTGATAAGTGGAATTAAAACCCTAGGTCTAATCAATTTCATCGTCGAAACTTGTATTATGTTTTCTAACAATTAATCAATCAAGCAATCACAAAAAGCAATCCACAATACCAGAAATTTCCGAGGTATCCCTACTTGCGTAGGATTAATCCTTAGGACTAACCGACAGTGTTTCACTATGATCAAAACGAAATTAAGATTCGATGTTTTACAAAAATTGCCCACAATTTACGCAACAGTCCCGTCAATTCCTTGAATGTGGAATTTAACTGCAACTGGCTTGGCGTAACACTTCTCGCTATTCTGGCTTACCAGTCGTTTACTTCTATAACTTGATCACAATCATTCACCACAACTTATGATCTCCCTTATTGTGCATGTGATACCCCGAAATCCCGTTGAGAGGATTTCACTTAGGGACCCGGTTAATCACGGTATCGTACGCGATGACGGGTGATAAGCTGTAAATCATAACTTAAATAAAAAGAGAATTATTAATAAAGCCATATATTTTGAAAAATTTCGGCATGTGGAGTTAGTACCATTGATAAAACCATTTCCTGTCAAACAACATAAGTTTAACTAAAATAATATTTCCATATCTATCAATATCTTGTCAGATAAAAAGCACATTCTAGTATAAAGTAATCCCTTTAATGAGGTTCCAATCTTATAAAAATACTTTACATATATGGCTTAAGAGTTTAACACAATGTAATATGAATACTTAAACAAAGAAGACACAAGTCGTTTCCCAACGACTTTGGTAATCCAATCTTCAGAGCTATCTAGACTTGGTGAGCGCACCGTTCCCCGGGAAATACCTACAAAACCAGGTTTGAAAAATGGGAGTGAGCCAAACGGGCTCAGTGGGAACTATAAGAGTTCGTATATGAAAAATAAGTTGGAAACAATGGATGCCATGCTATGCAACATAATGAAAATAATTACTTTCAAGCAGTATGCTTTGGCATGAAATCTACTTCTTATAATATATGATACTTTAGTGAGTATAAATGTGTATGTTATCCCATCCCAAAAATATAAGATAAGAACAATAAATATGTCATCGTACCAAGTATGCCATAACACCTTGACCAAATCTACGTACATTTCTATCATATATCATCCTCACGTCTATGATTTTCATATGTGTGCACACGGACCATGGTCATCCTCGGTTTCTTCTGCCCCCAAGGCAGGGACCACCTACCGAGCCCACCTAGACGCTACCTCACGCAGCCACAAAGGCATACGTTGTAAATAATCCTCACATAGCCACCAAGGCATACGCTACATATACTCATCTGGTAAGAACGATGTTGGCCTAACTGATATAAATTTTATATTAAATACGGATACATTTATAAGAACATAAACTTTATCATGTGAACACATATCTCCATATATATATATATCTACCCCAGTTATGTATACATATGCGTTCCGTAGAACACGCAGTGGTATTGTTGTTGTACTTGGAGTAGTCCTGCCAGGTCCGTCAACTAATGGCTTAGTTAAAACATCATAAATTTAGGAGGCACTATAACCATTCAATCAATGTGGCACCAAAGCCAAATATAATTTCGTTCTTGTTGACCTAAGGCCTTAATCTTATTTTGATAATAACAATAAATCAATCATGTGTAATTTAACATGTTTCTTGATATAAGTATATAGTTCATTTACTTGAAAAATTCAATAAAAACATAACATGGATCACTCTTTCACTATTCGATCATTGGACAAGACAAGGATCAATCTTTCACTATTCGATCATTGGACAAGACAAGGAAGATCAAATCTCTCAATGCAAATCATGAAGCACAAATGATCAAAAGATTATATGAAAAGCTTCAAGGAAAAAGCTTCAAATAAAGATCAATCCGAAGAAACAAATCAAAGCATTCGAAGACTCGTTAATTCAGTAATTGAGTGAGTGCTTAAGATTTATGTAAAGTTACTTTATTGATCAAATCCCTATAGCTCAAATGTATTCATGCATATTTTAAAGATTAATTCAAACAAGCTTGAAATTGAATTTATTTGAAAAACATAATTTTACAAAGACCGAGTTTCAAAATAAATTCATATTAATTTTAAATGATCATATTTTAAGTTCTAATAAAAATAGGTATCTTAGAAACATATCTTTGAGGTTCACGAATCATTAAAATTGTATTTGGAACTAAATTGTTAAATTGCAAAAATATTTTTATTTTACATTTAAAATTCGCTCAATTTTCACACAATTTTGATCTAACGGTAAGATGGAGGCCTTCTTGGACTCTGATAATTTTGAAATTTTTACAGTAGTTAGACAACATCTTTTAGCACTTTTGACCAAAATTTGAGCATGATCCAACGGTCAAATTGGGAGAAATTATCAAAACAAATTTGAATATTTTGTCAAAACTACCTGTTGGAAAGTTTGAAAATGTATACCTTTGACCAAAAACCTTTCTTAATCATCCCCAACGGCCATATGGTTTTTCAAGCTATATATATGAGGTCCTAGACATGTTTTAACACACTTGAGTCATTCTACAAACTCATTTTACATATATACAAAGTTATTCAAGTATTCAATTCATTTCACTGATCATATTCTTCATTTTTGAGCTATATACTTTGATCAATCTTGATAACTTTAGTGTGAGCTTCATTTGTAATATTCAAATACACTTGAGAGTTATTGTATTGGTGTGTATAACCATAAACAATTCATTCTTCATTTCAAAAGAGAGTTTGTCTCTTTGTAGAGCAAGAGAGCATATCTTGTGAGAAGTGTAGTGGGTATAGTTACATTGTGAGTGTTGTGTGCATAGGAACATTTGTATTGAGATTTGATCTTCACCCGAAGAAGATTGAATAGTGGAAATTCTCGGGGAACTAACCGAGCGCGGACTATGGTTTGGTAAACCAAAACCGTGTGGACAAAAAGCCTTGGACTTCAAATTGGTTAAATCTTTCTTACTCAATCTCTTTATTTATTTGTTATATTTATTGATTGAAGTTGTTTATATTGTTGCTTATTCTTGGGATTGATTGTTTGATTTATTATTTTTCTTGATAAACTTATTTAGCTAAATTGTTTTACTTAAACATTTTGAAAAAGTTTTGAATTCCGCATTAAAGTTTTTAAACCCTATTCACCCCCCTCTAGGGTCATTATCCGACCAACAGTTCTCATAGTATATAAATTCTATATAGACCTCCCCTTAAGACCATAATGCTTTGTTTATACAAAAAGGGTTATAATCCTGCCCAGCATAGTTATGGACTGGCCAAATAAGTAATAAAACACGTAAAGTATATGCCAGCAGCTGAAGTACAATAACAATATCACAGATATGAATAATCAAGGCTAGAGCATACTTTTAAAACCATGTATAGCCCCGTAAGTATGCGTACTATAGCGTACAGTTCATTATCATATCCGTATATAAGGGTTTTGTACCAATCTTACCAAAAACAACAAAGAAATTTGGGCTTATCATAAAATCCGTAATATATAATCAAATCAAGCATAAACCAAACCAAGAATCAAGACGAATTGATCCCAAAACCCCATGAACATGCTTTTATAGAAAAAGCCCTAGGTTTTGTTTGATTTGAGATGAATAAGTTGTAATCGTAAGAAAACTTGTTAAAATAATATTGTTCCCACCTATTGAGGGTTAATCCCTCAAAGAATCGCAGAAGAATTGAGCCGGAGAAGCACGGATATGAAAACCCCTAATTTGAAGCTTTAAAACCCTAGAAATGGTGAACCAAAGGAGGGAGAGGATGAAGATGATGATGATGGCGTTGTTTTGATTTGGGATAAGAAGCCTTGAGCGATCCCTCACAATCCCCCAAGAAAGCCCCTCACTTCTCTCTCTAGAGCTCTTAAGGTTATGTGTATCAAATGAGGAGGAAGGAGGAGAAGAAGATATATAAAAAACCTCGTCAGCTCAATGTAGTCGACTACATCTTCTCATGGAGGATGTAGTCGACTCTCCCAATTGCCATGTAGTCGACTACATGGCTATATTTTGGCTCCTTCAGCTTTTTGGTCAATAGCTCGACTTCGCATCCATTTTTTATCATCAATGAGTGGGAATTGGGTGTCGGGTAAAGCACAAAATTTGTAGAATGGATCAAAACCTAAAGATAGGTGCAAACAGGGACTTATTTGGAGTTTAGATAAAAAGATACGGTCTTACAAAGTTGGTCTGAAACAAGGAAATCGCGTAAGACCAAACTTGTGATTTTTGAGCCGATTTTCGTCCGAGCAACCCAAAATGGCTTATGGTCATTATCACACACTTAAATACCTTAATATGACTTGTTGGAAGTTTCTGAACCATTCCAACCTTTCCAGAACCCAATTTGGCCATCTGAAGCCCGATTCTGCCTTATACGCGACTTAGGCCGTGATTTGCGAGAGATGATTAAACGGGATGTTACAGTGCATTAGCCATTTCGCTCACCCCATCTCCAATTGTAGCCGAAGACACTCCCACATGACAGTGAACTTTTCGAACCCTAGTTCTTAAAATTGAAGAACAATATGATCTCCTATGGCATATAAAGAAAAACCTAGGTGGTGTTTTAAAACTCTCAAAAATTGATTCTAGCGTTTGAATATTTTCTCTCTTAAAAAGCTCTATAGAATCATATATTTTTGACCTAAACCAATAGTTATATTTATAGAAAAAATATGGAGTCAAAGTCCTTTTTGGAATAGGTTAAAAAACTTAAAAAAGGAATTTTTGAGATAAAAAATCATGCTCTAAAAATTAGTGCTAGACTGGTATAGGTTGGAAAAGTGTGGACCGGTCTGAAATTGAGGAAAAGCAATTCTAAAGATATTCTTGCCGCCGAACCGGTATACATTAGCAAATTATGTACCAGTCCACCAATCAATATATGGCTGCCTTCCTTTCCACATGGCAAGGTAATGTAAATGGGCTTGGCCCATTAAAATTGTTTGTGCATGAATGAATTAAGGAGTTGGGCACGTGGCTTTTCAAAAGGCTAAAAAGAATATTTGACTTTTCATTATCTGTGTCGATATGAGGCTGAGTATTTGACTCTTAATGCTTTCTATAGCTGGTTATTAGTGGAGTTTATAGACACATGAAGTACATTCTTGATAGAAGCACCTATATGAGTGTGGAAGTGGGGCCTCTTCCTATGAGAATGTTGGTTGATTCCCCAAAGCGCTCATGATTCTTAGGACTTGCTTATGGCTGAAATAAGCATAACTGTGGGAACTCACTGATGATGACATAAGTTGTGTCTGTGATCTACTGTCTTAGTTTATGCTTTAATTTGATAATTCAAAACTCAAGTTCACTTTTAAATTGATAAACTCAAATCAACACATAGTTAAGGTTCAAGTCGTATGACACCTTAACCTATACACAACTTTGATGTACTCCGATATATTATTACTTCTTTTTTATTATTATTTCATTCATGTGGGGGTTGTTGTATATAGATATAAACAAAAATTGAATGAAATAACTAGTTTAGAGTGTATAGCTCAAGTGGGAGAGGCTTAGGAGAATTGGCTTGGATGGGCTTCCTTGAAATTTCCAATATTTCCAATATTTTTACTATTTAAATATTTTATTAATTAAATTAATTACGTTTTGTTAAATGGATAATTATTTTGACGGTGTCTTTTAAGACGTTGAGGAGATTGCGTCGTCTGCGTGATACACTTCTATCCCCACGTTTATGCCTTTAGCTTTTATCTATACATAGAAGCTATCTTTGAGAGAGAAGGAAAATCAAAAAAAGTCTTCCTCCTTTCATTCATTATTTTGTAATTCATTGGAGTACTTTGGGAGTTCTATTAAGGTTCTACATTTGCTGGTAGAAACCCGACGTCATTGAACCCTAGGAGATGTTTGCTCTTAAAGGCTGATGATTGAGCCCAGAAATTGCATTTCTAACCCTTTAAACAAGGCTTAATTAACTTCTAAATACTGTCTAAAACCGAAAATTGTATGTAAATTCAGTTTAAGTATGAAAAGAAGGCATTGCATTGTATTTCTGTGTTACTAAGCCATTTTATAGGCCTAAAGTAGTTAAGCAACTGGAGTTGTATGCAATATAGAAGGTTGAAAGTAGAAAAGTGCAAGAAGAAGGCCCGAAGAAGAAGTCCATATCCATTCTAAGGCCCGAGTTGAGGAAAATTTCGCAAACTACCCACAAAGTGCTAGTAAGGAGAGAATAGCAAGTCCCCAGGCATGAATGAAGTAAATGCAAGTGTCCAAGAGTGATCCCAAGAGGAAAGAAGCTCAATCGAATCAATTCCGAAAGTTTTCAAGCAAAACTAAGAACTGCCGTAAAACGCCTGGAGTTGTAACTGATTAAAACTTTTTTACATTGGGAATTTGAAGAAATGTCAAAAAATAGAAGTTTTAGAGCTTTAAATTACCTACGCGTAGGCGAAAATGGTGTGTCAATTAGAATTCGGAGCAAAAAGTTATGAACAAAAGATGAAGCAGCTAAAAGAAAATAAAAAAAATAAAAATACATGAGGATCTATCCCCACACCAAGATCGATCCCCATGTGGCCAAGATCAATCCCTACTTCAATTTTTAGCCCTTTTTGGTTTTTGGCTCTTTTCGACCGGTTTCTTCAAGGTCATCCAATGCATGACCAGAGACACTTTTGGAACATATAAAAGGCCATGTATCTCATATTTTAAGGTATGTCACATTTTAGAATCGATAGAATAGAGAGGTTGAGAGTACTACAAATTTTTCGGAGCTTTGCGTTTGTCTGTCAATCGAAACTTGAGTGTTTTTTCTTTTCTTTCTTTAAAAAAATTGTTAGGCTAGTTTAATTATTATATTTGAAGGATGGAACATCAGTGTATGCTATGTTAATTCATTATTTAATTCAGTTATCAGTTCAAGTTTCAATTGCATATCGGGTAAACCCTAGTTTTTTTTTTCTTTCAATTCAATTGTTTATAATTGTTTGTTTTCTTTGATATTCATAGATGAGTTGTTTAAGATCTTATATATTCAGGAATTAACCTTAAACCCTCATTTTAGGGGCTGATTCTAGGCTTTGTAGATCTATTTTGTCGGTTTTTTAGTTTTTCATCGATTAATGCTTGTTTGTCGTTTTATATTCAAATAGTTTATAGTTTTTCAATGCTATTCATGTGTGATTCATTGTTCATCATGAGTAATCTAATTTTCCAGAATTTTTATGATTTTAGTCGATTTTATTTAGTTTATATCGGTTTTTGAATGTGTTTACCGTTTTAGGTGTAAAATCTTCATTTTAAATTGGAATTGAAAAATTCCAAAGCCAAACTTTTTCAAATATAATTTTATACATTATTAGGTATGTTTTTACTATTTTTCATAGTTTCTAATCTTATGTTTTTGTTTGCTTTGATTATGTCTAGCTAAATTGTTTGTCAGGGGTTTGTGGTGAAAGATGCGTGATTAACCCTTAAATGTAATTCAATTTAGGTTTGAATATGATGTTTACATTGGTTATAGATAACCTAATATATATATATATATATGATTAGTTTATTATCTTTGCATACGTTAAAAATATGTTTCCATAAGTTAGCTAAGAAATTCCATTTGATAAAGAACCGTAAAACGTCAATTCACAAATTTTTGCATCAAAATTCTAACTTGGCGGATTTGAGGATGGTCTTTATCCTCTAATTAATTGGGTTATTTTCTTAAGTAAATTTACTGATTTGGCTATGTTTTGGTATTTATTCACATAACTACCAAAAAAGTGTTATTTTTGACTTTCGGCATTCTTTTTAAGATGGATTTGATTTGAATCACTTTTAAACATATTCAAACCTTATAGGAGTGTTAAGATATTGATTTTTCGGAAGTTTAATCAACTTGGATTTTTTTTTCACTCACTAGTAATACTAGTTTATAAATTACACTTTTTCAATGTCAAAAAGCTTTACTATCGAATTATGTTGCTCAAAGCTAGTCATATAGTCTTTGTCACGCATGGGCTATCATATGTTTGTAGTAAAAATATAATTGGATGGTTGGAAGGTCTTGGAGCTAAACTTTAGTGAAAAATCTCGTTTAAACTTAGATTTGGATTACCCGATTGGACTAGTTTTGTACTTCCTAGCTATAGATACCCCTAACATTTGTTTCTTGTTGGTTTAAGTTCATTTAATAATCTGTTTTGTTTAGTTAGTGTGATGATTTAATTAATTAATTTATTTATAGTTTATTTGCATGTTCCCTTAGTGCAACTAGGAAGGCTGTTAGGTAGATAACTTGCGTTTGTGGATTCCCAGACGAGTTATTCCCCTTTTTGGTTTGAAAGTTTAGGCAGTCAATCTATGGTTTAGTGTAGTGTTTTGCATGGCATGGTGAATTTCATTTCCATAGTTTGGATGCCTCCGATGAGTCCTTTCAAATGAGAGTGCCTTGCTGATAAGTTAATTTTGCAATTTGAGTTTTGAATCATCAATCATTCTATGACCTCCCTAAGTGAGTGCAACGTTGAAAATTCTTTCGTATTTGACTGTGGATGGAATCGGTGGATTTTCCTGATCTTGTATGTCCGTAGCTTTGTTACTCGATATACTTTTGTATCTTAGTAATGGAAAACCACGTTTAGAGTCATTTTCTCTATCCCTTGTTCGGATCGAACAACGATGAAAGAATTTATGTGCCATATAATCCATTATTTACTTATTCTCTCATGGCAGTGGCTACTCGAGCGTTCATGGTTGGAATATTACACTTTGAACTTGTAAGTACCCTTTTAAGGAGTGGAGAATGGAACTATTGGGAGTGTTATTTTGTATCTTATCGCTTGCTATTTATGTTTCAAGGACGAAACCTCTTTAGGAGGGGCAGATTGTAATGCTCCATATTTCATTTCTGAACCAATCCTCCTCCTTAGCCTGTTTAAGGCCAAACCTTCGTTTGAGGAGTCGAATTTAGTTTCGAAACCTCTGAGGTTGATCTAATAATCCTAATAGGTTATTTTAATGATATTAAGTATGCGTGTATGGTTAAAACGCATTTTAGGAAGCCGTGGTTGAATTTGGTGGCTAACGTTGAAAAATTGAACTTTTGCTGAAGTGAGTTTTTGGCCAACTTTGGAAGGCCATAACCTTTTCATCCGAGGTCCAAATCAGTCCCCATTTATACCATTGGAAAGGTGGTTCAATAATCTAAAACTTTTGTATGGAAACCCAGTTCTCACATCTTGAGGACCAAAACGACATGCGAAGTGGATGACTTACCAAGTGTGCTGGAAGTGGACACCATCAGTCGACTAAGGGAAAGCCATCAATCGACTAATGGCCTGAAATCTGGTCAAAATCGAGTTTATAAGCCCTTGACCCATTTTTGTACAACTAAAACCCCCATCTCTTCCATTTTCGACCACAACACACACACGACACATAGAGGGGTCTAGAGATAGAATGATGAGAGCTTCCTAAGGGATTATTGAGGGATTTCCATGTCTACACAAGATTTAGGCAAAATCTTACATTTTTCATCATCTCTTTCCTCCTTAACCCACCATTGATGCCTGTAGACAAGCTAAGGCTTTGCGATTCTGCGACTACGCTTCGTCAACTCGAGGATTTAACTTCTTTGAGGTGGGAATACTAGTACTCTAACTTGTTTTCAAAATATTATGTGATGCATGTTGATTTTGCACTATAAATTGGGGGTTTCCTTTTAAGGCTTGTTGATATACACATGTATCGGGTTGTGGGTTGAGAATTATGCTTAGTTTTCTTGATTTTTACTTGTTCTTGTTATAATTTCATGTTAATTTGTGAGGATTCTATATTATAAGTTAGAGTATTATATGCCCTAAGAGATATTCGCTAGCACGTATTTGCGTATACCCATTTTATGGTTATATATATTATATTACGCATTGTAAATTGGGTCTTCTACGAGGTTTGAACTATATTATTATTGATATGAAACCTACATGATATAGTAGTTATATATACAATTGATCCCACATATATCACTAAGCTGTTGAGGGTTTACTCCATTAAGCATACAAGAAATCCCATCGATACGCTAGGGTGCTTAGCTAGAGATTTTATTAGACTATGGAATGCTTTGGATGTATATATGTGGTTGTATGCGAGGTCAAGTCGCATATCTACTAGTTCCTCTTGATGTATATAACATACAGATGCCATTGATTCACTAATGCCATGACTTTGGTGGAGACCTACTCTCTTGATAATAACCTTGTTTCCTAACATAATTATACATTTGATAAATTGTGGGTTGGTATATAGACACACTTTCCCTACCAAAGGCTATGATGATTATATCCATGAGACACCTTCGTTAACTAATTGCTTCATAAAGGATATTTTATCAAATTAAGGATTTAATTATAAATAGATCATTAGTCCACTTATTGAAATTGCTAATTACGTGGATATAATCACGTGATGAGAATTAGTGTCTCAAATGGCCAATGTATATTAGATACATCTTTAGTTGAACTAGTAACGTTGTCGTTGAATCTATCTATCTATCACATACACATATTTAGTTGTACATATATTTTTATGGATTAGAAATGGTGAGTATAGAGATATATATGGATTTGTATTCATGTATGTATGATATATATATATATATGAGAGTATGGTTTTTGAAAATTACATTATATTGTTTTCCTAATTTTGTAAGGCACTAGTGGTCTATGGGGTTGACCTAGCCCTGGCAGCTACATACCCTGGTCCATGTAGAGGGACCCTTCTTTCAGAGCGGTATACTCTATGGTTCGTAGGGGGACCCCGCAATGCAGCATACCCTACACCATCTAGGTGGTCCACGGGGGTACCTAGTCTTGGGGGCTTAGATCCGGATCGCAGTGCATTGTAGAGTAAATCCTAGATGTCAGATGTGGATTGAGATTGAGGAATATAAGATTAGTGCCTATGTTTCTCTTATGCCCTTTGTTATTATTTTATACTTCCTTATGTTGGTATATTATACTTTGGATATGTATATACCTTGTTATTACTATTCACATATATCTTGACAGTACCTTTAGATATATTTTTCTTGTACTTTCGGGGATGGGATAAAACTTGGTGTGCATCACATATAAAAAGGATTTTTATAACATTTGCATGGCATTAATATTATATTCTTATATTTTATGCATGAGGAAATAGTATGAGCATGTATATATACACGTACGCATATGACTCATATTATGTTTATTATTTCACGTCGCGTGTGCTTTACTACATGTACTTTCTTATGAAATAAACCCTATAATTCCCACTGAGCCCGTGTTTGGCTCACTCCCATTTTCCAACAGTTTTGCAGGTACTTCTTTGAGGCGATACGAGTACGGATTAGAACCTCTGAGGACCATGTATAGTTGTAGTCGTCCGTGGATGACTTGTAGTTATAGATTTATATGTATTAGTACCATTAATATTGTTTGTATCATTAAATTGTATTTAGTTCAATTCATATGAGTTGTAAGGCCTTTTATTTAAAATTGGGACCTCGTTGGAGGGTTTGAACTTTACAAAACATTATTACTGTGAATGTGGAGTTGATTTTGAAGAAAGAAAATTTATAGCTTTTAATTGTTTATTTACAGGGCGGTTTTGTTATAAATACGAACTCCACATGCCAAAATTTTCTAAAATAAGGACTTCTATGTATATTACTATTAGATAAGTTTTAAATTATATATTTCAAACCTATCGTTGCGTACGGCACCGTGATTAACTACGTTCCGGAGGTCTAAACCTCATAATGGTATTCGTGGTGTCATATATTTATTCAAAGATATATCCATTAGGAACCAAACTCCGCCAGTGTTACTTCAATGCTGCCGGTCCCAAGCCCGGATAAAGGAGGAGGGTTGTGTTGGTAGTCGACAGCCAACGTCAAACTAAGTCGAATCTTCATGACATGGACAAACGATATAATAGTGTTAATGCTAGGTCGTTGCCCAGAAGCAACGCGCTGGATCGCCTGAGTCCAGTGACAAATGAGCAAGGGCCGCTACATCGCCTCCTGGATGTAGTGAAAAATAAGCAAGGGTTTTCGCATCTTTGTGAACGGGTGTGGGTAAAGAAGCTAGTTCATGAGAGGAGGATTCGTTTTGGGACTTGGAATATAGGCACACTTACAGGAAAATCTATGGAAATAGTTGACACAATGATCAGGAGGAGGATCAATTTCATGTGCATTCAAGAAACTAAGTGGGTTGGAGCTAAGGCGAAGGAATTAGACACTTCGGGTTTTAAGCTTTGGTACACTGGCAAGGTTAAATCGAGAAATGGAGTGGGTATAATTGTCGACAAATGGTGGAAGAAGGACATTGTAGATGTAAAGAGGGTAGGAGCTAGGATCCTAGCCCTAAAATTTGTAGTGGAGCAAGACACTTTTAATGTGATCAGTGCTTATGCACCTCAGGTCGGGTGTGAAGAACACCTCAAGATAAAATTCTGGGAGGACTTGGAAGGCTTGATCCAGGATATACCACTTAGAGAAAAGATTTTCCTAGGAGGGGATCTGAATGGGCACGTAGGGAGCTCTTTAGAAAACTATAGGGGGTGCATGGAGGTTATGGCATTGGGGTGGTAAATACCGAGGGAAAATCTATCCTTGATTTCTCGTCTGCTTATGATCTTACGGTTTCCAATACATGTTTTAAAAAGCGGGAGGAGCATCTCATCACATACAAGAGTGGGGCAACATGCTCCCAGATCGATTTCTTCCTCTTTAGGAAAGGAGATAGAAAGAGTTGTATGTACTGTAAAGTCATACCTGGAGAGAGCTTGACTACCCAACATAGAGTCCTTGTGATGGAGATACGAGTAAGGGGAAAGTGAAGAGAAGGGGCCAAGGTAAGGTTTCAAGGATTAGATGGTGGCATTTGAAGGGTGAAAAACAAAGGATCTTTCAACACAAGGTGCTGGAGGGAGGGTTTTGGGAGGCAAACGGAAGCGCAAATGATATGTGGGACAAGGCGGCCGAGGGGATCAGGAAGATAGCTAAAGAGACGCTAGGTGAATCAAGATGATGTGGACCTAGGGATAAAGAATCTTGGTGGTGGGATGATAGTGTACAAGATAAAGTTAAGGTAAAAAGGAAATGCTTTAAAGCTTGGTCTCTATGTAAGAATGCGGAAAATTGGGAATCTTACAAAGAAGCAAAGAAAGAGACTAAGAAGGCGGTGAATGAGTCGAGGACTAAAACTTTTGATGGATTATACCAATCTTTAGGCACCAAAGATGGGGAAAAAGCTATTTACCGACTTGCTAAGGGTCGAGAAAGGAAGACAAAAGACTTGGATCAAGTGAGATGCATTAAGGACGAAGAAGGTAATGTTCTGGTTAAAGAACAAGACATACAAGAAAGATGGAAGAACTATTTTCACAAATTATTTAATGAAGGTTATGAGATTTTAGCATGTGGAGATGAGCTGAACATGCGAGAGGATGACCAAAATTTCACCTTTTATCGCAGAATTCAAGAAAAGGAAGTGAAAGAAGCATTGAAACGTATGGATAGTGGTAAAGCAGTTGGGCAGATAGTATACCTATTGAGGTTTGGAAGGGTCTAGGTGATAAAGGCATTGGTTGGCTCACAAGGTTTTTCAACGAGATATTGAGGTCAAAGAAGATGCCGGAAGAATGGAGGAGAAGCACCCTAATCCCGATTTATAAGAATAAGGTGGATATACAAAATTGCGCCAATTACAGGGGGATTAAACTCATGAGTCATACTATGAAGTTATGGGAAAGGGTGATTTAGCGGAGACTAAGAAAGGAAACCAACATTTTAGATAATCAATTTGGTTTTATGCCCGGAAGGTCGACCATGGAAGCAATTTACTTGTTGCGGCGTTTGATGGAGCAATATCGGAGGGATCAAAAGGACCTACACATGGTTTTCATTGACTTGGAGAAGGCATACGATAGGGTACCCAGAGAGATTTTATGGAAAGCCCTAGAGAAGAAAGGGGTTAGGATTGCCTATATTCGTGTTATCAAGGACATGTATGAAGGAGCTATGACTAGTGTGAGAACACATAGTGAGTCCACAGAAGATTTTCCTATAACTATAGGACTTCACCAAGGGTCAACTTTGAGCCCTTATCTGTTTACCTTGGTCTTGGATGTACTCACATAACACATTCAAGAGCCAGCACCGCGATGTATGCTGTTTGCAGATGATATTGTCCTAGTGGGTGAGTCCAGAGAAGAGCTAAATGGGAAGGTGGAAACTTGGAGACAAACTTTAGAAGCGCATGGCTTTCGTTTAAGTAGAAGTAAGACAGAATATATGGATTGCAAGTTCAGTAAAAGGCGGAGCACTACTAACTTAGAGGTAAAAGTTGGGGACAATGTCATACCACAAGTCACTCGGTTTAAGTATCTTGGATCCATTATACAAGAAGATGGGGAGATAGAGGGAGATGTAAACCACCGGATTCAAGCAGGATGGTTGAAATGGAGGAAAGCTTCGGGTGTGTTATGTGATAAAAAGGTTCCACTCAAGTTAAAAGAAAAATTCTATCGTACTGCGGTTAGACCAGCGATGTTGTATGGGACTGAGTGTTGGGCGCTCAAAAGCCAACACGAGAATAAACTAAATGTAGCTGAGATGAGAATGTTGAGATGGATGAGTGGCAAGAATAGGAAAGATAAGATCAGGAATGTTACCATCAGAGAGGGAGTTGGGGTGGCACCTATTACAGAAAAGATGGTTGAATCTCGACTTAGATGGTTTGGGCATGTATGGAGGAGACCTGTAGATGCCGTGGTTGGGAGAGTTGATCAAATGGAGGTGTGAACACCCCAATCTACGACTCTCGTGCGAATACTGATTTTTTTTAAGCATCCTGCATTTAATCATGAATCATCATACATGTAGAAAGACTGATAGGAAAGACTCCAATTTTGGACGCGTTGGGAGTCTAAGATAACCCTTGTTGCCTCCTAACCGCATCCCCTAGCCGCACGCCCAACCGTACGGCTACCTGCCAACCGTACGGTTGGCACCTCCTAACCGCATCCCCTAGCCGCACGCCCAACCGTACGGCTACCTGCCAACCGTACGGTTGGCACCTCCTAGCCGCATCCCCTAGCCGCACGCCCAACCGTACAGCTACCTGCCAACCGTACGGTTGGCACCTCCTAGCCGCATCCCCTAGCCGCACGCCCAACCGTACGGCTACCTGCCAACCGTACGGTTGGCACCTCCTAGCCGCATCCCCTAGCCGCACGCCCAACCGTACGGCTACCTGCCAACCGTACGGTTGGCACCTCCTAACCGCATCTCCTAGCCGCACGCCCAACCGTACGGCTACCTGCCAACCGTACGGTTGGCACCTCCTAACCGCATCCCCTAGCTGCACGCCCAACCGTACGGCTACCTGCCAACCGTACGGTTGGCACCTCCTAACCGCATCCCCTAGCCGCACGCCCAACCGTACGACTACCTGCCAACCGTACGGTTGGCACCTCCTAACCGCATCCCCTAGCCGCACGCCCAGCCGTACGGCTACCTGCCAACCGTACGGTTGGCACCTCCTAACCGCATCCCCTAGCCGCACGCCCAGCCGTACGGCTACCTACCAACCGTACGGTTGGCACCTCCTAACCGCATCCCCTAGCCGCACGCCCAACCGTACGGCTACCTGCCAACCGTACGGTTGACATCTCCTAACCGCACCCCCTAGCACTACACCAAAATACCCGAATAGTCACGGTTTAAAACCGTGACAAACCCTCCTTGTCACGGATAAAAACGGTGACAATTAGCGCGGTGACAAAAAAAATTATGTCGGCTAAAAACCGTTACAACAACCAATTGTCACGGTTCTCTAAGGGGATCTGGTGCACGGTAATAGGTCAATATGTCATGGCTTCAAACCGACACAAAGTAAATATTTGTCCCGGTTTGAAACCGACACTAGCTTGGATGATTGTCACGGTTTACAACCGACACAATATGAGCCTTTCCCCCTCCTAATTGTCACGGTTCAAAACCATGACAAGGTGAGACCTATGCACTATCCGTTATCTACGTCCAAGCCAAGATTTTACACTTATGATAGATATTGTCACGGTTTTTGACAGTGACAAGTTTAAGTAAAAAAATAAAATAAAATAGTTTCCAGAACGGAATTTCCCCCAAAAAAATCTAAATTACACCTGCAATATAATTACAATCCCAAATTAAATTTTTATTGCAATTATAATCACATAAACCAAATTCTCATTGCAATTACAATTCCAACAACTAAGATAAAACATATGTACTGTATATATATTCAAACTTCAAAGCATAAATGCAATGTGTATATATATATAGATCAACATAGATTCATTCTAAGAGAATGCTATACATTATACTTAGTCATTTGAACTCAAGTGCACCGTAGGTAATAAAACAAAATGTAAACAAGAAAAAGTTCCGAATATTGAGATCCTTCCAAATATATCACACAAATTATGGTTCAAGATTCCATCTGCATTGAAAAGATCCGATCTCAGTATTAAGCAAGAAAGAAGTTCAAACTGCAGTCTTACAAGTAAATAACATATTTACTAATTTGCAATATAGCCATTGCTCATGAAGCAATATCATAGGTTTTTAGCAACAAGATGAAGGGATCCTCCTCTTATAATCTTGCTACTGTTAGGTTGAAAACATAATTAAAATGAAAATTATAAAATAAAACAAGACTATATTCAGTATAACCAAGATTATTCATATACAAAGTTGGATTTATTGTAAAACCAAAAGTTGGACTACTAGTCTCCATACACAACAAAAAGACACAAATAAGAACATATAAATGTATATAAAATACAGATGTGATTAAAACCAATAAAAATAAAAGTAAATAGTTTAGAAGCCGGAACATATGCAGTGTCATTCAATTGGGTCCTTTGTCTTTATGTATGAAATCTAAACATAGAGGTAGCTTATGTGCTTAATTGATCAATAATTTTTTGAGTTTTAACATATCTAATAAACATGTGAAAGTACTGAAACAAAAGAAACCAAAAGTAAAAAACAAGACAATTGAGAGACTCACAGCATTCCTATGACCTATGCATGCTCCGCGGAGGGATTATGTCCAGGCCAATTAACTTTCATTCAAGAAAAAATAAGAGAAAGGAATGACAATTAAAAATTAAGTTGAATTAATTTTGATCAAGAACGAAAAAGGTCTAATTTGCAAATAAAATAAAAAACTGAATAGAAATGCTAACATACATCTTCATATCAATTTTAGACAATAGATAATTCAATGCTCACTTCTATACTCATTAAAAAAAATTACATGAGAATCGCCTTGAAAACAGTCTCTCCTAGGCCTTAGCAATCTTCTCAAATAATGGGTTGCCAAAAAACTATTGTTTCAAGAATTTTCCTCCTATAAGAGCATCTCCAACCGTTGTGTAAATTTTTTTGTATAAATCTTATGTGTCAAGAAACTTTTACACAAAACTTAAAATGTAAAAAAAAATATGCTCCAATGGTACATTTCTAAACTTTTGTGTAAATTTTAAATGAACCAATAAGATAATTATGCATATTAGATATCATTTTATGCAAATTTTAATTATTTTTTCTTGAATTTTGGTATACAAAATATTATAACAATGGATCTTAATTTGTTGATCTTGATGAGTAGATTTTAAATCTATAATTTTTATTAAAATATATGATTCTATTAAAAGTTATTACATTTTAAAGTTTTATAAAATAATTGAGGAAAGAAAAGACTAACATGGCAGCGTAAACTTGGTGTGCATTTTATACATTCATTTTATACAAAAGCTAAATTTAAAATACTATTGGAGCCCAAAATTTTTACAAGTTTTGTATATCTTACACAACCTAAATATATACAACTGTTGGAGATGCTCTAACTATACTAATTTTGCAAGTGAAATAAATTTCTCCTTGTTTTCTCAAAGGGAAAAATAATATCATCTACAAATGGGATACATGTTAACCTCACCCTTTGTCTAACCTACCCCCATATATGTACCTTCAACTAGACCTAAATCAAGCCCCTTTCATATAAACTCTAACTTAGAAGCAACTTTACAGAACCCAATTTGATAACAATGAAAACTAGCAACTTTATCCACCAACAGTGCCCAAACCAATCTGTAATTCTTAATGAAAAAAGGAAGACCTAGTAAACTTCTTTCGGCAAAATGAAATATTCTCTACTTGTATGAATGATTGATCAACAAAATGCAATGGCAAAATGAATCTCATACTGATCCTTTAGTTATAGTTGGGACATTGCTTTTCATTTTCCAGTTAGAAAAATGAATATAGATAAAGCTAAACATAGATTTTCCGTCACTCTCAAAATTGATGTATATAATGGGTTCAAGTTCAAACATGAAACTAATAAAGAAAGAAAACGTTAATATATCTTATTCTTAAAAGACTAATTGAAAGTTAAAAGTAATATTTTCGAACAAGATGGGGGGCGCTAAACTTGATCTTCTTTATTGATTGAACAGCAACCTCCCCCCTATCATTACATTCTGCCAAATCCTATAACAATCCTTTTTTCCAGCAACACCCCAAATCCAAACTCTTGAGAAAAAGTATTGAATTGGAACAAATTTTACAGGTACCAAAAAACACTTGTATTAATGAAACCAACATAAACAGAATGAGACTTTGACATTATGATTCAAATAACGTGGCTGTTAAGGTGAAACTAAATAAAAAATGCAGAGAAATTTTTAATAGGCTAACCTGGACATCCCATAAAGTAACAGTAAGGAATATTAGCCTTCGGGTTCAGAGAAAAACTCCAATCAGAACCACAGAGGATGTCCAACCTACATATCAAATTTCATTTCCATTATTTTGTAAATGAATTTATCATTTAAAACTTTTGTTGTTCCACGATAGACTATTTTCGTGAAGCAAGAAATCGAAGATGCTTTTTGTTGAAGGAAAAATTTCTTCTAGTTGTTTACCTTGGAGATTTTACAGAATCTTGTAATTGGCCCATGTGAATGAAGTGCTCAACCCGCATTTTCCCGAAGAACCTGTCAAGTGAAAAGGGAAATATGCATTTTTACAATTGAGAGAATTAAGGGACAGAGATCTTAAATTGAAGAATAAAACCAGAATCTCTTTAATACTACCATAAAAAAAAAGGTCAGTTGAAGTGTGCAGGGCTTCTTAACCCAATCTATGAGATGTTTACATTGAGTTTCCTCCATAAATCCTGTAAGATATTTCTCTGCCTTGGATGAAAGCACTTTGATATGGAGAAATTAAGAAAAATCAATTATTACATTGAAGAAAAAGTAGCCATCGAAATAGCATAAAACTGATGAAGGAGACGGCAAAAGTTATTTTGGAAATTGAAGTAACAGTTACATGTACATTTTAAAGCATGCAACATACGTAAATCAAATTCACTCAGATGTCTTTGTTTCTTCATTTGACATATGATATCTAGAGCTAACTAGATAGCTTATGATAAATTTTAGTTTAATGGCCACAAAAAAGTATATGAATAAACAAGTTGTTCAAATAAGACATTAAAGAGGCTTACCATGTTCCTAGCTCATATCCGATCCGTCACTCGATATGTAATCTAATAATTCTTCTGGGAATATAAGAAACGTAAGATAAATAAGAAATCGATCATGGAAGATCCCTCATGTAAATAGAAAAAAATTAAATTGCAACATAGAGTTGAAATATACCTTCGTCTTCTGAGTCACGTCGTATCTTTGTGTTTGGCAAACATGGTAGATTTTTAAGTGACTCGCATCCAACAATGCGCAATCGTGTTAAGGACTCCAATTCCTCAAGTCCCTAGAGCTCAGTCAGTTTCACAAAGTAAAAAACATCTAACTTTTTTCAAATTTGTAAGGTTTGACAAATCAGGTAAGTTTTTAATATACTTTCACCCATGAACATTAAGTAATTTTAAGGATTTCAGTTCCTCAAATCCAAGTGCTTTAACATTTTCGTAAAATATATCAATTTCAAAAATAAATCAATTTCGAAAATGATTAAATGAATCAAGCTTTATCAATTATTTCTCACATATCCACATAATTCAAATCCAAGTGCTCCGGTTAATTTTCGAAATAAATCAATTTTGAAAATGATTAGCTCGATGAATCAAGCTCCATTAATTACTAACTTAGTCTAAACCTGCCCCATTTAAAAATATTGTGTAGAGAGAGAGAAAGAGAGACAGTTATTGTAAAACATGTATATGTAAAAATAGACAGAGCTATATATTAACTATGGTAAAACACATACATGTATATATGTAGAGAGACGGATATAGAGATAGATAGAGAGAGAGAGTAGCGTACCTTTTATGGGATGCTGGAAAGAAGTCATTAATGGGAAACCCGACCAACTAAAGCAGGTAAACCAATTCTTTTTGTTGGTGAAACTTCTTTGATATGCACAAAAAAGTAGTGTACAATTTGAGTATGTAACTTTAAATTATTAATTAAACATCAAAAAAATAAAGCAGTGTACGATTTGATGGATTTAATTCTAACAAAAAAAAAGGTGTATGAAGTTATTAGTTAACGCAAAAATTGAATAAAATCAATTATCAGCAAAAGGCATATTTAGTGAGCCAAGTCCTCTAATGATTCATCAATTCAGCTTTTGTGCTTTCTATGGATTTTTGGCTTGGCTTGGCTGTGTACTTTATAACTCTTTGATTAGTACTTTATGTTATGTTAATCACATCACTAAGTACAAAATCAGTTAATTACTTGGCCAAAACTAAGCCACACGGCTTACTGTTTTTTAGCAGTAATTAAACTAAAAATTCTTCCTTCATCCCTTTGAATAAGACAGGGATTACTTGCCAATTTCTTGGATTTACTCCTTAGTAATCACAATTAATTCCCTAAAAGAAAAAGGTCTTAAGGTAATTAAAATTAGGCCAAGGCATTTTGTGCAGTATAAGATGGTCACAATAAGAAAACATTATAAAAGGACCGAATATAAAATCAATGGCACAGCATCATTGCAATTGCTATAGTCACGTGGGGCCTGAAAACCAATAAAACAAATCAACACCATCTCAAGCACATATTTCCATGTCATAATATTTTAAAAGGAATACAAAGATGTAATAGTAAAAGGTCACAAAAAGGAAAGATAAATACAACACCATATATATATATATATTCTATTTTATAAATGGAACATCCTAAATTAATTTCTTCTAACTCACAAGTTTTGTATGGCATCTCTTCACTGCTGGCCACTAAGTACAATAAATACTGATTTTCTTCATTTTTCCTTGTGTTTTGTGATAGCCAACATAAAGGTGACTCCAACATTAAAAGAAACTTACAACACTCCACTCCTAGAGTAATTAACAATATCCCATAAAACTCACTTCCAAAATTAAACACGGATACATGTACAAGGCAGCAGTAGAATAATATAGTCAAATCTAAAGAAAGGAATTGCACTAGTAACACACACACACATATATATATATATATATATGAGCATTTCACTAACAACTTGAGCACTCAGATCTGGAAAGAAAGTTGTATCAGCATGGAGTGAGGGCAACGGAGGCATCTAAAAGAAGCTACAACTTACCAAATACTTGGAAAAATAGGTAAGTTCCAAAATTAGGTTTTATCCTCAAATATTTAATCTACATACACTACATACACTGATTCGCACACATATAAGCAAGATTAACTTCACTAATTGAAACCCTAATATTTTGACCAAGAAATCAAATTTCAGAATATAAAATTCATTCAAAATCAGAAACATACCTTGAATTCAACGTCGAGCAAACTTGAAAGCTAGTGGGAACTTGAGAGGAACAACTTGAGTGGGTTTGAGATTTGAGCTAGTGGGCAGGCTAGGGCTAGTTGAGGGTGGGTTTGAGATTTCGTGGCGAGGCTAGGGCTGAGCGTGGGTGGATATTTGGAGGGGACGAGGTGTGAGGAGATGAGAGGAGCAAAGGGGATGAGTGAGGGTTGAGATTTGGGGGCTCGAGAAAGGGGGACAGATGGGAAAGTGGAAAAATAGGAAGGGGAAGAGAAGGAGATCATCAAAATTAGAAAGGGGGAGAAAGGGGGAGAACGAAAATTAAGAGAGGGATTCCGAAATTTCTATCCCGCTCATATTTTGGTGCCCAAATTTACAACTTGTCTCGGTTTATCCCCGTTACACTTGTATTGCTAATATTGTCACGGTCGAAAACCGTGACAATGTTATTAATTAAGTGTTACATGTTAACAAACAGTGCCATTATTCACTTGTTTCGATCTAAAACCGATACAAATACGTGTGACGGTCCAAAACCGTGACAAAGCCTCCGCGCGTTATAGTGACATTTTGCTCAATTTGGTGTAGTGTAGCCGCACGCCCAACCGTACGGCTACCTGCCAACCGTACGGTTGGCACACCCTTGTCGCACGCCCTAGCCGCACGCCATGCGGCTACCCCCTGCGGTTGGCCTCTTTTGGAGCGTTTTTGGCGGATTTTTCCCTATAAATAGGACCCTTGGGATCCCATTTTGGGATCATCAACACTCAATAGTGTTTTTAGCAATTAGAAACTCTGTCAAAATTATTAGAGAGTCATTTTAGAGAAATTCTGAGAGAGAACTTCTAGAGAGAGAAAATCTAGAAAGAGAAAGTTCTAGAGATAGAAAGGAGCAATCAAGGCAAGGTTCTTATTTCTTCTTCAAGCGCATCAGGTATATTTTCTACAACCCTCCTTAATTTCAGTACTGCATTTAATTTCAATTTTAATACAGAAAATTAGATAACTTGCAAAGAAGTTCATTGCTTTCAAAACAAGTCCTTTCTAAGTTTAACAAGAAATCTAAAATCTGTTTTGACACGTTTTCAAAACAAACAAAAATACAAAAACAGTTTCCAAAAGAAAGGAACTACGAGACTCTGATTTCATTCTTAGAACGAATACGTAGGCGCTCGCAAAGCTCGAGTCTGGTTTCAAAATATTATTTTAAACTGAATTTATCCGGAAAGGACTATTCTGAAAACCATTCGAACTACTTGCAAGATATCTAAAATAGGAATTAGATACATGATCCATTAAGAGACCGAAAGGGTGAATTGGGGGCCTAACACCTTCCCAATTCGTAACGTAGTTCCCGAACCCTAGCAAAGTAAATTTTCAAAATAATTCTCTGGTTTCAAACGTATGAAAGATAATTCATTTTCGAATTATCCTTCGTACGATCTTTTGTTTGTTTTCTCGTAAAACAAACTGGCGACTCTACAAAACACGTTTTCAAATAAAACCGAGAACGGAGGACTTCCCTCTCTCGGGGGTATGGGTCCGGATTTCCACAGTGGCGACTCTGCTGGGGATGTCGAGAACTAAGCTCTTGTATAATGGATCATGTATTTAATTACTATTCTTTATTAGATATAGGTCTTGCAAGCCTTAGTCCTAGGATAACATAGAAGCAATCTAGGTGGATACCCTGATACCTTTATTTGCTAATTATGTGAGGAAAATCTTTTTCATAATTAAAATTGTGTAAATTACAGTAACAAACCCTAAAGCATTGATCAATAATGAACTGCCATATTGTTATTTTGCACGCACTCACGTCTTATCATGCATTTTCGCGAGTGTGAATTTACCCTATCAGCCTCGGGACCAGAGTCGTGACTAGGCCGCGGACTTGCGGGTCTGCACTGCCAAAAGCGCCTGGGACCACTCTCCTTGGCCAAGTACTTACCGAGGTATATCGAGTGACGAGAACACTCACGTACCCGGGACGTATATCAAAAGGTCCTTACACGTACCTGCGCTCTTGAGGTATATCGTAAGACCTACCAAATAGGAGGGAGCCTTAAACCTTACCCTCTTCAACCACGCTTGCATATAGGGGAGTCAGCTCAGAACACAAAGATTTTCTGCATTGTTTTACTGACTGACAGTCGTGAGAATCTAGTGAGCGAAAGCCCTGATTCCATGAACAAAGCAACTCATGAGGAGAGAACTTCCCGTGTTTTCAAATGATTTTTCAGAAAACTCTTTTCAAAATAATTTTCCAAAACTATAGACGGTCAGGGAACCCATGGAATTCTGTTCCTACCCTACCTCTATACGGGGCTCTCAAGTTGTCGCCGTTGGTCTGCTTTTGATCTCACCTAAAGAAAAACTTTTTGTGTGTTTAGCGTCGTCTCGATCGATGTATTTCTGGGAATCTGGCAAGTATTAAAAGTTCATATTTTCTTTTGTTTCCGGGAAATATTCTATACACATCGGGATTTGTCCTTTTCTCCTTCGGAAGACTTATATTCGATCTGGCTTCCATTTGGGCCGGAAGAGATAGCACTGGTAGATTGGTTTGACCGGATACACCAGCTGATATAGAATATCAACCGCCACAAACTTCGAACAGGGTCACTGGAAACTCTTTCGCTGCAGTGGATCTGCCACCAGGTCCTTCCTACCAAAATCAAGGGATGTCTCAACAGAATATTAATATGGGAATGCCGCCAGGGCATACTTCTGTGGATCCAACAAACACTGTATTAGGGTCAGACACTGTAACCATACCAACCCCGGAAGAGATGTACCGAATGCTTGGGGACATTAGCAAGAGCCTAGCATTGCTAGTAGATGATCAACGAACCACCAAGGCTCGGCTAGAGGAGATAGACAGAGGTCGACGGGTTATGAATGAGCCAACAAAAGAGACACCGCCTGCACCACCTATGCCACCATCTATTCATGGTCAACCAGTTGTGAATGAGCCAATAAAAGAGGCCCCACTTGTACCACCCGCACCACTATCTGTTCACTCCGATATTCCAACTCTTGTTGAACCCCATACTCCACATAGGCGACCTGATCTGATTGAGAATTGGCTACACCAAGAAGTCCCACCTGAAGCATCCCAACATGCTCAACAATGGCAACCACCACATCATCCTTATCATGATCCATACTATGACCCTATTCTGCGTCCAGTGAGTGTGCAGGGTGATGCCATTCTTCCACAAGAGGTGATTTCGGAAAGGAATAAGGCTTTAGATGAGCTTAAGGAACAATTGAAAGCCTTAACCCAGAAGGTAGCCGAGGGATCAAACGACCTGACACAGCTCCAGAGCTACAATTTGTACCCGGAGGCTCATTATCCGGTGGGATTTAAGATGCCGTCGATTCCAAAGTTTACAGGAACTACACCGCCAGAACTCCACCTGAAATCATATGTTCGCTCCATGAGAATCTATGATATTGGGGAAGCTGAATTGGCTAATTCTTTTCATCTTACGCTAGCTGGACCGGCTCAGAGTTGGTTTTTGAACCTCGAAAAACATCGGGTTAGATCGTGGCCAGCCATTGTCCAAGAGTTCGTGGCACAGTACAAAACCAATGAAGAGCTTAAAGTCACAAGAAAACATTTGGAGATGGCTAAACAAAAAGAGAATGAAAGTATTAGCGAATTTGTCACAAGGTGGAGGGCACTCGCTGCACAAATGGTGGAATGGATGGATGAAGAGGAGCAATTGGGAATGATCGTCAAGAATCTGAAAGTAGAAATTCGAAATAAGATGGGTCACCAATTCTTTGGCCGTTTCAAAGCCTTGTTGCATGTGGGAAATGAGATAGAAGAAGAATTGGCTAAACAAGCTGAAGTAAAAAGTTCAAGTGCACAGTACAAGAAATCTTCAACCCCGGCTGCGAACCAGATTTCAACATACAACCCCTTTATTCAGAGCAACATTGACTATTCTGCTAATTCTTTCGCCACCTTCACCAACATTTCTTCTTCAGGATACCAGAGTCACAACAACAATAGGGGCGCTAACCGAGTCAGACTCAGGAAAAGGAAGCTCTTGCAACTGCCGGGGAATTTAAGTATGATATATAAGGAGTTGAAGGATGTAGGAATGATCTATCCGCTAAACCCGCGACCAATTCCAAATCCGGTCCCCACTAATTGGAACCTCAATGAATCATGCGAATATCACCAGAATGTGGGACACACGACAAATGATTGCATAGCTCTTCGGAATACTATTCAGGACCTTATTGAAGCAGGAAAGATACCAGACCCATCTCTTTTAAATCATCAGGGATTGAACATTGGTAATCAGAGATTGAAGATTTGTAATCAATGATTGAGAATTTGAAAAATAGTGATTGACGATTTGTCATTTGTCATTTGTAAACATGAACTACGAAGACCTGAGCCCCATATTGGATTATTTTTTTGGAATGTTAGGACATTGGGGAACGTAGGCAACCTGAGAAGTAACATCAGGCCCGGTCTATTCTGATAAAACAATCTCTTTCACCCACAATAAGATGACGAGAGGTTGGAAGAATAGTTCATTTAAAGGCACCAGTCAGTTCGAGGAACAATGAAGGGTTTGTAAAGAGAAGTTTCTGTGGAGAAAAGGGCAAATCTTGATAAAGATCTCGAGCAAATTTGTCTTAGAATTTCTTGCGAATGTAACAAAACAAAATATGAATTACCCTTTATAATTGCCAGATTCTCGGAGAGAACGATCTTTGCATTTGCATCTGCATGGGTCTGGGGGTCAATTGCGCGTAAAGCATATTATATAATGACCAATACTTTCGTGAATAAAATGCACATCATAAAGCGCTCACATTTTCATGAAATAATATATAAAAATGAGCTTCAAAACACCCATACTACATAAATATAATAATTCCAAGGAAATTTTTCAAAGAGAAACCTGACACCTAAAGGGTACGGGGGCAGTATGAATTACTCTTGAGACAGAAGAACCCGATGAAGATACTTGAGCTACAAGGTTTCGAGTAAGATTGAGACTCCGAAGGAGATTGCAAAAGAGGTGGTGGATCACTTTAAATATGCATTGGAAAAGAAGGCTTCAAGTAAGATTAAAGCTCTGAGTAAAGTTACAACAGGGGATAAGGACCGCTCTAAGGTTTATGGGGGAAGATTCCAAGGCTGATACTTCGATGGATCAATATCCAAACTTCGAATACGACTGAAAAATAGGGTAAGGACAATTCTAAATATGGAGTGGAAGACCCAATGCAATGCGGATACTTTGATTGAATGGCATCTTCAAAGACTCATCTCACATTATTATCCAAAGGCGGACACTTTGATGAAATAGTATCTCTAGAAGGCTTGTCTTTCATCCTCATACGGACAGTTGGCACAGGCAACAACAACTGATCCATCCCAGACTAATGAAACCAAAGATGCATTGAATGAAGCTAGATCGCATGGAGAAGTTCGCGTTGAAGTGGAATGAAGACCGGTCATGCAAAGATATCCTTAGTCATCATTATCTCTCATTAGCCTTGCGAAATGAATGAATCATAGTCATCAAGATGCAGAATAACCTAATCAAAGCTAGAATGCGTCGCACGAATGAAGCCTCACATCGAAGAAAGAAGTACATTCCATAATTCAGTGGTAATTTGGAGAAAATCCAGCATTGGTTGAAGTCTAAGATGGGGCGCGTGTGCTATTTTCGTATAAAAATTTGGGATATTTTAAACTGGGGGTGATATTAAAATCTGAAAACTTTACAAAAATATTTTCATCAAAATTGCGCAAAAGGCCACCAGACCCACCACATTGCATGCATATCTCATGTTTTCTAGCATAAACAACATATTCACATAATTTTCTCTAAACGAGAAATTTGAATTGAAACGTACCCGTACGAGTCGGCGAATCTTGTGTGCCAAAGGCTCCATTGTACACCACGAATGACCTTCCAATAAAGGCCAAATTGCTATTTGATGATACACCAATCTTTATCAGATCCGTTTAACCCCAGGGGGTCTCTCAAAATCCACACATACCCATTCGTCATCAAGAAAGGCACATCATACAGAAACGGCCGTGGCTGATCATCACGAATACATGACCAACAGTAAGTATGTGAGCAAGAAAAGGATATGCTAAGAAGAGAATGAAAAGTTTGAAAGTTCAAATGGAAAAAGATGTCATTTTGTTGCCCAGCTCACTTTGTCGTTTGGGCACTTGTTGTATGACAAGTTCCTTGTCACACAACAAGTGGGGGGTAATCCCAAACAACAAAACCAACAAAGTTTTGACAAAAATTTTGCAAAATTGACTTCTTGGATGTCTGAAAGACTTTCTGGTTAGTTTTCTAAGATAAACAGACTGAGAATCACTAACACACGCACGACAAAGTAAGATACAAAGCCCAAAAGCTGAATTTTGAGATTCTGTGGTGGAGCCGAGCTTTGAGGAATGATTAGTCCTGGACACAGTTCAAATCTGGCAAAAGAGGAAGGTGTAAAAGAGGAATCGGGTACAAGAAAAAATTGAAAAAGTAGAAAAGGGTAAAATCATGTTGGTCCAAGTGAGAAGTGAGTAAAACAGAAAGGAAGAAAAATCGACAAGGAGAGCCACACTAAGAGTGACAGCTGTGCCAAAAGGCAGAGGGCTACATCTTAGGTGAGTAAGGCTCCTGTTTGGAAAAAAAAAAAAAAAAAAAAAGAGAGAGAAAAAAAAGAGAAAAAAAAAATCCGAAAGACAAAAAATAAAGGGGGCCGGATTAAGCAAAAGAGGGAGCAATAAGGGTATCGAAAAACAGAAAACGATACAGGACCAGCATCTTCCCTGTGGAAAAATCAAAGGGTAGCTTGAGGATTATCGAGAATTCCAGGCGAAAATTCCATCCCCATGACTAAAGAGAGGAAAACTGAGGGTAGAGAGATGCCAAATCCCAAAAATCCATGCACAGCGGTCCGAAAGTTTCCACGGAAAGTTAATTCAAAAGTCTAATTCCCAATAAAGGTCAAAACTGAGGGTAGAAAGGAATGAAAAACAAAACCACTCCCACTTGCAAGCAGTTCTCCCTAACATATCATTTTTGGAAAAATCAACAAAACAATGTCTGAGTAACCATGGCAACGAGACAGTAGAAGGGAATTTTTTCGAATTCCTGAAAAGATAGGAATTCTTCGCATTCCCCAAGATGGGAATTTCTCCGAAACCCCTTTCCCCAAGAAGGGAAATAACGACTCCATGTGTACCCCAAGAAGGGAATTTTTTCGAATTCCTGAAAAGATAGGAATTCTTCGCATTCCCCAAGATGGGAATTTCTCCGAAACCCCTTTCCCCAAGAAGGGAAATAACGACTCCACGTGTTCCCCAAGAAGGGAATTTTTTCGAATTCCTAAAAAGATAGGAATTCTTCGCATTCCCCAAGATGGGAATTTCTCCGAACCCCCTTTCCCCAAGAAGGGAAATAACGACTCCACGTGTTCCCCAAGAAGGGAATTTTTTCGAATTCCTAAAAAGATAGGAATTCTTCGCATTCCCCAAGATGGGAATTTCTCCGAAACCCCTTTCCCCAAAAAGGGAAATAACGACTCCACGTGTTCCCCAAGAAGGGAATTTTTTCGAATTCCTGAAAAGATAGGAATTCTTCGCATTCCCCAAGATGGGAATTTCTCCGAAACCCCTTTCCCCAAGAAGGGAAATAACGACTCCACCTGTTCCCCAAGAAGGGAATTTTTTCGAATTCCTGAAAAGATAGGAATTCTTCGCATTCCCCAAGATGGGAATTTCTCCGAAACCCCTTTCCCCAAGAAGGGAAATAACGACTCCACGTGTTCCCCAAGAAGGGAATTTTTTCGAATTCCTGAAAAGATAGGAATTCTTCGCATTCCCCAAGATGGGAATTTCTCCGAAACCCCTTTCCCCAAGAAGGGAAATAACGACTCCACGTGTTCCCCAAGAAGGGAATTTTTTCGAATTCCTGAAAAGATAGGAATTCTTCGCATTCCCCAAGATGGGAATTTCTCCGAAACCCCTTTCCCCAAGAAGGGAAATAACGACTCCACGTGTTCCCCAAGAAGGGAATTTTTTCGAATTCCTGAAAAGATAGGAATTCTTCGCATTCCCCAAGATGGGAATTTCTCCGAAACCCCTTTCCCCAAGAAGGGAAATAACGACTCCATGTGTTCCCCAAGAAGGGAATTTTTCGAATTCCTGAAAAGATAGGAATTCTTCGCATTCCCCACGATGGGAATTTTCTCCGATCCCCTTTCCCCACGAAGGGAAATAACATTTACCGCGCATTCCCCAAGAAAGGAATAATCTTTATCCACACATTCCCCATGATGGGAATCCTTTTTTCGAAAAATTAGAATTCTTCGCGCATTCCCTACGAAAGGAATCTAGCTCACTTTCTCCAATGATAAAAATCTCTTCTAGCACCACACCCCACAAAAGGATATATCACAAGACTAAGGTCTTTATTCTTCTTCTAAGAAAAGGGAAAGCTTCGAGAACGCTTTTTTTCCACCACGGTCTTTTGGAATCAGCATATTGCCAAGCCCCCTCGTGTAGTCCTACACACTGAGGGTGATGTGCCACTGAGGGTAATGTATCACTGAGGGTAGATGGAAAGAAAAGGTTGATGTTTCGTGACGCCCGGCCAAAAAAGAAAGGGGCAATTGTGGGTTGCATCACCTGAAGCACAAAAGAATCCGCATACCAGAAAGGGTATACTCTGATTCACCCGAGAGTCGTGAATCGTTGTCTTCTTATCATCCCAGTATTCTTGGGGACAAGAATCCCGGGACGAGAGGGTCTGTGAACACCCCAATCTACGACTCTCGTGCGAATACTGATTTTCTTTAAGCATCCTGCATTTAATCATGAATCATCATACATGTAGAAAGACTGATAGGAAAGACTCCCCTGTCGCACGCCCAACCGTACGGCTACCTGCCAACCGTACGGTTGGCACCTCCTAACCGCATCCCCTAGCCGCACGCCCAACCGTACGGCTACCTGCCAACCGTACGGTTGGCACCTCCTAACCGCATCCCCTAGCCGCACGCCCAACCGTACGGCTACCTGCTAACCGTACGGTTGGCACCTCCTAACCGCATCCCCTAGCCGCACGCCCAACCGTACGGCTACCTGCCAACCGTACGGTTGGCACCTCCTAACCGCATCCCCTAGCCGCACGCCCAACCGTACGGCTACCTGCCAACCGTACGGTTGGCACCTCCTAACCGCATCCCCTAGCCGCACGCCCAACCGTACGGCTACTTGCCAACCGTACGGTTGGCACCTCCTAACCGCATCCCCTAGCCGCACGCCCAACCGTACGGCTACCTGCCAACCGTACGGTTGACACCTCCTAACCGCACCCCCTAGCCGCACGCCCAACCGTACGGCTACCTGCCAACCGTACGGTTGGCACACCCTTGTCGCACGCCCTAGCCGCACGCCATGCGGCTACCCCCTGCGGTTGGCCTCTTTTGGAGCGTTTTTGGCGGATTTTTCCCTATAAATAGGACCCTTGGGATCCCATTTTGGGATCATCAACAATCAATAGTGTTTTTAGCAATTAGAAACTCTGTCAAAATTATTAGAGAGTCATTTTAGAGAAATTCTGAGAGAGAACTTCTAGAGAGAGAAAATCTAGAAAGAGAAAGTTCTAGAGAGAGAAAGGAGCAATCAAGGCAAGGTTCTTATTTCTTCTTCAAGCGCATCAGGTATATTTTCTACAACCCTCCTTAATTTCAGTACTGCATTTAATTTCAATTTTAATACAGAAAATTAGATAACTTGCAAAGAAGTTCATTGCTTTCAAAACAAGTCCTTTCTAAGTTTAACAAGAAATCTAAAATCTGTTTTGACACGTTTTCAAAACAAACAAAAATACAAAAACAGTTTCCAAAAGAAAGGAACTATGAGACTCTGATTTCATTCTTAGAACGAATACGTAGGCGCTCGTAAAGCTCGAGTCTGATTTCAAAATATTATTTTAAACTGAATTTATCCGGAAAGGACTATTCTGAAAACCATTCGAACTACTTGCAAGATATCTAAAATAGGAATTAGATACATGATCCATTAAGAGACCGAAAGGGTGAATTGGGTGCCTAACACCTTCCCAATTCGTAACGTAGTTCCCGAACCCTAGCAAAGTAAATTTTCAAAATAATTCTCTGGTTTCAAACGTATGAAAGGTAATTCATTTTCGAATTATCCTTCGTACGATCTTTTGTTTGTTTTCTCATAAAACAAACTGGCGACTCTACAAAACACGTTTTCAAATAAAACCGAGAACGGAAGACTTCCCTCTCTCGGGGGTATGGGTCCGGATTTCCACAGGAGGGAAGCCTAGTTGTTAGAGGCAGAGGAAGACCTAGAAAAACTATACGTGAAACTATTAAGAAGGATTTAGAGGCAAATGGTTTTACTATAGATATGATTCATGACAGACCACTATGGCGTCGTTTGATCCATGTAGCCGACCCCACCTAGTGGGATAAAGGCTTGTTGTTGTTGTTGTTGTATATCCATTAGGAACCAATAAAATTTCAATATATTGCCATTGAGATAAGCGAAGTCCACGAGAATAAGGAACAAACTTTAAACCCAAGAAGAATTCATAAAAGGCCCAAATTTCTCAAAAGAAAATTCAGTGCTTAAAAGTTTAAAGAAAATATTATAATGATCATTAATTTTTATTACAATAAGTACATGTCACTACAACAAATTGTAACCAATTGTGTGGACAAAATTTAACGAGTCACTGGATAATTACTTTATGTATTTGTGGGAGGATAAAATTGGAGCCCCTATTTGTGCTGGGTATTCGAAAGCAGGCTCAAGATTTATCGAATGTTCTTAGAGTAAGCTCGAATAATGAAGAAAGACCCACGATAGTCAGATGAAGCCGAAAGTTCCAGTCGAGTATAAATACACAAGCCAAGTATGTCTACGAGATCAGGGGTAACAAGAGTGCCGATATGGTCGTCACAACAAATGAGAAAGAGACGCCCATACTCATGGGCATAATTAGCGCTTATTGCCGATATGGGCACCAGGGCGAATAGCAAATGGACACCTATAAAGTGTTAAGTTAGTTATGTGTAAGGACACTCCCCATGGGAAAAGGGCAACTTTGGTGCACAAGTTATACCCTTTATAGTCTTTTTACTGTTAACCTAATGAGCATTGTGATTCTAATTCTATATGTATAAATAGAAACGGAAAGCTCACTTAGAGAGGAGAATGATTCCAAATTTTATTTTCATACATTTTAGCATTCTTTCTATGAGAACAACCTTTCCCACTATAATTACTTTTAATTAGGCCATTTGAGCCAACTGAAGAACACCATCACACACTAAGGAGGTCGTAGTGCTGGACTGAGTATAACAGCCACTAGAGGAACCTACCCCACAAACAAAATCTCATCTCCATTACTGCGAATTTATTGTTCATATCCATCACTTTTGACACATCTAGTTAATGGTTCTGTCGGTTTGGGCCGGCTTTATCTTAGTTGGGGTTGGTCAGATTTCTGCCTCCCGCAGTATCTATCTTTTATCAAAAAGCATATGAATAATAAGTTACTATTAAATCACTTTATGAATATTGATATGATAGTTATGTGAACATTATTGTTGTCAGAATTTTGTCGACAAAAGTTTGACGTCTATCAGTGAAGAAATGTGTAGAATGGTAGACTTCTCCATTGTAAAAGGAGAAGTAAGTAGCAGTTTGTAATCATTGAGTGTTGTAAGATTTTTTCTCATCTCTAAAAAACTTTGTAATCAATATCATATAAATAAAAAGTTCGATCATTTTTTGCGCAACATTGTAATTGGTATAAGAGGTTTAGTTTCATCTTAATTATTATGTAAATATATCTATCTTTATCTTTTTATTTTTCTTTCTGGTAGTTTAATTTCAAGTTGAGATTGCATCTTTTTTTTTTCCTTACGTGTTTTCATACAACCCATACACCTATTACATATCAAAGCCTATATCTCCTATAAAGCCATTTTAGCCTTGTTTATGGCAATTAGGCTATTAGGGAACTGGTTTTAGGCACGTAAAACACTAGTAATAGGAGGTCTTAGGTACCATTGAAAACATTAGCAGAAGAACAAACTTACATTATTGACTTAGAATGCATAGCTCCAGTAATAGTTAAATGAGAATCCATGTATAATCACCAACAATATATAGATAAACAATCTGAAAATATAAGTAGCGTGTGTGTCGCTTTAAATAATATGACATATATTATGATAGGTTGGATCAAGAAAATCGAACCCGTGAATCTTAAAAATTAGAAACATCAAATGCTTGTAGAAAACAAACTTTTGAACTTAGAACTTCAATTAAATTTGGAAAATAAACCAAATTTAAGATGTGATGAAAATATTGATGATATTTTAAACTCTTTAGATGGTATGAATAGTTCAGGAAGTAATCAAACTCCTAGACTATATTATGGAACAAAAGAGATAAATACTCTTTAAACAGAAAATTTTAATTATATAGAATTTATAAATGTAGAAGAATTATAGATTATTGGTGAGAAATATATAAAGATCTAAATTTAAGTATCTTTGAAAGAAATAAAATAATAGAACAAATACAAACCACGCATTTAGAACATGAAGAATTATTAAAACACTTTTCAGTATGAAATAAATTAATATTCATATAATGAAGAAGACCAAGAACCATCTTACATAGCAAACATTGTAAGTGATGATGAAAAAAAAGATAAAGGAAAAAAATGGCAGAAGAACCTTTAAAGAACTTCTGTAACTGGGATGAATTTCAAAAATTCATGCAAAATCCTGTTACAGATAAAGAAGATTTTGTTAAAACAATATAAACTTCAACTAGTGGTACTAAGAATGAGGAATAACCTAATCCTTATCATATTAGAATAGATGATTTAAATAAACAATCAGTTGCACAACATAATACATATATATATATATATCTGTATATCTATCTTGATCTAAGAAATGTCCATTCAAAGAACAAGAACAAACAATTAATGATTGGGCACAATCACTATCCATCTTAATTACTAATTATGGAAAAGTATGGACCAAAGAAAAGTTCTTAGATTATGTGGCTGCAACCCTCCAAGGAGATGTTGTAACGGTTACAATAATGGGAAAAATACGAAATTGGAAAACATCTAAAAGCTGCTTTATTTCAAAATTTTAAATCTTTTGATGAAATCTTAAATGATTTTGTTAAAATAATTAAAGAAAATCTAATTGGAAGTATGGGAGAAACCCAAATCCAAGAAGATGCATATTACATATTATCAAAACTTGAATTATTCCAAAATTTTTATATTTTCCTGAAATGCGTGGAGATTTTCGTTTACGAAATAATTTTATTTTAAAATATTTACCAATGATCATAAACAACGGATCACTTGAGCTAACATTAAATAAATAAATGGCAGAAATTCTACTTTTACAACAACATAATTATAAATGTGACCGGGGATTTTCACCTATTAAAAAAGGAGAAATGTCTTCTATAATAAAAAACTTAGAAGAAACTCATTGGCTATATGAAATTTTAAAAGAAAATTTTAATAAAAACGCACTAAAATTATGGGATAAAAGTCTTAGATATTGTCAACTTAAGTTAAGAGTCCCAAATGTAATTATAATAGTCAAACCAATGATTTATACTAGAAAAATTATAAATGAATTTGATAATCAAATCAAAGAATTATTAGATACAAATCTAATTGAAAAAACAGTAAGTCCACGCTCTAGTCCGACACTTATAGTAAGAAACCATAGTGAGATAAAAAGAGGGAAAGCAAGAATGGTGATAAATTACAAACACTTAAATGAACAATTAGTGTTTGATAGTTAATTTGTCCCAAGAAAAGATATTTTGATTAATCAAACTAAAGATAAAAAGATTTTTAGTAAATTTGATTGTAAATTAGGATTCAAGCAGATAAAACTAACTAAAGAGTCAAAACCTTTAACAGCCTTTAGCATTCTAAGAGGGCATTGTCAATGGAATGTTACGCCTTTTGGATTAAATATTGCACCATAAGTATTCTAACGATCAATGGACGGAATCTTTACAGACCTTAAAGATTTTCGTGTTGTCCATATTGATGACATTTTAGTATTTTCAAATTAACTATAAGAACATAAAAAACATTTAAAAACATTAAGTGGTAAATTCCAAAAACATGGAATAGTACTATCTCCAAATAAAATAGAAATAGAAAAAATATAAATTGATTTTCTTGGAATAATTTTAAATGAAGACGGTTTAAAGATAACAAGATCATATAATCTCTAAAATTAGAAATTTGATGAAAATATATAAGATAAAAAACAATTACAAAGTTTTTTAGGAATCCTTAATTATGGCAGAAATTTCATACAAGGATTATCCCAAAAAGATTTACCTCTTTTTGAAAAACTCCAGAAAAGTGATGAATTTGTTTGGACAAATAAAGATACAATTTTAGTAAGAAACATAAAAAATGATATTCTTGTAAATTATCTTAAAGTTTATTTCCTACAACAAGGAGATAAACTGATTCTTGAAACAGATGCTTCTGATTTATTTTGGGGTTATATCCTTAAAGCAATTCTAGCAAAACTTTGGACAAAAACTGAATCCAATATCTTGGTATAAGACCTAGAAAAACTCCAATATCAAAAAATCTATAGAAACAATAATTAATATGTGATTACAATTCAAGTAAATTTAAACCAAATGAAATAAAATTATTATACTTGAAAAAGAAATATTAGCAATCAAAAAATTTCATATCTTCTTAGCCCCAGATGATTTCATTATTAGAACCAATAATTAAGCAATTAAAGATTTCCTCATTAGTAAAAGAAATATACTTAAAGGAAGAAGATTAAAATGGTATAACTAAATTGCTTTATATACTTTTGAAGTAGAACATTTGAAGGGTACTAATAATTTTCTTGCAGATTTTCTTAGCAGAAATTTTATTGAAAACCACTAAAACACTAGACTAATATTATTTTATTTTACAGCAATGACAGACCCTAACAAGGGGAAAAACAAAATTGAAAATGGATGATGGATTTCAATTGCTAAAAAAGTAAGACACACTACATCTGGATCATCTTCACAGCCTAACCAAGGAACTGTGAATACAAATACACTGCTCCAAGCGCGACCGGTATATGTAGTATTTAGGGATCGCCAACCAAAAATCTATAATAATTGGATTCAATGCCAAACTCAAGTATTGAATTTTCCTAGAGCAACTTTTCAAAAATATCATAATCTTCACCAAGGAATGGCAGCATGGGATGAATGGACAAGATAGCCCACACCTATACATTATTTCCCTAATCTAGTTCAACAATTTTCTGGCCTAACTACAAGGGAAGAAAAAACTCCCAATATTGAAGAAATAAAAGAGTTTTATAATCCAGGAATACCCTTGGAAAGTCATGAACCTTTAAATAAAGTATGGAAAGCTCAAATTTTTGCGAATAAAAAAGAATTTCACGTAAATATGAGTAATCTTTGTGAAATGATTTTTGAACAAACAAGAATCCTTCAAGAATGAACCCAATTTCTCGAAAATTTTAAAACTTTGTCCTTGTTTTGTAGAGGTTTCGATTTTTTTTGTTGGAAAATGTGAAAATAAGTTGAAAAGTTGAGTTGAGTTGAATTTGATTTTTATTGGAAGGTTTTTTTTTTTCAACCAATTCAAACTCATGAAAAAAACTCAAAAAATAGTTACAATTGATCTTATTTTTATAGATCTTGATAAGCAGTTTTCAAATATATATATATATATATTATCTAATTCCGATTTTTGGTGTTTTAAAAATTTTATGAGAGAGAAAGTAAAATGAAATGAATTTTGAGAAGTGTGAAAGTAAAGTTGACTTTTTGGTAGAAAACTAAAAAGTTGATTTTTTAGTTTTCTACTAAACAGGGGCTTAGTTTCAAAATTCTAAAACAAATAAATTATGAGACTGAACTGTCCTATGACTCAACCAATCAAGTAAATACTTTTCTTTCTTTTGGCGAATTATTAGAAAATGAATTTTCAAATAATATTTTTTACACTGTTAGAAGAATTTTTCTTTATGAGAAGGCAAGACTCCTTCTTCTTAGACCATTATTTCAAATAGAAATTCTTCAAAAAATTAAAGATCAAAATTCAAAGATAAAAAGTCTTTTGAATCAATATAGTCAAAACTTAAATGATCACAAAATAATTCCAAAAATCCATCTTTATACAGAAGATGATGTTTGTACTATTGAAACTATTGATTGGGGACTTGTAAACCTCATTATGTTCTCCAGTAGTATATCTTGTAATATTACTCAGTTACCCATGATGATCAAAACCATGATCTACCATGTGGTACATAAACGTAAATATATTTAATGTTACAAGTTCTATTGGATGGTGATTTAGAGATAAATTCTACCAGCAATTATTAAATATGGGTGCTTCAAGCCACAAAGAAATTCGAATATCAATGGTTTGAGAATGGTATGTATATCGAAACACCCATCAACCAACTTAATGTTCAAAGCTATTTTTAGAGAAATCTGATACAAGTTTCTGCAATAGCCAAACAATTGTATGAAAAAATTCATCATTTTCCTAACTATTACAAAACCATGGTAACAGATGGAAGATGACTTTCGTTACTGATCTTAATTCTACATATCAACTCTCCTATCAACAAATGGTTGAGGTAAAACTTTTTCCGAAAAATCTAAAAGATAAAAAACATTTAGATGTTCCATATAATTTACTGATGGAGGTCGAAGAATTGGAAAATCAAATTCAAAACTATACTCTTAATCCATTGGACTCTATTGGAGAAGGTAATCTCATTAACCAAACGGAAGATTAGAAGAAAAACGTCACCCTTGACGTCAAAGAATTTGGCACCTATTGATTGACAGCACAACCTAGCCAGCACGAGATAGGTGTACATGTTCTTGAAAGTGGTAGAGAAGACTAATAAAAGAAGTTCGCATAAGACGTTAGCCAACTATTCGAATAAAATTTAAAGAGTTATTATATAATTACTTTATGTATTTGTCTTTTATCAAAAAGCGTATGAATAATAAGTTACTATTAAATAGTAGTTTGTAATCATTGAGTGTAATATTTTTGAAGAAATATATATATATATATATATATATTTGTGCTTTGTCATCTATAGTATTCTTTTAAAGACTAAAATTATAATTTGTTACAAAAGTTGCTTTAATTTTCTCTCACCATACACTTAGTGATGCGGTTTTGGTGACCACATTGTGAAAAAAATATTTTATCACTGTTATGATTTGTGACAGCTGGACATAATATTACTAATAAATATTTAGAATAGTTATTTTGTTGTCATTGGTAAAAAACATGCTTGTGTCGGGACTTTACAGCCTCTTACTTTCTCTCTCCGTTTCTTTTGTAATTTCTTTTATCCAACTCAATATTAGTTCTTTAAAAAATGGAACTTGTGAGTGGCAAAAAATTGCTGTGTTGCTCATAAGGAATGATTAGTGACGATCAAAGATGAAACATAAGTAAGCCATAATCAAACCACCGCAAAAGAGACAAATTTTTGGGTTACGATAATTCCTCGGGCCTATAAATGGTGATCCGATGTACGTCCTCCACATGTGTATGTTTTTCTTATATAATGTTAAGGTATGACTTATACAAGAGCTATAAAGCTTTTTAAACAGAGCTATTGCCTCTCTCTAGGTTGTGCTAACGAGTTATCCCCTCAAGATGGCCTTCCCCCTTTCCTATTTATAAGTAGAGGATTAGAGTTTACATAAGGGTGTTTAGACAAAAGATAATTACTAAAAAGGGTATGCTTGGGTAATACTCTTTCACTTTATAGCTCTCAAAGATCCTTTTAGAAGTGGGATTTGATATTATCCTTCCGGTGCATCACCTTCCAGCTCAGCTTTTTTATCTACTCAACCTTATCTTTCTTGGCCGACCAACTAGGTCGGCACGACTTCCACTATGCACAACTATCTTTATCTTTTGGAGCGACCTACCGGTCGGACCACTTGCCTTGTTGAGTTCGGTCTAACAATCACACTCGTCTCTTTTTCTGGTCCTCTAATACTCTGACTGCTTATGCCTGCTCGGAGATATGATGATATCGTCTATTCTGATTTTGACCCACTTGGCCGCCTATTTATTTTTAACCCCCACTGAAATAATATCCTCTCTCTCTCAAATCGATTCCTAGATTTCCCTCCCAAATTCTCGTTCTCAGCCTGATGTAAAATATACATGATTTAGTGGGAATCAAATCGCCTTTAAAAGTTAAATACTGGCCCCAAATTGTATAAGTAGCAAAAAATAATCGCTCTAAAAACCATTACAGAAAGAATTGGTTATTGATAGTTGTATTTTAACATTACAATGAGAACGGCTTTATACAGACATTACATAAAACATAAATAAAGTAACAATTATCTGATAAGGTAAAATATATAAATAAAGAAAATAGAGAGAATTAGAAAGGCGTAAAAAATAAGGTATCAATTATATACGTTAATACATAATATCTATACTCTGACATTAATAGCAAATGAAAAACCTCCGCTGCCTACATATTTTATGATGAAACAAATTTACTAGAAATTGTATTGTCAGTGACGATTTATATCTTCACATCCAATTGAAAACAAATCGATATAAATAAGTACATGCTTCGCCACTAATAATGTATACATACAACATCATGTTTAAGTTCAGCTAGCAAAAATGGCCTTTAGTAACAAAATCTAACTCGGCACTAATAATTAAAATCACCACTAATTTATATTCTTCTTGTAGTGATTAATTCTTTGGTTTATCGACAATATATAGCCTCGTATATTTAATAAATACACGGTACAAATGCATACAACATACCCAATTACGGCTACAAATGAATTAGATATGGATTTAACCGCATTTTACACAATACAATCCATTGCCAACCCTAAACATAATAGGGATATGTATTGACCGAGCTTGTGCAATTAAGATGATAGTTTCCATGCTCTTCCGCCTTTAAAACTAAATCGCTTTAATCTTCCAAATAACATGACGATAATAAGAATGAATTTGCCCTTCCCACTCCATCTTCCAACAAATCCATAGTATGTATCTTCGCAATAGCCATCTGGTTTCAATTGTTTTTGACAACTATAGCCAGTTGAGAACCCAACATTCCCATATGCACTACAAATAATCATATTATTATTTCGCGAGTTAGATCATAGTGTGTGATATAATTATGAAAGATTATATTTTGGCCTAATTAATATGTTTATCAAAATTTCAACAGTCATTTTTCTATATGCTGGGCTCTTATAGACACTTTTATAGGCCGTCAATAACCTTATAACACAATAGTCGTGCTAATTGACATTAGGGGTTTAGAGGGAAGAAGGAGTTCAGGGACATCAGTCGTGCTGACATTACGGATTTAGAGGGAAGGAGTTGGGGGAAACAATGTGTTCATATATACAAAGACTGTCATTTTCCTACTGGTAGTGACTGAGTAGAACTAAGTATGACACAAAAGATAATGTTTTAACATATGGGAATATGGTTTGTTATTTAACCTAAAAATGTTCAAAAATTGTGTTTCAAATACATTTTAACCACACATAAACACTTGAACATGACAAAAGATGCATTTACGCTTACTATTAGATTATGCCTTTTTGAGTCAAATTGCATTGCTCACTCCTCATTCTTTTTGATTGATAATTTTAGTCATTAGAATTGGTACGAATTTGGCGACACAAAGGACCCTACTAACCAATTTTTCTAACTATGCCACTGGTTCAACCCCAATTTCTTACGTTATAATTTTGATTTTTTTATAAAACAAAAACCTACAAAAAAATTATATTATAAATTAAAAATATGACGTGGCTTTAAAATGGGTTATGTCTTTTGTTATATAATAGAAAATATTAAAAAGAAAAAAAATTTAACATCTCACCTGGTGACCTCAAAAATGATGTTCAGGACACTAAAGTTGAGAGGATCCTCCTTTAGTTTTTCTCTCTCCGTGATGCAAATTCCAATGCAAATTTCCTTTTTCTTTTGTTCTTATCAAATTTTGAACCCGCCTCTTTATCATCAATTGCTAAGAAAGAAGTAAATGGGGGAAGGTACCTGTAAAAAGAGTAAACCAAATGTTATTCAACCAATCATTTTAGCATATATATATATCCCAATTTGAAAAGATATAATAGCGAGTGGGAAAATTCTCCACATTTAATATTGAAATTTTTACAAAGATGTAACATTAGAAGATTATCTTTTCCAACATAGAGAGGATTGATTTCACAATTTATTTCAGCCACAAATAAATTTTCTAATATTTATGCATTACAAGAATATTCTCTTTACTTTAAAAAAAAAAAAAAAAAACTAACATTCCCTTTTTTTTTTTTTCCAAAATGTCGAAAACTTTTATTAAATTCTCTTACTTCCTTCTCACCTGTGATAATCGTTAGACCTCACCAACATGCCATTGTTGTCATCCTCCGCCACCGCCTATCGTTGACTGCCACTGGAACTCTTTTGGCCAATATTAGAGCTCCAGTGCTGAACAGTCCCTAGGAGCTTTTCCAGAGGTCGCTGGTGATTGGCGATAGTCAAGCATGGGGTAGAGTGGCTGGCGTGGAATATTGTAATCAAATATAGTTTTTGAATAAATTGGAAATGAGGTAAAAGGTCTTGCGTGATAATGTTTTTTGTAAAAGAACCAACGAATAATATTTTTTAGAAATAAGAACCTAGATATCCTTATCATTCTAAAATAAGGGTTTTAATCGAGTACAAACTTAAATTTGTAATAAAAAATTAACGAAAATTTGTTTCGCATGTTGTGTTTATATTTTTTAACAAGTATATTCTTATATTTCATTTATAAAATTTTAAAATGGCGTCAAATAAACACAAATCCATAGTAATGTTTTAGAAAATAAGGAGTGCAAACTTAACTTTGCATAACACCGAAAAAAATATTATGTGCATTTTATTAATAAATAGGTTTTGAATATGTAATTTGTTAAAATTGTTCGAAAGCATTGTCAATTAAATACTTATTTATAATAATATGCTAAAAATCTTGTAGTACAAACTTAATTTTGTATGATTCCATAAAAAAAATATAATTTAAAAGTCTACCTCAAAATTAACTTTGCACTCATTTTAGAGTTTAGTCAAATATATACCCTTAATTTACAAAAATATTACTTTCTAATTCTTTTATAGAATTTTTTTTTCGAACAAATTATATTTTTCAATATCATGTTTAATAAAAAATAAAGGAATGGTAGGTAAACAAAAATGGGTATTGCTAATTTAAGCGGGGTCATCATTATTATTCTTATTATGTGAATATTGTTGTTGTGAATAAATACATATATAAAATTAGAACATCTAACGTTTAGCTCCAAGTTCGATCTTGCTTTGACTATATGGTTGAATCATCTCTAAGCATCCAATAATTGTGATTTTAATGGGTCAATGAAATTTTAGTAATTATTAAAAGTCACAAGAATCTCAACGTGCAAGAGGCACATGTATAGTGCAAATTAAATTATTCTTAATTTTCATCAATTGAGAATATGATATTTAGAAAGATGTAATATTGGATAATTATTCTTTCACATGCTTGTATTGATATATAAAAAAAAGGTAGATATGGGAATATTCGAAGAATTTATTAGCATTTATAGAAAGTAAATGATAATAAATTTCACCCCCAATAATGTTTAGTTCCACTACTTCTCTTCATTTGGTCGTTGAGCATCGAGTAAGGGCATTTCGGTTCTTAAGGACCGAATATATGCCTGTTACTCTGTACTTTGAGGCTGAGTAAAGTATTTGTCAAACTTATAATTAAATACAAATTTTAATTTACTTAAAATTATTATTAAAAATAATTTCAAAATTTATGGTGGACAAATACTCAGGTTATATTATATTTGTCCCCGTCTTTGAGAGAGAGAGAGAGAGAGAGTAATGGAGGTGATTTACTAATCGTGTAAATCATTTCTATAATTTTTTACAAATAAATTCATCTATATATCTCTTCTAATGAGAATCACTTTTTTCTTTTTTATTGAAATAAGAGAATCTATGTTTAAAGATTACCTCATATATATATAGTCAGAGTGACAGAATGGCGAAAGGGCAAAAGATTTTTCTATTTTATTTTTTGCCAAAGTTCCCAAAAAAATATGTCAAAAACTGTCAATTTTGAATGTTAAAGTACAAATTAACTAGCTAGAGAACAACTAAATATAAAGTTTATGAGGATTTACATTAAGCGGGAGAAGTAAAACTTTTGTATAAAATACGATGGGCAAAATCTACTTTTCTAATCAAATACAAAATTTAATTTTCTTAAATTATTATTAAAATTAATTTCAAAAGAGAGAGAGAGAGAGAGAGAGAGAGAGAGAGAGAGACTCACATCATGAAGACAAGAAGGACAAGGAGGGCAGGAGAGACAATTGAGAAATCAAAAATAGATTCACCAGCATGCCTTGCATTCACCACAACAAAGAAAGTACCAACAACCTTCTCATAATTACTCAATCCCTCCATCACCTTTGAATTCCACTCCATTGCACAAAAACCCACAAACATAACCAATATGAACCCCAAAACAGTCCCTCCCAAGAACCAACACCTCAGCCTTGAGAAGAAATAATCATATCCCAAGTCCCTCCAATTCTTCAAAATATAATTACACTCCTCTCTCTTTGTAAATCTCCCCAAGAACCCGATAAAAACTCGTAAACACGGAGGGTACAGAGTGTTACCAAGAAGAACTTGAGGGATTAGAATTAAGAGAAGGGCAGTGTTCTTGTTGAAGATTGCCATGTTTTCATTTGTGGGTACAAAACCAGAATTTGAGAAAGTAGATACTGTGGTGAAAATGCTAAATGTTACAAGTAAAAGCCCTTTCTTTTTGAGCACTTGTTTTGAACTATTAACAAAGTGTATGCAAAGTGCAACTAAAGAAGAACCAAGTATATGAACCACTAAAAGATAGCTTAAAACCATATAACCCAAAGCTTTGATAGATTTGTACTTCAAATCTTCACTATCTTTTGAGGAATTGGGTCTTTGAATATTGAAATGTTGATGGGTAATTGAGCCTAATTCTAATACTTCAGGAAGTGAATATGTGGAATTTGAAGCAGAGTGGACTCTGCTTTGACTTTTTTCTTCTTTGGTGAATTTTAACTTCATTAATTGAAGGCCAAGCATTGAAACAAACACTTCCCCGCAAAGAAACATCAAGAGGGTGAAAATTATAAGTTGGGCATTTGAAAAAACCTCCATTTCAATTGTTGACATGCTCGAAAGAGTGGATGCAGACGCGGACATGAAGAATAAGTCGAAGCTTTTAGGCCTAAACGCCCCACCTTTCGGCATTGAGACCTTTAGTGCTAAATACCCAAGGAAAGAAACGATTATGATATAAGGGAGTTGGATCCAAAATGGATTTACCGGAATGAGTAGGAGGCGATAGAAGGCAGCATACAAAATCCGAAATGAGCATGAAAATTGAGAGGAAAGAAACTTTTGAAAATGTACTAATTTGATACGAAAACTTGCAAGTTTATTCATGATTTTTGCACTTAGAGACATTTGGAGTAATGGGAACCTGACAAACAAAAGAGTTGTGCCATGGCTTGTTTAAAAGGAAAGCAAAATGATTTGTGTACGCATTTCTCAATCATTGGTGCTTTTTCTGTACTAGATTTGACCATCCAGCTAGGATAATTAATGATAAATAAAGGATACACAATAGTGAATTATATTTTGTATTCATTGATCTAGTTTAAGGATTTGAAGTAATGGTAGCTTGACAAATGGAAGAGTTGTGGTGGTTTTTGTAAATTACGTTTTGTTGGAAAATATGTTGAGGCATGTGATCAGATACTTTCTATCTTATACTTATTTTTATGAGTAAGTGTCCTACATCATTTATTATTAATGTTAATTTTTTTTTTTCAAATTATATATATACCTACCCCACAAATCACGAAGCTCCCTCTATATATCCACCCCAAATCCCCCCACACGGAAAGAACACGCATTCAAACAGTTGAAAACCAACCTCCACCTCCCTCTTTAATTTAAGTTTTATTTTCAAAACCAACCTCCACCTCTCTCTTTAATTTAAGTTTTATTTTTTCAAGGTCTTAATCACCATAATGAAAGTGAAGTTATGCTACTAATTGGCGTCATTCTTATATATTGCTCCTTTTTTATTGATACTATATTAGAGTTTGTAGTATCCATCTTAAAAACTAATTAATTAGCAATGAGTGCATGCAGCTCCTAATTCTTATATATTGCTTTGGGATGATCTGTTTTTCCAATATGAGATTTATAGAGTCAATAGTAAATTCTTATTTCCACCTTTAAATGAGGCACACTTTACTTTTTGATACTCATACAACAGTATTTTCAAGGACACGGCCATTCTTTTTAATGATCAATTATACAGAACTACCACACTTGTTTTTTATGGGAACAGCCCAATATAGGATCTGGCTCCTATAAAGTGATGAAAAATCAGCCTCAAGTAGATTGAAAAATATGAAATATTAGATTTAAGTTTGATGGAATAAATATTGAGGCGGTAGCTCATTTAAAATAAATAAAAATGATGATCGAGTTAAATCTTAGTTCAATTTTTTTAACTTGTGGCTGTAAATGGACCTGATTTTTTAAAATAAAATGTTCACAAGAATCTTTATTCCAAGTTAAAAAGTTATAAATTTAACCACTAAAATTAGTTTAACAGCGGGCAAGAGCTTGCTTTAACAAACGGAAAATTTTGAGTGCGAATCCCACCTCGATATATGAAAAAAAAAATAAGTAAATAAATAAATCTGGTATGATAATGATTGATTCACCTTCTGAAAAAATACAAAGTTGTGTTTGCATTATCTCCTTATCTAATAAACTTGGCGGAAATTTCCTCCTTATATTAAATAAAAGAAAAAGTTAGTTGGGGTCATCAATCACCAATAGATATTCTTAAACTAAGTTTAATCCTAGGTCAAACACATTAGAATGGGGTTTCAATAATTCAATTTTAAATTCAAATAATTTGGTATTCTAATAAAAAAAAACCAATAATTCATTTTGATGATAGCATGCATATAGTAAAATATGCCTGAATGAAACTGAGACTTTGTAGAACAAGATACAATTTAATCTAAATAAAATAAAAAAAAGCTATAGTTTAATTATGTAATAAAAAAATAAAAAAAGAATTAGTATAGTGAATATCCTTAAGCCCATTCCTTTGTCTCATCCTTTGTGTCGACCCTGGAAATTCAATTTTAATCTCAAATAATTTGGCATTGAAATAAAAATGAAACAATAATTCATTTTGAGGATAGCATGCATAAATAAATTAAAGAGTAAATAGTCCAAATAATCACTAAATTTAGAGTCAGAACCTTTGCCTACCAAACTCTAAAATGAATCAATTTAGTCATCAAACTTTGTACCATGTTTTAATGTGTCCATTTCATTTAATTTCACTTTTAAATTCGATACATAAAGCCATGTGTGAGAATCATGACTTCAATTAGATGTTTTTTTTTTCCTTTATCAAAATGCAACAAGAACGCTCGTTTTATGCAATAGAACACTCTCTCCTCCATCAGCTATTACTAATTAAAATGCTTCATATATTTTGTATAAAATCCAATAAACACCCTTTTTTGTTGCATTTTGACCAAAAAACCTTTAATTCAAGACATGTACTTCGCACATGATTTAATATAATTAGATTTAGATAAAGTGGGCACAATCAAACCCAGTCCAAATAAAAGATTTGCATTATTAGTTTTAAAGTCAAAAAAATTATAGAAAATTAGTACATACCCCAGCATTTTTATCAGTTGTATATTTAGACCCACACGATTTATGTAATTAGTGAATAGCCCATATTTTTTTTTTTGACCCAAATGACTTAATAATTTTAATTCAATAATTTTATTATTTTATCATTTTAAATGACATGTTTATCCTTTCTTTGTTGTTAAGATTGCATCGCTTTGGTAATTACAACATGTGTTTCATCTATTCTAGATTTAAGCAAATTACTGTCATTTATTTGTGTAACCACTTTTACAAAGCATATCCATTTCATATCCTTTGCAAATTAAATTGGGGAGCTACAATATGTCCCTTCTTTTAAAGGAGAGGTAGTTGATTTATTAACAATCACTTGGTATCGAAGATGAGAAAGGAGAGGAGTTGATTTATTATTGGTTGAATGAGAGATTCTTGATTTATTATTGGTTGAATGAGAGATTATTGATTTATTATTGGTTGAAGAGGGGGAGGAGGAGTTAAAGGAGGGGTTGTTTATTATTGATTGAAGAAGTGGAGGAAGATGCTAAAGGAGAGAATGATTGGTTGCAAATTGATGGTCTGTCTTGTGGAATGTGCTCAAGCTGCTACAATGTTCTTAGGCAGCCTTAATGCATTATGAGCTCGTTCTTTGTTGTTATTTTCGCAGGTGCATGCTAACCCATATATATATATATATACATCTCCAAGTATATTTATGTATTACATATAATAAGCATATATCATTCTATCTCCAAGTAGTTTCAATATGTTTATGAGATCTTTCAACATAATTACTTAGTCATACCACGGCTTAAAAAAATACTTTTATCATGTATTTTATTTATTAAGCTACTGTTGATATTATTGTTATTAGTAATTAAGTTACTTTGTCTATGCAAATAATTAAATAACCACATTAATATAATATATCTATAGTGTCGCTCGAAGACCAATTCAAACGTGATGAATTCATTTGTCAAATATATTATAAACTGTTTGACTTACAAAATAGTCATATTACAAGGTATGTTATATTAACTTCTTACTTTTTAAGAGATAGCAAATACTTAATATGCATGTCACATGCACCTTTTAAAATAAATCAAATACTTATTATGTATGTCATATACATTTTTTAAAATACATCAAACACTTAATATGTCTGTTACATGCCATAATATATTAATATGACTATTTTGTACATTTTTCTAGATCGAATATGTGTATAACAATAACCCAATATGTCTATAGTAGATTTAACTACGTTATTTCTAATTTCTTAGATTTAAATTTTGATTTTAAATTCCAAAACTTATCTCTAATTTGTTAGACTTAAATTTTGATTTTAAATTCCAAAACTTATCTCCAATTTGTTAGACTTAAGTTTTGATTTTAAATTCCAAAACTTATCTCCAATTTGTTAGACTTAAATTTTGATTTTAAATTTCAAATTATTTGAATTTTCAAATGGATTATGTCTTACGTGTTTTTAAAATCTTAGGATTCTTCAATTGTAGGACAAATTAATTTTAATTAAAAAAATCTAGAAGGACAACTTTTGGGAAAGCAAAAAATAATTTAAAAACATTTAAATAAATTTTTAAAATTAAAAAAATGTGATTATCCATAACTTTGGGTCAAAAACTAATTTCAAAAATGTGTTGGGTTAAATGCAAAACAATTCAAATTCTTGGGGCTAAAAACAAAAAGGCCCAAAAAATTAATATATCTAATATTCTTCGGCCAACCCTTTGTATAATTCTAGATCCGCCCCAAAAATATGGATGTAACGAAAAGAGAAAGGCAAAACCAATGGAACACATCCACGTGGACATAAAAAATCACAAACTTCCATCTGGCAATTAAACATGCGTGAACATGACTGCAAGTCAACTAGTTTAGATAATATTTGAAGTATAAATTTTATCATATGTCCTCAATTATTTGAATTATTACTATTTTTCTTTATTAATATATATATATATAAACTTAGTCCTTGTTTTTCTTCAAATTATCCTGTTCCCATGGAAGTCAATCAACAATAATTTCATTAATTTGCAACAAGAAAAAAATAAAATAATCTTATTATGAAATGCACTTCTAGGTGTCATTTCTAAAACTTTAAGAATACTTTTTAAACTGGAAGTTTGAAAATTTGTGTTATGTTTTTGCAATTGTGCATTGTAACAAAAATTATATTTCCCGATTACATAACTTTCGCATATTTTTATTTTGGCTCTAACCTGTGCAGCACACATTCATTGTAAAAAATAGACCACATTACACCGATACACACTAAAGTAATTAAAGATTTCAGTTTGTACCTTAAACATTTTTTTGAGGCAGTTTGCACCCTATACTTTCAATTACTTGCACACAACCCTAGCAGGTAATTTTAGGCCGAATTTTTAATCGGGGTCCAACACAAGTATCTCAGGTGTGTGTTTTTCAAGAGTAATTTGAAGAGACCATATGGCATTTTTTTCCTCCACTTTTTGTTCTCCTCATTGACGGCAAGTTTATTACATGTGAAACACATGATCGCTTGCCCCACCGTTATAACCGACTTAAGGGGAAACTAAGGCTCAAAGAAGCTAACTTAAGGTTTCAAGTTGTTAATTTTTTGAAAGTTAAGATTAAATGGAGATCTGTTAATTAGCGAGTGGATTAACTTAGTAGTAAAGGCATCCATCCATCCTGACTTGAGAGCTCCTAGGTTCGAGTAACACCCGGGGTGGAAGGGTTAATTTCTTTGTTATTTGTTATAAAAGGGAGACTTTAGACCTCCACAATATAAAAAAATGGAGATTTGTTACTTTGTTAGTATAAAAGAGGGCTTTATTTGTTTTTTATCCATTCAGTTTGTTGTTCTGCCAAAATTACCCTTTAATGACACACGCGTGGGATGCTTGTGCTAGACATTGGTCAAAAAATTGGCCTAAAATGACATGTTGGAGTTGATTGCAAGAAATAGCGTATAAACAGACTCAAAAAAATGTTTAGAGTGCAAACTGAAATCTTCAATCACTTTACGGTGCTTTGGTTTAATTTAGGCTTTATTTTTTTTTTACGGTGAACGCTGGCTGCACCGGCTAGAGCTAGTATAAAGATATGCGAAAAATATGTAATGGGAAACAAATAATTTTTTGTAACAGCACAAAATTCCACAAAGACAACAAATTTTTTCAAAATTCCAAAATTTCAAGTATTCATTATATTCTTATAGTTTTATTTTTATTTTTTTCGCGTTGCAAATTAATGAAATTATTGTTGATTGGCTTCCATGGGAACCTGTAATTGAACTGTGTAATTCATAGGTCATTAACAAGTACCAAATATATATATTTTGTCTCTCATAAAAGGCATAATAGCCAACTTAACCAACAAATTTTATCACTTTTTTCACTTTAATTTGTCAACAAATTTTTTTCTTTGGAAATTTAATCACTGAACTTCCAATGTTTTTTCACCGTTATTAAGCCATTACAATTAAACTAACGGAGATGCTTATGTGGAGGAGTTTGACTTACGTGGCAGCTTATTTGGAGGAAGTCTATTTACATGGCGGCTTACATCAGATAAAATCTATCGAAAAGGCTGACTTGTAAAAGACCTGTGTATGTGCCTCTCATGTGCCCAAATTCATTAGCTATTTCTTCTATTTGCGTAGGGTAATTAATAAAAATGACTCCTAAAGTTTGACCCAAATCTTTCGCTCGACCCTGACACTACATCATATGGACTGATTCCTAATAATTATGTGTTAGCAAAAATAAATCTCACATATAGTAGGAGTAAAAAAAAATGGTGTGGCTAATCTAACCAACAGATTTCCCAACATTTATGTCCATTAGAATGTGAAAATTATTACTCCTATAACTTTTGAGATAAAAAATCCCTAACATTTTTTTTTTCAAATATATATTGTTTTTACCAAGATTACTAATAGAACCTATAGCAGTTATAAATGTGAGAAACTAAATATTTGCATAAAAAAAATTAAATTCTAATTTTGCTTTATAATAGAGGTTTACCTATATATTCACAAACATAATCATTGATCAACAACATAATATTCAAAGCCAAAGTCCAAGATCATCCATTTCACAAACTTACAATTACCATTCAAACATGGTTCAACTAAAATATCTAAATCAATACAACTTTAATTGTCTAATGCATCAACAATACCTATCTTAACCCAAAAAAAAAAATATATTAAAACCATAAGCAGTAGGTAATAGAAACAAACTTACAAATATTTCAACCAACACTCAAGCCAAATTACATATCCCCCTTGAGCATAACCTGCCAAAGTGTTGTAGTCCCCTTCCCCTTGTGGAGGATCCCACAAACGAACATCCAGCTCCATCACCTCCTCAACCCATATTTTCTTTTCACCAATTCCGACCTTTTTGAAATGACACACTCTAGCCGTTTGATCCATCACAAAGTAACCTTTAGCCAATTATTTGCCAAATTTATCAAGCAAAATGACCGGTTTGTCAGTATGATGAGATACACCCATGGGAGCAAACACATTATTTATGTTTTGGGATAAGGGATTGTAACACCCCATTCCTAAATCTCAAGCTTACCGCGTTCAAAAATTGCGATTAAGGCGATTTCGAGTTCCTAATAGTGAAATAATGTTTTGAAAGGAGCGACAGGGTTCGGAGACTTCCGATAAGTCATATTAGTGTATTTAAGCTTTTTATAATGTCCATAAGTCATTTCAGGTGGTTCGAGTTGAAATCGGAATGTAAATTGCAAATTTTTAATTTACCCGACTTCATGATTTTAGGATAACCTGGGGGAAACGTAAGTTTTTGACTTTTGAAAGGGACTCCCAATTTGAGATGGAGGGACTACTATATTTCCCTCAGAAAGTGTCACAATATTCTTATACTCGTGTTTGAATCCAATAATCCTTTTTCATAAAGAATCAAGAGTGCTAGTTAGTGAGTCCAAATTTAGTACTCGTGCCGTGTCAATTAAGAGACCACTATTCCTTTTATGGGGTGTTCTGAATTAAGATCTACTTCCCTTTTCAGAACATAATAAATGCACACAATAGGAAACAATTTTGTTCTAAACCATTGATTTTGATGAACTCAGTGTTTGGTTAAAAAATGTTAAAGTCAAAAGTTGACTCTGAATTAGGGACGGAGGGAGTAGAAGAACAATGCGTAGTCTTTGAGAAGGATCATTTTATGACTAGCCCAGTTGTACCCTTAATTAATTATTATCAGTTATAAGTTACTCCTACCCAACTTTAGAGACCACAGTTTTGTTTTTCGGGACGTCTCCAATTAAAGTCCGGTTCTGTTTTTGGACAATCAATTTAGCAAATCTCACGGAAGTAAAAAAGTTTTGTTCTTATCCACTGATTATGTTGCAATTAATGTACTCCTGAAAAACTGTGAAAGTTGAACACGGACTCAAATTAAAGTCCAGTTTCTTTATTCTGTCTGGTTTTCTTTAAGTTGGCTTTTTATGATCTTGCAGTGCTTCAGGTAAAGGAGGAGTTGAGTCTCTCCTGTCCAATGGTCAGAATCTTGACTTTGCTTTACTAATTCGCATTATATATATGTATGTGTGCATATATATTTTATATTTGTGTAATGATTTTTGCTTTCTTTTAATGTTTGAACAGTTGAGCCAGAAGCATACAAAGCTTACAAGGTATGCATACTCTATCTTTTTAGTCCAATTATGAATTTGTTATTAGATATATACAGGATAGTAAGATTCATGTGATTTAATCTTTTGACATTTTCAATTATTTATGCAAAATAATTAAAAACCTATTCTGCAGTCAAAATTAGAACCACATCTGGCCAGAAGAGCAGAGCATTATTTCTCGGAAAATATGAGGGTTCTCAAAGGTATGTTACTCTCTTTTGATTATTCCTTGACACTTTCATCATGTAACTTCCACTGCGCATCTGCATTTTACTACCTCTATCCCAAATTAAGAGTCCCGTTTTTTACAACTTATCTTCTTTTGTGAGATTTGCACCCAGTGAATGGTCAATATTACAACTTTTCTTCTGTTGTGAGATTTGTACATCGATTATGTTCCAGAAAAGGAAACGAGACTCTTAATATGAGATAGCCAGAATATTTTATATGGTAGCTTTCTATGAGAACTGATATATGGAAAAAATGCTTTTCGTACCGGGTAATCTTAGCGCCTATTCTTACCGGGTGCAATACATGGGTTATACCACTAGGTACATGTAATGCATGCCAGTAAGAATATCCGGTACACCGTAAGTGTTGTACTACTGATATGTATTGAATTGAGAAAAACAAGTTGGTATGGTTTTAGGATTTGAAGCGTGGACCTTGGGTAGTTTAGAAGATTTTGGAAAGCTTATCTCGGCCTCTGGCTTAAGTTCCATTCAGAACTACGAATGCGGTACGTCTCTGTTTTTCTTCTTTTTCTTTTACCTTAATTACTTTTCTCCATTTCGTATGTTAAAAAAGTAAAGGTTTTCTCAAATAAGATTCGAAAATAAGATTACAATCATCATTAATGTTATTGCTATTACAAAACCCAGCTATTCAATGTTTGGAGCTCCACGAGCACGTAAGTATCTCTGGGCCAGAACTAGGGGTGGTGCAATTTTAAAAACGACATTAAACCGCGTCAAGAAACGAAATTGGGATGAGATTGACACGAGAATTCGTGTTCATGCCATTTTTGTCTATAGTTTTTAGCACGATGCCGTGTTGTGTTCATGTGTAAAATTTCGAACAAAATTGACATGAAATTATAATTATGTTGTGTGAGTCATTTCTAGTGGTGTCAATAATGTCTTGTCGTGTCCAAATGAAAAAAATGAAAAAGTCATTTATACTCGTGTTAGGACATGTCTATTAGGATGAAATATTTGTAATGGTGCCTGTCTGGTCGTGTTGTGTTCATTTTGGCTAAAATATCATGACCTTGTATCATGTTGTGTTCTTGTCTTATTTTTTCTTGCCGTGTCGGGCTGTGTCAGGCCAACTCGACCCAAAAACAAAAATTACAACCCCTAATGGTCCAAAACTTCACATAATTTGTTCCGATGTGTCCTAGTAAGTAGGGCTTAAATGTGGCTCAACAAAATTAATTTGGCTCTTGGAATGAAGAAACTCACTCAAGTAGAGATGCAAAATCTAAACTGCTAGATTGATTGATATTTGACGATTCAGATTTCGAGTGATTGATTTTATTTAAATGTGTCCTCACTGTGAGGACTGAGGACTCAAAATCGGAACAGTCAGATATAAATCTAATGGTTAGGACATTCCAGCTCTACTCTAGAGTGATTTTGATCACTGTAGAGCAGCCGAATTGGAAATGGATTTGATGTAAGGTTATTAATCATAAGATTGCTTATTTATTGCAGTTAGTTGAGCTAAATTCAATAAAACAACAATATTAAGGCTTGTTTGTGAAGATGGAAAATGATTGAGAAAAACCAACTATTTTTTTCAGAAAAGTTTGATAGTGAGATGTATTACTTTCTCCGTTTTCCATGGAATCCAATTCTTTAGACGGGAGGGTAAAAAAATTTCCTTGAAAACTAAGGTAAATATGGAGACTTCTCACAAAATCACTCGTTTCTTTTTTCTACTTCTCATAAAAATTAGTTGATTTTTCATTCATTTTCCATCTTTGCGATCAAACCAACCTTTAAAAGAACATAAAGCATGCCAATGATGGCATTCTTTTCAGTCCTAAAAAGACAAAGGAGACATCTCAAAATGGAAATTTTGACTTTTAGGCTTTGTTTGATAACAAGATGGAAAATTATACATAAAAACAACTGAGTAGCGTGAGAAGTTGGAAAATAAGTGGAGCGATGTAGGGAGATGTTCTGATGTTGTCTTGCTTTTGTGCTTTTTCCAAGGAAAAAAATTCTTTGGGTGGAGGTAAAGAAAAATTGAACACCAAAAATAGAGGATGGATGACATCTACTCATAAAAATGAGAATGAGATGGATAGCATCTCACCCCATCACTCAACTTATTTTCCAAATTCTCACACAAGTGAATTGTTTTTCCTATCATTTTCCATCCTGTTATCAAACGGAGCCTTAGGGTGTATCTGATTTCACTTCTTGTTCATGGAAAATGTTCAAAAACGTAATTTGCTGATATGGTCTTTGATTGGATAATGTTCCAAAGAAAACAATTCCCACTTAACTAGGCTTAGTCGTACTCTGACTAATAAACACGGATTGCTAAATCTAAATGGTTAACGTTGAATGGAACCTCTGAAAATTAAGTTTGATATATTTGCTTTGATTGCTAAGTACAAATTTACCCTTATTATTCTGGTATATATCATTTGCTAATGAAGGGAAAGAATAAGAGCATTGTTGGAAAAAAATTTCATTAAAATTGAATTAAGCATTCAGTGCCACACTTGCCTCTTTACATTGAATGCTGAATTTTAATCTAATTCTCTAATTCAATCTTGGATTTTTTTCTGATCAAAACAAAAAAAAGAAAACTTCGTTTGATAGTAACAAGAAAAATAATAAGAAAAACAACTAATACGAGTGAGAAGATGGAAAATAAGTTTGACTTATTTTCCATCTTACCCAAATTAGTTGTTTTTCTTTTCATTTTTCATATTGGCATGTTGCTATTAAATGGAACCTAAGAGGTGACAAAACAAAACACCAATTCTACCACTTAGTACTAAATGGACTTGCGTTCAGCGTTAAGGAAAACACAAACACGACCTTAGTCATATTTTCTCTTTCTCCATGTAATTCCAAGACCAACGCTCTATGTTTTTAAATTTTCTCAGAAATTCCTTTATGTAAAAGAACTCCTTGGAATTCAATTATTTTCCATGTAAATCAATAAACCGCACCCTTAATATATCTACTCTTTCAGGTTCCGAGCCACTGATACAACTGTACCAGATCCTAGTGAAGGCTCCGGGCATATACGGAGCGCGGTTCAGTGGGGCCGGCTTTCGAAGTTGTTGCGTCGCATTCGTAGACGCTGACCGAGCTTCGGAAGCTACATTGTATGTCAAGAATCACTATCGAAAGCTCCAACCTGAGCTTGCCGCACAAACTAATTTTGAAACATCAGTTCTTATATGCGAGGGTGGCGACTTTGCTCGAGTTATTTGAAGCAGATAGACATTTTAGCCCTAAATTCTTATGTATATTCATTTTGTTGTAACTAGCGGTCTGGCACGCACTTGCAATATTATATTTGGTAATTTTTTTTATGATAGGTTTTACCAAATTAGTTACTGTCGTGTTCTTTATTGTAAGCAAGATTACGAGTTCGAATAATTTTTTTAGAGCCCAGTTGAAAGGACACTTTCGCAATTATATCTAAGAGAATGACATTTTACGTTTTCATTTAAAATGAATTTGTATTCCTATACATTTACTTTTTTATAAAATCACTTGCCTCTCAATTTTTGTTTGCTTGTTTGTTTTTTAATAAAAAATGTATATTTAATCGCTGCAGCGCCACCCATTGTCGCTCTACTATTAGTCACCACTAACCTCAGCGGAGCTACGACAATGAGTGGCAACTGGTTACCGTGGGTGTTGTGGCCTAGTGACCACCTATGAGGATAAGAAAATTAAAAGATTTAATGTATAATTGAGCATTCAAAAAAAGGATAGCGTCTTTTTGATGGCAAACATATAAAAATGTATTTATACTTAAAACAAATTGTCAAGGAAATATTCATGTGCCTTCAAGAAACTAAGTGGGTTGGAGCTAAGGCGAAGGAATTAAACACTTCGGGTTTTAAGCTTTGGTACACTGGCAAGGTTAAATCGAGAAATGGAGTGGGTATAATTGCCGACAAATGGTGGAAGAAGGACATTGTAGATGTAAAGAGGGTAGGAGATAGGATCCTAGCCCTAAAATTTGTAGTGAAGCAAGACACTTTTAATGTGATCAGTGCTTATGCACCTCAGGTCGGGTGTGAAGAACACCTCAAGATAAAATTTTGGGAGGACTTGGAAGGCTTGATCCAAGATATACCACTTAGAGAAAAGATTTTCCTAGGAGGGGATCTGAATGGGCACGTAGGGAGCTCTTCTGAAAACTATAGGGGGGTGCATGGAGGTTATGGCATTGGGGTGGTAAATACCGAGGAAAAATCTATCCTTGATTTCTCGTCTGCTTATGATCTTACGGTTGCCAATACATGTTTTAAGAAGCGGGAGGAGAATCTCATCACATACAAGAGTGGGGCAACATGCTCTCAGATCGATTTCTTCCTCTTTAGGAAAGGAGATAGAAAGAGTTGTATGGACTGTAAAGCCATACCTGGAGAGAGCTTGACTACTCAACATAGAGTCCTTGAATTGTGATGGATATACGAGTTAAGGGGAAAGGGAAGAGAAGGGGCCAAGGTAAGGTTTCAAGGATTAGATGGTGGCATTTGAAGGGTGAAAAACAAAGGATCTTTCAACACAAGGTGCTGGAGGGAGGGTTTTGAGAGGCAAACGGAAGCGCAAATGATATGTGGGACGAGGCGGCCGAGGGGATCAGGAAGATAGCTAAAGAGACGCTGGGTGAATCAAGAGGATGTGGACCTAGGGATAAAGAATCTTGGTGGTGGGATGATAGTGTACAAGATAAAGTTAAGGTAAAAAGGAAATGCTTTAAAGCTTGGTCTCTATGTAAGAATGCGAAAAATTGGGAATCTTACAAAGAATCAAAGAAAGAGACTAAGAAGGCGGTGAGTGAGTCGAGGACTAAAGCTTTTGATGGATTATACCAATCTTTAGGCACCAAAGATGGGGAAAAAGCTATTTACCGACTTGCTAAGGGTCGAGAGAGGAAGACAAATGACTTGGATCAAGTGAGATGCATTAAGGACGAAGAAGGTAATGTCCTGGTTAAAGAACAAGACATACAAGAGAGATGGAATAATTATTTTCACAAATTATTTAATGAAGGTTATGAGATTTTAGCATGTGGAGCTGAGCTGAACATGCGAGAGGATGACCAAAATTTCACCTTTTATCGCAGAATTCAAGAAAAGGAAGTGAAAGAAGCATTGAAACGTATGGATAGTGGCAAAGCAGTTGGGCCAGATAGTATACCTATTGAGGTTTGGAAGGGTATAGGCGATAAAGGCATTGGTTGGCTCACAAGATTTTTCAACGAGATATTGAGGTCAAAGAAGATGCCGGAAGAATGGAGGAGAAGCACCCTAATCCCGATTTATAAGAATAAGGGGGATATATAAAATTGCGCCAATTACAGAGGGATTAAACTCATGAGTCATACTATGAAGTTATGGGAAAGGGTGATTGAGCGGAGACTAAGAAAGGAAACTATCATTTTAGATAATCAATTTGGTTTTATGCCCGGAAGGTCGACCATGGAAGCAATTTACTTGTTGCGGCATTTGATGGAGCAATATCGGAGGGATTAAAAGGACCTACACATGGTTTTCATTGACTTGGAGAAGGCGTACGATAGGGTACCAAGAGAGATTTTGTGGAAAGCCCTAGAGAAGAAAGGGGTTAGGATTGCCTATATTCGTTTTATCAAGGACATGTATGAAGGAGCTATGACTAGTGTGAGAACACATAGTGGGTCCACAGAAGATTTTCCTATAACTATAGGACTACACCAAGGGTCAGCTTTGAGCCCTTATCTGTTTACCTTGGTCTTGGATGTACTCACGGAACACATTCAAGAGCCAGCACCGCGATGTATGCTGTTTGCAGATGATATTATCCTAGTGGGTGAGTCCAGAGAAGAGCTAAATGGGAAAGTGTAAACTTGGAGACAAACTTTAGAAGCGCATGGCTTTCGTTTAAGCAGAAGTAAGACAGAATATATGGATTGCAAGTTCAGTAAAAGGCGGAGCATTACTAACTTAGAGGTAAAAGTTGGGGACAATGTCATACCACAAGTCACTCGGTTTAAGTATCTTGGATCCATTATACAAGAAGATGGGGAGATAGAAGGAGATGTAAACCACCGGATTCAAGCAGGATGGTTGAAATGGAGGAAAGCTTCGGGTGTGTTATGTGATAAAAAGGTACCACTCAAGTTAAAAGGAAAATTCTATCGTAGTGCGGTTAGACCAGCGATGTTGTATGGGACTGAGTATTGGGCGGTCAAAAGCCAACACGAGAATAAACTGAATGTAGCTGAGATGAGAATGTTGAGATAGATGAGTGGCAAGAATAGGAAAGATAAGATCAGGAATGTTACCATCAGAGAGGGAGTTGGGGTGGGACCTATTATAGAAAAGATGGTTGAATCTCGACTTAGATGGTTTGGGCATGTATGGAGGAGACCTGCAGATGCCGTGGTAAGGAGAGTTGATCATATGGAGGGAAGCCTAGTTGTTAGAGGCAGAGGAAGACCTAGAAAAACTATAGGTGAAACTATTAAGAAGGATTTAGAGGCAAATGGTTTCACTAGAGATATGATTCATGACAGGCCACTATGGCATCGTTTGATCCATGCAGCCGACCCCACCTAGTGGGATAAAGGCTTGTTGTTGTTGTTGTATAGATGTTGTGTTATATCTATCATATTCTCTATTTGCATCTTTCTTTTCATTGCAAAGTCTTCTATGTAATTTGCAACATTAAATTTAAATTAAACAGTTTTTTAACTTATAATTTTTTGTCAAAAAAGAAAGTGTTTATTTCAAGCAATGACTATACTAAATAAAAGTTCATATGAACTGTTCAATTTAAAATTGGTCCGAATATCATATACTCTCTAATGTCATTTTTGTTATGATTGAAGAGCCGAATCTAAAGTAATTTCTGTAATTTGAATCTACGATCTTTCAAATCTGGGTTCCGGGGTAAGGCAAGTTAGTAATGATTTTATTTTATTTTTTTCTTTTTGAGTTATTGAATACATGATTACAAAAACACAATATATATATATATATAGTGCAAATATCTCATGCGGACCACTATTCATGGACCGTTCGTACGGATTGGCCCGATTGGCCTGCTTCCCGAAGGAATTTTTTGATGAAATTTTGTGGGGATATTCTTCATCGTGTGTAGAACATCTCCACCAAATTTCATCAAGAAAGTCAACCGGGAAGTGGGTTAACTACATGATTGAAAAATACTGGTCCAGAAATAGATATATAAAATTCAATATTTTCCAATTACGTAGTTAACCTACTTCCCGGTTGAATTTTTTGATGAAATTTTGTGGAGATATTCTACATACGATGAAGAACATCCCCACAAAAGTTCATCAAAAAATTCCATCGGGAAGCATGCCAAACGGGCCAATCCGTACGGACGGTCCGTGAATAGTGGTCTGCATGAGATCCGGACTCATATATATATATATATAATATTTCATTCATCAAGACAATATTTTCTTAATACAAAAGACAAAATAATGCACTCATTATTTGACATAAATTTGGTCCTTAAAAGTTTTATTTGCTATATTTTGTGAGTACCTTTGTTTAAGGAACTACCTATTTTTCTTTTTGTTAAAAAATTACCATTTAAGAAAATGGATCAATCTATTAACCATCATAAACGGATTCATTTTCCATTCCTCCGATGAAACCAAAGCCTACTGAGGAACCACAGTCACTAGAAGACTTAGAAGAAGAGGGTATTGTTTTGATTAATTACAAACTCGCAATTATACCTTACTTCCTCTCTTGAACTTTCTTCTATTTTTCACTAGCTTTTCTTATTTTGCTTGACATAAATTGTTACACTACACAATATATATTTATATTTAAAAATATTAAAAATAAGACTGCCTAGTGCCTAACTTTCTAGGCCTCTCCTAGGCGCTATATATATGGCGGCTTTACGTCCGCCTTGTTCATTTTTAGAACATTGATTAAAATAAAGAGTTATATATGTTAACCTTCACTTGAATTAGTTCAACAAAATTGAACTACGAAAGTGAAGGTGTCCTTTAGCTCAAAAACCAATTTAATTTGCTGTTGAAACGGAAATAGACTCTCATATAAGGACTCAAAGCTAATTTTCCTAAAACTCATGCTCTTTTGAAAACATTCAAAATCATGTCCTTTTTATTTAAAAGAAGAAAGTGAATCTACTTTATCATAAGATAAGTTTGATTTTGGCATCATTGTGCAAAAACATACAATACGTCAATAACTATAGGGGGGCCAAATTGAGAAAAGGAAATATATATATATACGGGAATTTTCTTACGCGGACCAGTCCGTACGGACCGGGATCTTTAGCGACGAAAAATCGTCGCTAAAAACATATTCCCCATGAATTTACGACAAAAAACCGTCGCTAAAGGTTCGGTTCGTAAGGACCGGTCCGTATAAGAAATGTACTCTATATATATATATATATTTTCAAATGAAAAGCAATTATGAAATTCTAAAAATAATTATAGAAAAGCAATTTGAGGAAAGAAAAATATATATGGTAACCAGTAGTGCACACACTACGTACTAGGAAAGTTAGATTTTATATATATTCTCTTTGAAGGTAGAAAAGGAGGAAAAAAAATTGTTGAGATTATAAATTACATGGCCGAAAATAAAAGTATTCGTTGAATAATATAAAAAGATTTAGGAGTTATTTCATCAATTGTCTATTAATTTTGAATTTGATGTTTCGAACTCTAACATGACATTAGATTAAGGGCAATAATTCACCCACGTGTCAAGCTCAACCGCCACGGACTCTACGCCACCTAATATAATCACTTTATGTCTTTGGCTCAAAATAACACCACATAAGTTCACATAAGTAACATCTGTCTCGATAAAAATATATATTCCATAAATTTTTTTTATTTGGATAGCAAAGAAGCACTATATATAAAGGTTAAATTAAAAATAAAATTTATGTCAGTAGCATGCAAGTGCCTATATTACTGAATGCTAATGTAATAGACCACCTATTACATGGTAAACCATGCATATATTCTTTTTTAGTATGCGATATATATGATACTCCCTCCGTTTCAATTTAATTGTTCAACTTTGAAAAACTAAAATTTAAGAAGACATAATGATTATTCTAAGAGAAAATGCTTATTTCCAAAAATGACTTTTACTTTTTCCTAACAAAAAAAGGTGGCGGGACCCACAATAAAAAGAGTGGTGATAGCTTAAAGAGTAATGTTGGAAATAATAAAAAGCCTCTAATTAATGATTTGCTAAATATAGAAAGTGGACAACTATTTTAGGACATCCAAAAATAAAATAATGGACAATTAAATTGGGACGGAGGGAATAATATTTTTAATTCATATTTAAGTATCAAACTTTGATATAAATGCTACACAAATAATTTATTATGGAGTGTGTGGTTTTGAGAGCGTACACTAAAAAGTTGCCTGCAGCAGCCATAAAAAGTTAGCAATGATTTGTTTTGGTGGTTGTTATTTGTACACAATTTCTTACTTTGTTTTATTCTACTTTTCATTCGACCGATAATAAGCGAGTAAAACTTTAAAAATGCCTTATTTACTTGTGATCGGGCAAGTATATTGTCATATAATCACTTGTCAATGGTCTACTAACATGCACTTACTCGCGTGTCAACAAATGAAAAATGGAGTGTTATTAAGTATTTTGTGGAGTGCAAATAGCATTTACCTTTTTTTTTTTGGATGATTTTAAATGCACCCACTAAATCATGTTTCTCACTCCAATTTGAGAGAAATTTCTTCTCACCCCACTAAATTTTATGAAAAGCTTTCAACTCACCCGGTGGTGAGTTTATTGAAACTTGTATGACTCTGTAGGGGGAATATTTAGTGACAAAATACTTTGTCGGTAACTAAAATATTCACAAAATTATTTAATGGCAAAATAATTCATAATTTTTGTGGCCAAAACATATTATGATAAGTAAATGCTCATTTTGCGAGAAATTAATATTACAACATAATTTCTAATAACACAAAACCACAATAATAATTGTCGAAATAATTTGATGGAGAAACTATTCAATGCAAAAATTCTCACAACCCTCGGTTACAATTTGACTTTTACCTATTAAAAAAAATAGTTTAACATAAAAAGGGATAATTCATATTTTTTTCCCTATTACAATAGACTTCTAATTGCATACAATAATCTGTAAAATACATGTTGAGAATAGCAAAAAAAAAAAGTTTGTATTTGATTTGAAATTTCAGAATCTTGATTTTTGTATATTTTCGTTAATAAAAAGTAAGAAAATTAATGAAGAGAAGAAAATGAGTGAAGAAAAATTGAATAAATATAAAAAACAAAAAAAAATTAGAACCTTAAGTATAGGTGTAAAAATGATGGGGTGAGTTTACAAATTGAGTTTCAGGATAAATTGCTAAAATTTAAATTTTAAATAAAGTGAAAAGATTAATTAAAGGAGTGCATTTAAAATCACCACTTTCTTTTTTTTCGGAGTTAGTGAAGACATGATTGAAAATTTTACAATAAAGGTAAACATTATTCTTTCCTTCTCGCCCATTCTGGTCTGTCTCCTTTCATTGTAGCGTGCTACTTACTCTCTCCAAGTTATTTTTCTTAAAACAAAAGACAAAATAGTGCACACTCATTATTTGACACATAAATTTGGTCCTTAAAGTTTCATTTTGCTATATTTTCTTCTACGTATATCTTAGTCATTTAAGAGTATTTTCAATAGGCATGTGTAAATTATGTCACATAGAATTTGTGTAAAATTTACATATTGTATATAATTTTTGGTGCTTCAATGGTGTTGTGTAAAACATGCCACATCATCTTTTGTGTGAAATGGGTGTGTATTTTACACATCCACCTTATCATTTTTCTCTCTCCAACTTTTTACAAAAATTCAAAATAGTATAATTAAAAATTAAAAATATATATTTTTAATAAAACTTGTACATTTGAATTCTACTCATCAAGATCTTTAAATCAATACCGACTTTGACTATTTAATTATAAATAAAAAATATTTATAAAAAATATTGAATATTATATATTCCATGTGTTTCCATATAATTATTGCATCATAATTTTATACAAGATTATAAGTATGAATCATTGGAGCAAAAATGATAATGCGTATAATTTATGTGTAAAACAATTTTTTATCAACCAAATGTCAATTATTTATTAGTCCACATGTTTTTACACATCAATTTTACACATTGCCATTGGAGATGCTCTAAGTTGGTATATGTGTTAATCCATAGGGTAATGTTAAATCAATCCACAAAATTTGGAAGTTTATCCATATTTGAGTTAATCCACATTTTTTTTGTTTAAATTATCCACTTGTTGGATAAACTTACAAAAAGTAAAAACTTTTAAATTTGTAAACTTTTATTCTTTTTTTAAAAAAATGATATTAACAAATGTAATTTTCTAAAATGCCCTCATTTTCTTTATATGAAAACTAATTAATTCGATTTTTGAGTTGATGCGCTTGTATAATTCTTCCATTAAATTTGCTTTTAGATGTCCTTGAAAGTGAGAAGAATTTGCTAATTCAATTGATATTCATGAATATAATAAAAATTGACATGTTTCTCTCTCTCTCTCTCTCTCTATCTCTTTCTCTCTTCCTCGTGTTTCTTTTTCTCTGTTCACTCCTCTCTCTCACTTTGGGTAAATCTTAGAGCAACAGTAATGGGAGATCTTTCTCTATAAACTTAAAACCATTGTTATCATCCTAAATTGATATTTTTTCTTTGTAGTGGTATACGCCCAAATTTGGGGAGAGAAACTTGGTTATTTTACAGAGCAAAAATTGGAAAAGATTGATAATGGGCCGGGTTTATTAAGTTTTAGAGAGAGAAACATAAAAGAATCTCAAAAAGTCTCCACAAGAAAAAACCCAGATGACATCTTTCAATGTAAATATTCTAAGTGTCTTGTTTCTTTGGTGAATAACACGGCTCCTTGGTTTTCAACATTTGCAAATCTTTATACCTAGCTTGTTTCTTGTTTTGTTTAGAACAGGGCATATTTTGTTTCTCTCTCTAGATTTTCTGTCCAAGTTTAGAGAGAGAAAATATAAAGAAAACTATTAGGTTGTTGAGGGGGTTGTTGGGTATGAAGAAAGGTAAGGAAAATGTGGACAATTCAGATTCCTATGATTGGAAAGAGAAGAAAAGGCTAGTAGCATTGCCAAGTTCAAGAAGGATATATGGTTAGATTCCGGCACCGGCCAAAGGTTTAACTTAGGATGAGATCTTAATTTGAAACAATGATTTAACTTGGTTTGAGAGAGAGAAAGTTAAGATAATTGGGTTATGAGGTTTACCAAGTTGATTTTTTCCTGAACTTTTTGACCAATCCGTGCAGATTAGTCTGTGCCTGAAATGCTCCGCATACATATACAGGGTAAGGATCTTAAGAGGACCAATTTTTTGGTCCTTAAATGCGGACCAATCAATTTGAGAGGGTAAACGGAAGAATTTTTTGATGAAACTGGGTGAAAATGATCTCCATTATTAGTAGATCACCTCCACCAAATTTTATCGAAAAATTCAATCGGGAAGAGGGTTAATTAAAAAATTGATATATATGCACTGTTTTGGCCGTTAAAATTTAAAAGGTTTAGCTAAAAATTGATCATCTTTACCAAGTTTCATAAAAAAATTCATCCGTTTGCCCTCTTAAAATGATTGGTCCGCATTTAAGGACCAAATAAATGGTTCTCTTTAGATCCTTCCCCTACATATACATATATATTATATATGTAACCTAGAAGATGGGGGTATTATGGGACTTTTGGGTTTTAACGAATATTAATCGTAATAAAGTTTTTGGTCAATTTAATTATGTCTAAAATAAATATATAATAGTCAACTATCTACTTTTTAGGGTGGATAGGCCGAAAGATTTAGTGGATAGGTATAAAATCAGCCTAATCTATATTTGCTGACAAACAAATCAGGATTAACGTAGTGTTCCATTTTGATTGGTAATGATTGTGGGTCCTTGTTATTTAAATGATTTATTACAATTAGCGTTCTAAAATGCGGGTTAGGTGACTGCTTAGATAGGCGGTGTTTGTGTAAAACCCTGTATTTTATGAAAAATTTATTTATTTAGAAAGAAATAGATTAATTATATAAAGAAAGTTTGAATTTGAAAGTTAGATCAGTTATACTTTGGAATTAGTTGACCATTGTGCATAATTATCTATCTATTATTGCCTTTTTATATAGGTATCATTTGATTCTAAATTTGAAATATGCATAAATAGAATCTAAAAATTTTTTTTTTGTCACATCTGTTGACTATTTAATGTGGTGTAATTATTTTTATTATTTATTTATTAACTTGGTAGAAAATTTTAGAGAAATTTTACCACTATATATTTGTAGATTTTGGTATCAAAAAAAGGGTGTTCTTGAATACACCCACATAATCCGTCTTTTCACCCCATAAAAATTTAATATTATGTTAATCTTAACCTAAAAAATAGTGTAAGATTCTTTCTTCTCACCCCAGTTTCTGTATTTGGAAAAATTGTCACTAATTTATCTTTTCGCCCATTTAAATTTTTTAAAATTAAAAAAGTCAATTCTTTCCAACAAATAACTTTACAAGTTCCAAAATATTTTATACATATTGAAAGTTCGATTCATCCCAACAAAAAAAATATGTATATTATATTTTGAGTCAATTTACGCTATATTTTATTATAGAGTGCTCTCTGAGGATTATACACCTCTAGGAACCAAAACGTTATGAATAAAGAAAGATCAAAACTTAGACACTTGAGATTTAGTTGGGAGAAATTCCCACCTTCTAGTTATGCGCATTTAGTTAATAATAATCACATTATAGAAGAAACTCCGGTTAATCTTAACGAGCTAGAGAATAAACTAGAAGATCTATCTAAAGAAAATTATGTGGTTTCAAAGTGCAAGGATTTGGATTGCAATTACCCATGACAAAGAATTCGGGATGAGCAAGAAAAAAGTGCTGCTAAAGTAATCATAGATATTAAAATTGAGGATGTACATTATTCTTATTCTCAAGTATGGGAAGCTTCAAATGGACAGGTTTGATTGTATTTTTATTTTTGCCCACTTTTTGCATGTCTAGAAAAATAATATATAATATACCAACAAACTTTCAATTCACACTATATCCATTATTATTATTATTATTATTATTATTATTATTATTATTATTATTATTATTATTATTATTATTATTATTATTATTATTAGCGTGAATTGAAAGTTCTTTCATTCATTCCAACAAATAATGCATATTTTTTTGTTTCAACATGTTTTAGTTTTAGCGATGATGAAATTAACGACCCAATAGTGTATTCAGTAAACTCCCCCCACCATTGGGGTGAATTGAAAGTTTTTTTAAAAAATAAGTGGAGTGAGAAGAAAATATTCTCTTATTGGGGTGAAAAGACGGATTATGTGGGTTTATTTAAGAACTCCCCAAAAAAATGGGGGAAGAAAATTGGATTGACTAAATCATCTCCTTGCCATAATTATTTTTCCTAAATTGTCAATTTGTTATATATGCTATTTGGAAGGCATTAAGATGCATAATTATATATTAATTATTTCTTTTTATTATTACTTCTTGCTCAAAGGGGTAAACAAACTGAATATTCTAGAATTTTATTACTGGTAGGAGAAAAAGGGATAGGTGTAGACACCCCGATCCGTGACCCCCGCAAGAACCCTAACGACCTTCGAGAAGCACTGTGTTTGGAGTCCGGGACCCACCTGAGCACCCGAAACTGTCCCGAAGGGGTTTGTTGGCCAAACAAACCTATTTTTAAAGGGGAATTGTCGCACGACAAATCAATATGTCGCGCAACAATCTCCCTTGTGTCGCGTGACAAACCCCTCTGACACCAGACCATCCACTCTCTGACACATCAGTCTGTCAGAAACATCACTTCAGCCATTTGTCGCGCAACATGGTACACATTGTCGCGTGACATATGCCCTTTCTGGGGAAGTGTCGCGTGACATACTCTTCCCACCACTATAAATAGGCCAACACCCTCAAGGGTTCAGGGACAGCAACTTGGGATTGAAGAATTATTGGCTTATATTTGATTTTCTAGTCTTTCATCAAGCATTCTCGATTATCGTCTTATTTCTGAAGAATTATCGAATCTATTCTCGATACTCGATGTTAGAGTGATATATTAAAAGCCATGATTTTATTATTATTATTGGTTTTTATATGTTATATAGACTCGATTTTGCTATTTTAATGAGAATCTTTATGGGCAATGGTTACATGATATTATTTATTTAAATATTGTGCATGTGTGTGTCTTTTATTTCATATAGTAGATGATTTGGTGTGTAGAGTATAGCTTACACACAGAAGATCATATCATCGGTTCTTGTGAAATATAAGTTTATTGGTTCACGATCTTAGATGGAATTGGACAACCATCGGTAGGATTGTAGCACAAGTTTTAGTAGTTTATCTTGACTACAGGAAATGTTACAGTTTTAACTCGTTGTGCTAGTACATTTTATGTGTATTGAACAGGACCAGTTTGGGTTAATTGTTTTTATACTGACTATATAAAACAATTTAAAATCTCATGGTTATTATGATTACTTATGCTCTTAATCTTGAAATAATTAATAGACATATATATGTAGTGTTTGTTGTTTTGACTCATTAAAAGTGAGATTCATTTATGGATCAATAATCTTCGTGAATTGGATGGAAACACTATATGTATGATGAATATTAATTATTGACGGAATCCGCGTCCCGGTATAGGGATTGATGATAACCCCTTGAGAAGCTTATAAGTTTTGATCATGTCAAACCCTGCAGGTGGATTATGTTAATCCGACATGTCAAATAAGTTAAGTGGTAGGCTCAAGGATTAAGAAGTCATTTAAATATAATTGTCAGTAATTTAATTTAAATGACGGTTATCTGTAATCTTAACGTGGGGAGAATAATAAGTATTTAATAATAAGGAGCTCGAAATATAATTTTGAGATAAGGACGAGAGTGCAATTATAATTCTTTAGTAGTGTGAATTATAATTTATGGAAGGAATCAATTCTTAATCGAATTAGGATTCCAGTTTTCCATAGTAAGCCCAAACACTTATTTCTCCTTAGGGTCCCTATCGTAGCCTTTTATTTATGCCAGCCTTGCCTCTTCTCTCGACACAATAATTCTCACGAATTTAGGGTTTGTCACGTAGAGAGTAGAGGAGGAGGTCTTGGTGATACCACAGCCCACACTCGGTACAGGATTGCACGGCGAAAGGAATACGATAGAAGATCTTGAGGTTCTATCGAGCCCGTGTTCTCGATTTGTCTCCACCAATCCCTGTTCGTGCTGAGACGAGATCAAACCAGAGAGATCTCGAAGGTAAAATCTGATTCCACACTAGGGTTTTACATAAAAAATTTGTTCGGTCTATACGCAATATTAAACGATTCTGGAACTTAGTTTCCATCAATTGGTGTCAGAGCGATTGGTTTTTATTTAATAATGCGTACGGATTGAACTAACCATGTTGTCCAGTTTAAATCGATTCATGCATATTGATAATGGGTAGAACGTAGAACTCGCTAACCCTTGTTTTGCAGTGTTCTTGTCCCGCTATTATGGTCATGTAATTTTGTTTTATGTGATTGGATCCCACTATGGTTTTATTCGTGGTTACTTTAATGTACGTGATGATTTGGTTTTATTCATGGTTGTAATCGTAAATTTAATTTAGATCAGTTATGTGAACTCTTTGAACAGAGGCATAGGATCTATGTAATTAATTCGATTTTGATTTCGATATATTAGATTAGTTATGTGAACTCCTTAAACAGAGGCATAGGATCCATGTAATTAATTTCGATTTCGATTTAGATATAATAGTTCATGTGTGAACTCCTTACGTGGAGGCATAGGACTTTGTATCTAAAGACTGTTGTCTCTTTAACGAAGATGGGGGCAGAAAGCTGAAGAATGCGTTTTTACCACGAAGATCGATTTAGAAATTAATCGATCCCCGTCATAGTCAACGAAGTGGCAACATTGGTCGTGGCAGTTTCCTAACGGACTGAGGAGAAGCTTAGACCATAATAGCAGGGATTTATTCTTTGCTTATTATTGAATGGTTTGATGCTTTGTGTGATTGTGTGTTTGGCAGTATATGTTTAATTATTAGGTTTCCTTATAATTTTGGACAACATGGATACATGACCACACCTAGATCACGTTTTGTTTAATACTTGTCAATTAATAATTGGGTATATAAATATAAGTATTGTGCAATTACAAAATTTAAGTTTTTTTTAAAAAAAAGCGGTAAAATAATTTTATTGCACATAGGTCTTATGTTTCATACCCTTGTATTCTAGTTAACTAGAATTGAACATATTTTTTTATAACCCTCAGATAATAATGTTTTAAATACTAAGTGGGTGAGGGATTTTTTCACATAAATATCCCACGGTCTCCATCATTGATTTGTAGATGAGATAGTTTATTCTTCGTGCGAGTTATAGTGCTCACCTCCATATCGGAAAGAATAGATTGTGGAATCACTGTACAAATTTCTTTGAAAGATAATTTAAATGATGTGATTTATTTTTCGTGTGGGTTTTAGTACCCACCTCCATATCGGAAAGAATAAATTATAGAATCATTGGATTAAATTAAATGATGGTATACACTTAGATATAAATAATAGCATGCTCTCCAACTGAGTCTCTACTATTATTTATAGGACTGAATGAAGTCAGCTATTTGAATTTTATTTGAAAATAAAGAATTGTCTAGATAGTATATGTTACTTGACAATAAAGGATTGTCTAGATAATAAAATTTAATAGGTTTGGACCTGTCTAAAAATAATGAATAATAGACGACCTCACTAACGAGGCATATTTTTCAAAGTTTAGGCTGCTGGCGAATACTTTTTTAAAATGGTAGAGGGTACCATAGTTAAATATAGTGTTCAAAGTTGTTATTGCCCATTATAATTTGTATTATTATTATTATTATGTGATTCTCAGGATTTAAAATGGCAAACTCTTTCAACCCACTTTCTATTATACTCAACCAAAACAAATTGACTGGACCTAATTATATTGACTGGAAAAGGAACTTGAATATTGTGCTTATTGCTGAAGAGTACAAGTTTGTGCTCACTGAGGTTTGTCCAGAAGAACCTGGTGAGGGGGCGACCGAAGAGGAAACCCAGGCTTACCGAAAGTGGAGAAAGGCTGATGAGATGGCGCGGTGTTACATTTTGGCTTCTATGTCAAATGTACTGCAACATCAGCATGAGTCTTTAGCCACTGCTTATGACATAATGCTGAACCTCAAAGATATGTTTGGGGATCAGGATCGTGCCGCAAGGCAGGTTGCGATGAAGGACCTCATGAACACAACAATGGCTGAAGGAACCCGAGTTAGGGATCATGTTCTGAAGATGATTGGTCTTCTGAATGAACTAGAGATCCTTAGAGTTGAAATCGATGGGGAAACTCAGGTCGATATCATTCTCCACTCGTTGCCGGATTCATTTAAGGGATTCCGACTAAATTACAACATGAACAAGTTTAAATATTCGTTGTCGGAACTTCTTAAAGAACTCCAAGAAGCTGAGGGACTCATTGGTAAGTCAGCTAGTGCTCTGGTGGCTGAGAAAGCTTCTACTTCTAAGCCTAAAAGTAAGAAAAAGAAGAAGAAGAATAACGCACAAGCTGCAGTCCCACAAGGAGTAGCACGTGCAGTAGTCGCTGGACCTCAAGGAGGAGTGAAAAAGCCTGTAGGCAAATGTTTTCACTGTAAGCAGAAAGGGCACTGGAAGAAGGATTGTCCCCGTTTCCTAAACCGCCAAAACAATGGAGGTAAATTTCATTTATTAGTTGTTGAAACTTGTTTAGCGGTCCGATCTACCAGCACCTGGTGTGTAGATTCGGGAGCCACTAATCATGTCTGCAATACTTTACAGGGGTTCCAGGAAACCAGGCAACTTAGGAATGGAGAAATTTATCTGCACATGGGTAATGCTACGAAGGTGGCAGCAGTTGTAGTAGGAGATGTTTATCTTCAGTTTAGTCAGGATAGGATTTTAGTAATTAAGGATTGTCTATATGTACCTTCCATTAGAAGGAATTTAATTTATGTTTCTAGATTGGTTGAGGACAAATATTTTGTTCATTTTAATGATAAATCAGTTATTATTAGAAAAAATAAACAGTTTATTTGTTCTGGTACATTAGTGAATGATCTTTATATAATAAATCCTGACTTGTCTACATTGCAACTATATGAATTGAATAACACTAATAGTTTACCAATTAAGAGAAGGAACCTTCAAAGATGAATCAAACATATCTTTGGCACTTACACCTTGGTCATATTAATCTAAAAAGAATTCAAAGACTGGTCAAAAATGGGCCATTAGGTTCATTGGAAGTGGAGGCACTTCCAGTATGTGAATCCTGTTTAGAAGGTAAAATGACTAAGAGATCATTCTAGGCAAAAGGCTATAGGGCTAAAGAACAGTTAGAACTGGTTCATTCTGATTTGTGTGGTCCCATAACTGTCCAGGCTAGAGGTGGCTTTGAGTATTTCATCACATTCACTGATGATTACTCAAGGTATGGATACATTTACTTAATGCGACGAAAGTCTGAAGCCTTTGAGAAATTCAAAGTATTCAAGGCAGAAACGGAGAAGCGTCTAGGAAAATGTATCAAAACACTACGATCAGATCGTGGTGGTGAATATCTCTTAGGAGAGTTTAGGGAATACTTGTCAGAAAATGGGATTACATCCCAGTTGTCTGCACCGGGTATGCCACAGCAGAATGGTGTAGCAGAAAGAAGGAATAGGACTCTTATGGAAATGGTAAGATCTATGATGGGTTATTCAGACCTACCTGATTCCTTTTGGGGATATGCTTTAGAAACAGCAGCATATATTCTTAACTTGGTGCCATGAAAGTCAATACCTACTACACCCATAGAATTGTGGACTGGGCGTAAGCCTAGTCTACGGCATATTCGGATATGGGGTAGTCCAGTACACGTGCTGAAAGGTAATGCAGATAAATTGGAGTCAAGAACAGAAGTGTGTTTCTTTGTTGGATATCCTAAAGGAACCAAGGGTGGTCTATTTTATAATCCCCGAGAACGAAAGGTTATTGTTAGCACCAATGCCAAATTCTTAGAAGAGGATTATAT